>VZSF01004323.1:742904-1055436 GCA_013398295.1 Chionis minor
TTTTTCCTTTTTTTTTTTTTTGGGGGGGGGGGGAAAGGCGGCTTCGGGGCGATTTAAATAAGAAAGAGCTCTTTTCCCCCCGCGAGGTTACATACCAGCGCCGTGTAAAAACGAAAGTTAAAGCGGACAAAAGGTTGTCCCTTCCTCCCATCGCCGCCCTTTTCCTGCGGAGGGGCCGCACCGAACCCCCCGCTCAGCTCCGGGGGGCTTCGGCTGCGGCAGAGCTGCGCGCTGGGGAGGGAAATGTTTCGAGAGAGGTTTTGGTTTTTTTGTTTGGTTTTTTTTTTTTCTTTGTCTCTCTCTTTTTTTCCTCTCTCTCTTCTCCCACTCTTTCTCTCTCTCTCTCTCTCTTTTTTTTTTTTTCCCTCTTTTTTGCCCCGTGGGTTTTAGCTCGCTAAATCCAGTCGCGAAAGGCAAAAGGCGAATAGGTCGTACCTTCTAAGCTGTCAGTAGCCTCAATTTTCCTAAGGTGGCAAAATGAATTTAAATAAAAATTACATCCTCAATCGGAGCTTTCAGTGTATAATGCTGAGATTAACCTATACGATATCAAGTAATGCAGGTTACACGTATTTATTGTATCTTGGTGGCTGTGGGAAATACTGGCTTTAACCTTGGCTGGGTGACGCTTAACACTAAACGTTGCTGTTAACTTCGCTACATCATTTCATTTCACACGTACACAATAAATACCTAATAGTTTTAAAATTTGTGGATTCAGGCATCGCTGACACCAGTCTGCCACTGAAGTGTGACTCCTAAGGTGACCCGATAGTTTAACATGACAAAAAGTCGGTGGTTTGGTTTTGATTCCGAAAATAATTATCTCTCTGACTATATATGATATAAAATATGAATATTTTCGAAGCTTCTGACCACTTACTGCAGTTAGGGTTTTTTTATGTAGCTAGTAATATGTCCTTCATAAATTATAAAAGGAAGGAACACCTTTTCATCACTGAGTTTCATTTTTATATGTATTGAGTTGTTCTGGAAAATTGAGATTAAAATCACCTCATTAAAATGATGATTGATCATTTGTCGTGATAATGGCACCATATGATATTGGTGACTTTTACCAAATTACTGTTTTCTAGATATTTTCCCCTAATTAGGGGGTACTATAACAGCATTTGTTGAACTCTGCTTGTTATTTCAAATCTTTCAAACTATAGTGCTTTGTCCGTAGTGCTCGTGTTAGCCAAAAAGCCAAATGGTGTTGAAAATCTTTGATTGCAGGTACTCACCCACGCCCCCCAAAATGTAATTAAAAAAAAAAAAAAGGAGAAAAAAAGAAGAGAAAGTAAGTTTCCATATATAAATGTCACCAATAATTTCTTTTCGTATGGTGAAAAGTGTGAGTTAAAATGCACATGCAGATGCATATACACACAAAGTGCTTGTATTGTTATCACTTTATATTTCTTATTATATAGTGATAGTTCTTCCACACACAACTGCTCATGAATTTTAAAGTTTTATTTTTTAATATCTGCCTATTGCACTGGGGAGCTAGGAAAAAAATGAAGCTGAGTTGATTAAATTATTTATCCCTACTGCTGAAGTGAGTTTGAAGGCTCATTGAATGTATCTGATTTCTTGGCTCCTCTTTCTCCCCTTCCCCCCTCAATTCATCCTGGTTATTTCATCCATATCATCCTGCCAGCAACAATAAATTTACTTTTTTTTCAAGTAGGAAAACTAAAGACAGATATTTGTGTCGAGTTTGCTTTAAGTGTCACATTATATGAAATAGGCAGCAGCATTTTTTTTTGGCGATAGAAGTTGATGGTACCTGCAATTCTATTCTTATTTGGTAGTTTACTTTTTGCGTCCACTTTCAAATTTAGGAACGAATGAAAAGTTAAGTTTAAATGTAAGTTGCTATAGTGTTTGCAAAAGTGCAATTTTAATGAATTTATACACTTCATTACTTAGATTTTTGAGTACAAACTTCTGTATAATTAGTTATGCAAACATTTTTCTTCCTCTAGCTACAGTTTTCTGCAAATGTTTTTTACTTTTTTGAAAAAAAAAGCGATACAGCTTCTTTTTACAGTACACAATTAGCATTCATTAGTGCTAAACTTAATACGTGTATGTATTCTCTTCCCATTAAAAATAAAATTAAAAAAAACAAACGTGAAAAGAGTTTGCATTACTGTTAGACTTGGTGATCCTAGGTCTTACAGATGAACTGTTAATGCTTTAAATTCCACTAATCTGCAATCTGTTAAGGGGAAAAACAGTAATTGATTTGGGTTTTTTTAAATGTTACATCTCAAAAGTAAACATGGAGCTTGCACAACTGTAATCTTAGCTGGAACTGCAGAAACATTCAGGCAGGGGAAAAAAAAAGCATTGAATTATTCATTTGGTTCCCTTCTCCATCAGCTTCTCCAAAGCCAGACATTCCTTAAAGTACAGTGTTTTATTTAAGCAGTCCAACACTGTTGTGTTTTGGTTTTTTTTTGAAAGATCTTCTGCTTGGAGAATGCTCTTTTCTGTTGAACTGCGAGAGGAGTGTGGAACCAGTGGGGATTAGCGCCTTTTAATCTACTACATCTGTAGTGGGTCATCCAGCACTGCAGAACTCTCATTACTCTCTCATGCTGTATATGATTAAATGACTGAAAATATTCAACGCTGACCTTGAAAATAAAGCTGTATGTGTTGGCTGAGCAGCTTCCGAAGACTCCGGGTCTAAACTAACCCTTCCCCTTGGTAACTTCTAGCCCTGGAATACGTAGTCCGAGAGAGGACTAGAGCATTAGAAAAGAGAAGTGGAAATTGAAGAGTGGGAGCATTTGAAATACATAATTTTATGAATTATGGTATCGCTCAACTTGTTCGTGCCATGTTTTATAAGTAACCAAACATCTTATTAGCACAGTTGGAACGGGATGGTGGTATGTCTTGAACATACATATTTTTGCGACTAGTGTTTTTCTATGAGTTGGTTTCACATCGACTAGCAAGCTAAACTACATCTTGTAAGTAGATGCTAGAGCTGTTGAAATCAGCAGAAAACATGTTGCTTAACATCTTTGAACACTTGTCTATATAAAGCTATAAGTAAGCACCACCTTTTCATATACATTTTGTCATATTATGTGTTTATTGCTAATTTTCATGCTGCCAGGACTTTGGGAACGTTAAGTCCCTCTAACTTAAAATGAAACTTGTCCTCTCCCCTTAGAATAGTACGGTAAATTACCTACGTAGCTCACTTTATCTCGATTTAGCTATAAAAAGACATGCCTAACATAGTTCAATGCAGACTTCTATTTTTTAATGTAGTGTTTAGCGCTCTGGTATTTTCTTTCCAAATAACGGTGAAGGGAGGAGTTGAGTGAGTTGGTTGTGAGTGATTAATACGTTTCATTGAACCTTATGAAGGCCCCGATCCTGCCAACGCACACATGGTTCGCGAAACATGCAGCTGGTTCTGGTGAGGTCGGGGGCTTCTTCAGGCTCACAGTTAGTGCACCAGCAGTTATTTGCAGGATCGGGGCCAAAGTGGGATAACACTTGGAGGTTAACATTTGAACAGGATGAAATACAGCGTGCCTTGAAAATGTCTAATGCATCAAATACACACGTTGGTGAGGAAATATATTTTTGGCCCACATATCTGCTGTTCCGTCAAGCAGAACTTGCCTACTAATTTCTTTGTGTTTTAGCTATAGTGTTGAATTGGCTTCTTGAGAAAGGACAGTGCTGTTCTGTCCATATTTTAACAAGATGCTCCCTCAAAAATGCCTTTTCTAATCTACTCTACGGCCTTTACAAGGAGGGTAAGGTTATTCAGAGAAAGGAGTGAAAGATTATGCTTGCAAAATCTCTATTAAAACTGTATTTTTCATGTATTTTTTGCATATTCAGGCCTATTTCTATCACTCTCAAAAGGTACAGGATCTTTTAACAGTCTTAAATATAAGCACCCTACGTGCTAAAAACACATATTCATTGTTCCTAAAAAAATCCTAGCTATAACTGTAGTATAAACATGCCAAGCAACTTATTATTTAAGGAAGAAGTGGTGAGATCTGTTCAGGAAAAACTTGATACTTAGATTTTTTGGCCTGTAAAATGTACCTATTTTCCTACCACCACTCTGAACTTTTTTTTCTTAACTGGTGGAACATTGTCATTGCAGAGCATAATATTTTTGTGTAGGGGAGAATTGAGTCTCTTATTAAGAGCAGCAAATCACTCTAGTTCTCCTCTTACTTGGGTTTGAAAATTTAACCTAGATCACCTACTGTCCTTCCTACTTTTCCCTACCATTTTTGCAGCCCAGCTCCAGGACAGAGTATACAAAACCTGGATCCTTTGTAGCGTAGTGCTGATGTCATTGATACGAGAAAGACTACAGAAATAACACATAGTCTTGTAATTTCATCAATCTCCAATACAATTGTTGAAAGAGAAATACTAGCTGCTTATGGAAATATCTGTCTATCTTAAAGGAATATTACTATGGATTTTTCTTAATAGTAGAAATAGACTTTATCTTTCGGGCATGTTATTATTTATGATACTTTAGTGCCATTGAAAAGAAGAAAAAAATTGTGGTGTATCTGTTAGGGTAGTGACAATGTTTTCTCTTAAGCCTCCTTAGTTTTAGGTGAGGCAAAGGAGATATCTTTATTACTTTGCATTTCTGAATCTTCTTTATTTACAGTTTCAGTTAATATAGAATAATTATTTTGTAAAATTATAGGAAACTTCCAGGAAAAAAAGTGGGGTTTTTGTAGTTGTTTTTTTTTTTTTATTGGTCAGTGGTGGTTTTAAAGGAGTGGATTTACTTGTCTTGTGTGACACTCTCAAAATACATGCCAAAACCGGACTGTAATTATATTCTTCACTACTTTTTATTTGGCCATTACAGTGGTAATTTTAAAGTTATGCAGTGTGTACAGGCCTACTAAGAGAGAGGTTACTGCGATCAACATGATTCTGTCTTATATCCAGTGAGTTTTTCACCATCTCTGTTTCTTGCTTTCTTTTGCAAATATTTTTTCCAGGAATGAACCGCCTAATTTTGGCTTCAGTTTTTAAAAATCACCTTATCAAAAGGGACAGTTAGCAAGTGCAGAACTCTTACTAGCCCTCTGAAACACAGAAGAGTATATGGCATACGCTAGGCTGTGCCGTAACGCTTGCGATTTTCAGCTACACTTCAAGAGATCCCTTCTTTAAGTAGGTAAAAAATGACAGCAAGTATGTTGGCTAACAGTTTTCTCGTTATATTCTGTGAGCACATTCATTATGTATTATTAGTCCTTAATTGTAAAGATGAAATAATATAACCATTTATCTTGGCAAGCCCATTATTTATAATCTGTACCTTACAAAATTGCGTGGATCTGCGTGGATGTTTTCTTTTACATGCACTCTTCAGATTTTTGACATAGGAGGCGAGAAAAAACTTTTCAGGTTAAACTTCTAACTAACCAAATCCACTCCTGATAGGCAAAGTGCGTATCTTGATGGGGTAAAAGAAGTCCTCTCTCCCCCACCCCCCCAAAATTCAGTTCTTCATTTGTTTTGTTCACCACGCTGCATTAACACAGTTTTCCCTTGTGTGCATCTGCCAGTGTACAATTTAGCCACGGGCATCTGTAGACCTTGTGGTGATCAGTATTGCAGGCAAAAGCCATATGTGTTTAAATAAAAAAAAATCTCTTTATTTCATTTGCTGTTTTAACTGGATGGATAACTTTTGTGCCTCAAGACAGAGGAAGAGAAAATACAGAAATAATTAATTGCCTCTATTCTTGAGGCAGTTTCATTTTCCCTCTCCAATATGGAATGCTTGTCAGCTTCTCTGATAAATGACTGCATGCATTTGCATAGATTTTACATTAACACAAAAATTAGTTTTATTTGTGAAAAACTAGTTTACATAATAATGCAAAATCTAGCATTATGGATTATGTTTCGAATTTGAGACACTGTGGAGAAATTAGGTTTTTTTCTTTTTTTAAAAAATTCTTTGTTGTGTTTTGGGTTTTTTTTACTGTCAAGGCATATTAGATTTTAGCTTTGTGTTTTGTTTCTATAAAATTAACTAAATCAGAGTCTTCGAATGTTTATAAAGCATTTCTTCAGTCTTTCATAGATTGAATAATTGATGATAGTATGAACACAACTTCTTTCATAGGCTTTTACACATTCCATTTATTAAATACGCTCTTAAATATGAATACATTTGCAAAATCTCATGGAACTGTTTTGAAAAAAAACAAAGTGGCACGCTTAAGTGTTAAATACACTCTAAGAGTATACTTTAACTTTTTAATGCTGCTATTAAAATAGTGCTCCATCAGGTATTCTTTCAAGGCTTTAATGTACTGCATTAGCTTGTATGCCAGAATAGGACTATTTTTTTTTCCTATACATAATAACCTGTCTGTTTTAAGTAATTAGGCATTCCTTGCTTGAAGTGACAGTACTGTACCTCTAGTTAAAAACTGTAGTTTATTCACAATTTGTCACGTCCATAAATAAAATTCACAAATCAATCAGTCTGAAATATCTGAAGGAAAATATACAGCCCTAATTTTGAGCCCATTGTGGCTATTTTCAAGTCCCGCGAATTGGGTGTTTGCTCCTGTAATAAACCTGGTGTCGTGTTGTCTAGAGGCAACTGCTCGTTGTATATCAGCCCGTTCTCCCAGCCGAAGAAAATACAGATGCATTCACTGTTGTTACTTCATGCTGTATAACAAAAAGAAACTACTGCTCCTTATGAAGCATGCTATACTTAATGGCAACTTAAGGTAAAAGAGTGCCTTTGCCACTTCTTGAATCTGGGACACCCTAGGTGCCAGCTGTCACTGCTCAGCTAATGATGACAAATGCCCCTCTCTATGCAGATTGCAGAGCTTGCAGGCTGCTATGAAAGGCAGCCAGATTACCTTTCTTCAGATAGTAACTTAACCTTTTAAACTCAAGTGTCAGAATGAAATTATTAGCTGGGATACTTTCAATATCTGTTTCTTTTAAAAAGAAGGAAAAAAAAAAAAAAGCAAAGAAAAGAAGAAGGCAGTGACTTCAAATAATACCGTAGCAGCTCGCATTCACAAACTGTTCATGCTTCTCTGATGTTTTAAAACTAAGAAATTGCTGCCACTGTGCCTGTGAGTACTATATGGAGTTTGCCGGTGTTGAATCCATGAATACAGAAGCTGACCTCTCGGTTGCACTACAAGGAAATGGGGCCAAGCGGGCCAAATTCTGCCCTCGCTTACATCCACGTAGTGTTACCGATGCACAGATGTGACAGATCACAGGTTAACTGGTGCTATTTATAATAGACCTTAATTGATCTTACATACTGTGTATATACCCACTTCTCGCCATGACAGTTCGTGTTACCACTCCACATCTATGAACCTCAGTTGAAGTCCAGTCGATCAAAACTGGGTGTTTACTTCGTGGGTACGAGTGGTTTCACGGAACTTGGTGTCATGTGGTTAGTGTTAGTTGATAATCTAAATATATTCTTCAGCCAGAGTTTTGGAGGTACTTCCTAGGTTGCCTTGGAAGTAGCTAGCAGATATGAAGATATTACATATAGTTCCTTAACAGCATGTCGGAAACCTAACGCAGTATAAGCACTGCATGTGCCACCTAAAGGTGTAGGGTGCTTTTTGTGTGTGTACAGATATGCATGCCTGTATTTTTATGCGGTTCTATTTGTATGTGTTTATACACTTGAATATAGAAGTAAATAAACGCATGGGCATTCATATCAGTATGTGTACGCACGCACTAGCTACACATGTAACAACCAAACAATATCTATTTCTGTGTTCATATTAAAATACTGACAGATATGAACATGTTTGACTTGTACATTATATTTGCCATTAAATCAGTCTGTATAGTGAACTGTATATGAATATCATTTTCCCTGTGAGTAAAGCATAGTTTATTACAGTAAGCAAGTACCTCCAATATTTTCACGTGATGAAATTCCCATAGCAGTGGTCAATAATAGAAAACTACAGAAAAGATGTGGAAAGGCATTTAATGAGAAGACCAGGAATGCTACTGTATATGGATCCAAGGAAGCAAATAACAATAATAGGAGGAAAAAACATGTGCAGTTGGTGTGAGATTGGAATGTCCCAGACAGAAAATAAGTTATTATGACTGGCGGAAAGAACAGGAGGCAGAAAAAAATGAGCAAGTTTACAGAGCAAAGTTGAGATGAGATCAGTTTTGCAATAGTTGTAACGTGTTTGGTTCTGTAGTAATCATTACAGGAAAGGTAATCTGATCTATGAACGTAATGTTAATTGGTATTCTTTTCTCCAGGAAAAAACAAATCTCATTGCTGATATGCACATTTGCAAAGATCTTCAGTCAGTATTTACCTCTTCTGGTAATATGATGTATGAAAGGGAGATGCTGTTTAATAATATACTAGAAATGTGTCCTTTTAAAGTTTGAGGAAGAGTGCTTGGTTTTGCCTGTACATAAGTATGTTAAATTTAACATTCTGTTTTGTTTTGCTTGCTTTGTTTTTTCTTTAAGTCATTATGTTCAAAGTATTTAAAACTATACATGTTTCATTATTTCGAGCAAGTGTAGCACAATCTGGGAAATAAAAAAGACAAAGATCTACTGTTTCATACTCAGCTTTCTCAGCTTGTTGGTTGAATAGGCATCAAATGAAGTCCAATGCCTATACAAAAGAAATGTTCCTTGTTTGGATTTGCCCCATCTGTGTCATCTGGTGGCTTATGCAATAGGAGGTGTTATCACATGAATCCAAATGCACAAGCCAGTTGTTTTATGGACTCTTTCTGTGCTTGGAGGAGTTTATAAGTTGCCCACTCTATTGTGTGTCACTCCCAGATGACACGTGTGCATTCTGCTGAGCATATTTTGGGGGTAATTATAACTAATGAAGCCTGGTACACAGCTTGTTCGCAGAGTGATTTATTCTGCTCCTGTCTGATTCCTGAGAGTTCTGTAAAATGGTTATATTGTGCCTTCCACTCTGGACATGTATGGGAGCATGTGGTATTGAGTCCATCTGAGAAAATTTGCTATTCAGTGTACCACAGACTAATTACAAAGATATTGGCTGGGTACATCTGTTTAAAAATATAGCGATGAACTGAAATTATAAATGGGATCTGTAACTTTAGGGCTATTGACTTTAGTGTGGCTCTTGTTTAGTCGTTCACTTCCCAGACTTGCAGTCATCCACTTAGATGTGCTGCTGTTAAATGGCTCAGAGTTCCTCCAAACCCCATAAGTTGTTAGGTTTCCTTTGAACCTTTTAGCAAAGCAGATTTTACTATGTGATTTGAGTTCTGATAACTGATGATATTTTTGTGGAATGATGGATTTAATTGTTGGGAAGGAAATACCTCATAGATTTGCAGGTTTCAGAAAGCAACAACAACAATAAAATAATTACTGAAGCCTGGGTGTCAACATTTATTTAACCTTAAATGTACCATTCTCACCTTATTTTTTTTTGACTTACCAGTCTCTCAGGAGAGTAAATCCACTGACATTCGTGGGGTTCATCCTCTATACAAGAAGTGCTCATACATTTGTTTGCCAGGATGGTTTTAAAAACCGTTTTTTCCAGGGCGCTAGTGTACCTCTGAAGTCATGAAGTAATAGAGCACACAGAAGCTGCAGAGTTTGTCACTTTATCTACCGTATTCACAGATATCCAAGCAGGCTGGATGTTTTTACATGTAACTCAGCATCAATGATCAGTAATAATAGTCTTTGGTTATATCTGTCTTCAGTTATATCAGCTTCTCCCATCCTCACTCTCTGATTCTGTATTCAGATTTGAAAGTCTTTCATCTTTTTTTCAGTGCTTAAGCAAAATTTTCCTTCACAGAAAAAAGAGATGTTAAAAATTATACTACTGCCTGTATGTATGGGAAAAGAGAGATAAATACTTATTTTGGTACACATTTCATAAAACTCACTATATAAGGTTGGAAGAGAACTGCTTAGAAAATACAGTTCCCATCCTTCCTACTAGCTGCATAAATAGAAAAAGAGTTTTACTGAGAATGAATTATTGTTTTCATCTGTTTTTGTGAAAACAACCTGAGGTGCGCTCAAGACAACATAAGCAGCATGATGGGGGAGATATCATGACTAATGAAGGTATCACTAGTTCTCAGAAGTGAATCATATACGATGATGTTTCCCAGCTAGCATGTTAAGCAAGAGGATGTGGTCTCCAGCAGACCTGAACTTTGCCTGTGCCCTAACCTGTCCCAGTAGTGGTTTATAGTATCAATAGCATTTTTCAAAATCAATGCTTTGACTGGGAAAGAAAAGGAAACAAAACAAAATTTCAATCTAATTTTTATCTTCATATCCATGAAGATAAAAGTGGACAGAGGGTCTGCCAGACTTCATTCTTGCTCCTGAATTTGCGTGAAGCATGTTCTCCTAGTAAGAGTTTGCAGTGTTATGTACCCAAGATGATAACCATCAGAAGGTAAGAGTGGTGGAGAAAAGCTTTTTGTATATAATGAGTATCAATATACCTGTATATAATGTATGTGGAGAAACATACAGTTTGAAAACTGACTGGTTTGCTGAGAACAATTGTGTTGTAACAGTTATGCTTAAGTTCTCTTAAGTAAACAGAAATTGATTTTGGACTGTGGCAGTAAAGATGTTTAGCTTTATGCTTCGTTCTGGATTTCCTCCGTATATAAAAGCATGTTCTGAGGACAATTTTTACACAATGATTTATGATGATGTGAAATCTGACCTGGGTTTGGGTTTGCTGACAATACAATTGTGATAGGTTTTGACATTTGGGATAACGCACATATTACCTGCTTACTGTGCCAGATATTGCAAGAGGTTTGCTGAGTTGACAATGCATTCTTATCATTTAAATCCTTAGATGAGATACACCTCAAAGATGAAAACCAGAATTTTGGACATTTTATAGTTTCCTGATTTTTTGCTTGTTCTGTGTTAAAGGACCGTTACAAACTGCAGTGACTGGTATATTAGAAAATGCCTAAAAGTGAGCAGTTGTTTTCCTTGGAGAAAGATTGTCACAGAATAGTTAGCTGGAAGTATGTTTTTGTGCTATTAAAATATTGCAGTTGTCAGGTGTAGTTTTGTTTGCATGAAACTCATGTTTAGTCAGAGTACATCTGTTCTATATAATTTTAAACATTTCATAAAATATTTAAGATTAATAGTCCAAATCAAGCACTAGCTAAAACGGTGACACTAATTACATCAGATGTAGCTGGGTCAGTGAAGCTTACATGTCATTCTTTTGCGCTGACCAAACTTTGGTTGCATGAACTCATGTCTCATTTTAGTTGGCCTCAGAGCAGAGTGTGGCCTTCGGAAAGCTGGGAATTGCAGCTGTAGTCTTAGCCTCTGAGCTATCTTGCTTTCTTCTGTAAGCTGCATTCTTTTTATTCACTTCCATTCCTTTGCTACTTTACGTGAATTTTGTGAAAGGAATGACTATTTAAGTCATAGACACTTATTCTATGCCATGCTAGGGCTAGTACATATGATATACTTATCAGTTATGGCTAGGTGAAAATAATTTTTCACATGAGTATCTAGAAAATAGTAGTAAAATAGTACTCATTAGTACCTACAATGATAACCGTTTAGCAGAAATTGGAATCAAATTGGAAATTTGAGTCACTTTTTGGGCAGCAAATTCTTGCTTGTTAAGCTCACCGGTGTGAGCAGCAGACTTTCCTTTCTGCTGGTAAGCCATGCCCTTCCATTTTCCCTGGTAGTTTCCCAGATTTGTGGGGCCAGGCTGCCTCGTTGGACCGTCTGTTTTCTAGAAATTCTGAAAAAGGGCTGACAGAAGAGGGTTTGCCATATTCCATATGTGCCGATCAGTCACACAGTGGACATGTCGGACTGCTTGTAAAGAAAATGCTGGCATGTTTGAGTTTAGTGAATGCATCAGGAATTTGAACTCCAACCTCACACTGACCTTGTGGTACTGTATGTAATGATCAGTTGTGCAGGCAAAACAATAGTGATTCAATTAAACCCCCAATTTTTATATCAATTCAGTTAAGTTTATACAGCTTTGTGGAAAAGGAGAAATAAATCACAAACAAGAAGACAACCAAAAAGTATGCTGTGCTTGGGTTAGAAAAAAAGTGACTGGATGGGCTGAAGGTCAGGGCAAAAAGATCAAAGAGAATGAATTCGAAATGGAACATGTTAAAACTTTTCAGGAAAAAATAATTTGAAAACTTCTAGTAAAATTTGTTTCCTTGAAGGCAGGGGACTAAAAAAATAATGTAAAGAACCAAAGAGGGAAATCAGAGGACAAATTATGAAGGAAAAAGTTCTTTGCCTACAGAAATTTGACTTAAAGTGGAAACATGCAGGATTTTCTTTGCATAGATAAATACCACACTAAGCAGAAATCCCAAACTTAAAGACTCTCTACCAGTGCACCTGAGTGCAGTTGGCCCACATGGTGACTCTGATATTGTGAATTGTGCTGGAAAGTGTCAACATTTCCCAGGTTTACTCTTGGCTGTGCTCGAACTGAGCCAGCAGCAATGTAGTTGCTACTTTTGTGGGCAGAATTCATTGCTTTGTGAAAGCGAATAAGGTAGTTCTCCAAGAGCTGCTCTCCAGAGCCCCAGACAGGGAAAGCAGCAGCCTTTTCAGCACCCTTCACTGACCTAGAGGTTAACCTGTCCACAGGCTAATGCAATCTATACAGTAAAGGAAAGCTTTATTAGGTTGGCAAACAGGATATGTTGAGAAGAGGGAGACAACAGAGAGATTCCAGACATTGAGTGGGAACACGTATAATGAAGGTCACGGCACATCTTAAAAGTGTAGATAATTATATTGACACCTTGGCTGGTATTCTTTACTTTCTAAATTAAGTCCTAATGAGTAGGACTGAATGAGACCTTTTTGGATGCACAAACTGCTGAACTTGCTTGTATTGTGTGGTACTGTATGTTCTTAAACTAATGTTACTAAACATGAGACTTAGGAGGCCTTCATTCACGAGACTACATTATTTGTTATTGGTCTTGGTTAATATTTATACAGTGACATACATTTCCATGTTGCCTTAGAGAAATAAATATTATGTGGTTCCGGACTCATTCGACAGTCTAATTTTGGCAAATAGAAGAAATTGTGAAAAAAAAAAAAAATAGAAAGAAGGTGTAGTGGAAAAGGTAAAAAGGTTGTAATAAATGATGCTTACTAGTATATTATGTAGAAAGCCTGTATATCTGATTTTTTAAAAGCCAGTATAAAATGGAATTTCTAAATGGCAATGATGTAGGGAAGAAGTTCTGTCTCAGCGTTAGGACTGGGAGAAGCAACAGAGGAAAGGCAAAGGTAGAAGGTGTGAGAATCAGATTTCCATTTGACATGAGTTTGTTCAGGTTGGTTGAGGCTGCTGTGAATTGAATCAGGGGTGTTTGAACGAGATGTGGTGGCTAGTACAGGTGGGAATATTTCACTGTTCTTGCTCCTAGGTGGATGATTTGAAGACCAAACGGTAGGCAAGCTGCCTGTTGCTGCCTGCTAGGTAAGCTAGCTGAGCCAAACTGGCTCAAAAAAAGTGGTGGTGCCAGGGTTTCCCAGAAATGTGCAGTTTAGTGCTTGAGCACAAAACATTCAACTGCAAAATTTACCTATGGACAGGAACGTAGGCTTGATTTCCTGCCCAAGAAAACCCAACAAAAAAATCTCGGCAATCCCAGGCAGGAGGGTGATGACATTGATGGAGCAGATAATACGTTATTTTTAGGCATGGCAGCAGTAATGCACCACATCGCAATATTGGGCCTGTAATGTTACTTTCTTGCTCCTTTTGATGTACCCGGTGCTAACGCGGCTCTTCAGCCTTGAGAGGTGGGGTGCTATGTATCTGAGTCTTCCCCCAGTGTATCTTTGTGGACTCGTGTGAAAACGGCCATTTTAACCAAATACTATAATTCTAGTGTTGTGTTTCATTGATACTTAGTGATTCGTCAGGAAGTTCACCTTTTTTTTTTTTTTTTTTTTTTTTGTCAAGTGTTGAATGAGAGAATGATTCATCTTTTTAGTCATATAGGCTGCAAAAGTGTTCAGAGCACCTCATAAATATTAGGGTGATACTCTGTCTAGAATACCCGTTAACGCAGAAGCACAGAATCAATTATTTACACTTCTGGACTGGTTAAAAAAAGTGTTCTTAAGTATGAATTTGTGCCTTTGACGGCAAAAAGTATAATCTTTGAGTGGAAGGTCTAAGATGTAAGTCCCCACAAAGACTGAAGTGTAAAATATCTGTATGAGTGGATGAAATTCTGACATAACAGCTGACTGGTTTTATGGGTTTTGTGTGAGCCTCATGGTAAGAATATGTTGCATGTTGGAGGCAGTCAGATTTGCACAACCACAATTTGTTTTGTTTGGGATCTTCTGCTTAGCTGACTGGTAGTAAAAATATGCAAACTTTTTTTTTTTTAAATATATATATGCATGAAGAAAATAAGTTGCGGTGGCTGTATTTTTAGTTATTAAACTGTGTTCATTTATTAACGTTAATTACTAGGTGATTAGTTGTTATCCTGGCTAAAAAGACATGCAAAGAAAATAGTTTTGCGGTAAGAAAGCAGCTTTGTCTCAAATAAGGGAAACTGGATGTAATGCTCCGCACCGTACATTTTACAGAAGCACATAGGATCTGTTTACCTGGTTGAAATTCAAATTGTTTTATTATGGTGTCAATTCTTTGGTTTTGGCAGCACTTCTAAAGTGTCTATACACAAAAGGACTACCACAGTGAATGAATGCTAGTGTTGACACCACCTAACAAGCAGGGATTATGTGTTTACAGAAGAAGTAATATGATAGGTCAAGTATAAGAGGCACTTCTCAAGAGCACTTCACCACATAATGAGTGACTGACTAGAAAGTGCGGAGCTGCCACTCTTTGGCTTCGTTTCGGTGTTGATGCCTGCCTCTCTCCTCCAAAGCCCTCTTGATCATGTTCAGCTGCTCTGTTCTCATGTGGTGAATAATAGTAGAGTAAAGCTGCTTTTCTGTCTCATTTTTCTTGCTAATTTACACATTCAAGCCATTTTTTGTTTGCTATCCTTATTTGCTATTCCCTTTTGTCAAGGCACTGTTCTCTTTTTTGCCTCAGGCCTAGGAACTAATTTGAGCTTCTATAATTACTTCATGTTTTACACCTGTCTGCATATCATGCACCCCTTGTCTCTGTACTTAAGCTGTATATTTCCTTGGAAGAAAAGGAAAAAAAAAAAAAAAAAAGGCTAGTTTGCATATACAAGGAATCCCCAAGTTTCTCCTCTTGGTCTTCCTACAGGAGAAATACAATTAAACTGTTGAGATGTTCTCAGCAATGCAGCTGACCTTTTGGGTTCATGAAGGACAAATGAATGCTGTCTGTTCAGACAGTTTGTGTTAAGACATTGTTGAGCAAAGAGCCCTGAGCTTTGTTCCTCTTGAATGAAGCAATGGTTGTAGTCATTTTAAAATCATTAAGAGCCTGAATGCATGGTATCATTCTACAGTGTTTGCTCTACAGCTGCTCTTCTGCTTTAATAGCAGCTTATTAAATTTGGGTCAAGCGCACTCTGAAGAGTATCACAATGAAGAAACTGTTCAAAAAGTTACCTGTTTAAAAAAAAGGCAATTGATTAGATTTTTAACTTAAGTGACAGCTGCAATTCATTGCCTGTTCTTTGTGGTGTCCTGCAGCCAGAGTGGAAGCCTTTTGTAATTTGGTCTTCATTTTGTAAAAGCTTTCTTGAATAATCCGGGGTTGCTTTCCACTCTGAGACCGCCTCAATCCAATTAGGAGTTTAACAAGGGTCAAATTAAGGAGACTTTACACTTCATGTTTGCATCATTAGCCATAAGACTGTTTTGTGTGTGCACGACTGTGTGTCGAGGGAGGAGGGGAGGCTGCAAGATGGGGCAGACACAAAGCTGTCATCCACCATGTGGTGCATCCCATCGCTGAATGGAGGCACAGCAGGCTAGGAACAACATTTCCAGTTGTCTTTTGGGGCTGTCGTCATGTGGATTTCAGCTGGTACATAGCTGTTTGGAGGTTACAGGTGCTAGCTAGAGCTGAGGAAGAAGAGCGTGCTCTGCGCCTAGTCTTTTCTCTCCTGGTAGCCTATTGTTATCGGACAAATGACTGGGAAGAGATGATGTTAGAAATCTCTTGAGCATTCATTATTTTTGATGAGATGACAACTACCCTGGTTCCTTGTTCTCACTACTCATGCTGTTTCCTGTTATTTTTTGAAAACATAATTTTTCGTCGTGTTAAGTGTATTGTACAGTGTGGATTTTTTTAACACAAGTAGTTTGTTAGCAGGCTTTCGATAATCAGACGTGCGTACAGGAGGCTACAAACATGCAGTCGTATTTTTTACTATAACAACCTTCTAAAAACGGCTCCGGTTTTACTTATGCCATTTTTGACTACGGCTACATTTTCCTAATGAATTATTTATAGAAACTGTTGAAAATTAAAGAGAAAACCATAAGACCTTCTTTTCTATGTCAGATTGTTCTTAATGACAAGAAAAATTCGCCTGCTAATCAGTGTTTAGATGTGTGGGATATTGCTGGAGAACTGTTGCAGTGTCTCTTTAGCAAATGCTTTGTGCTGCTACATACAAAGTACCGATTTATCTAAAAATAACACTTTCATTGTTCCTCCCCCCCTAAACCCATTAATAGGTACTTTAGTATCATGCGAGTTTTCATAGTTTAATCCCTTTTCAAAAGCTTTTCAGAATAAAAGCTCTAAATGGTCCTCAGTATTAATTTGATGTGACTTCTGTACAATATGGTTTGAAACTCTCAGAAGCACATTTTTACAGCTTACCCTTTTTCACTGGATCAGTGTGTGGAAAATACCAGCTAAATGTTTCATGGAGTCTCTGCTGTAAGCCTTTTTTGTTGTCTTGCAGATGCTATAGCTTTCTAGTGATTTTTATTTAGTACCATCATTATTAGATAATACTTAAGCCAGATCAAAAACTCTACATATATTATTGTTCATTGAATTTAAATTCTAGGAAATGCCACTTAAAACGTAATTTTTAAAAGAAGTTTTGACCTGTCTCTTGAATCTCATTTGATGAGAATTTAGCTTCAACAGTAAACTGTGCATAATAAATGGTGACTGAGTTTAATGTAGTCTGTGTTTGTAGTCAATCAGATCTTTGTTTACATTTAGACAGGAATAGCTGGCTTTAGGGCTTCGGACACCCATAAATAATTACATTTTTTTAATGCTGAGCTCTCAGTGAAATATTAATATGATGTGTCTGATAGAAGTAACGAGAAATAATTTAAAATTTGCTCTGTCAACTTCTTTATCAAAACGGGAATGTATTTTCTGTTTGGACCCCAGTACGCGCAGTGGCTGGTGAAATAAAAATCTTGACTATCCAATTCTTTCTGTAATCTATGCCTCCTATGATATTTTTTTTTTTCCTCAGAAACACTGCCTAACTCTGGAACAAGACAGTTACAATAGTAACAAATGGTAGGGGGAGGTGTTTTTTGGTTTGTTTTGTTTTCCCTAGGTACCCCAATTTTAAGGCTTTTGCATAAATTAGTATCACAAATGAATGCAATAAATGAAATTGTATGATATAAGCCTGTTTGAAGATGTTCAGGCTGATCTGAGCTCTAGATATCCAAGAGGATCACGAGATTCAGAATGTCACAGATTTTTCTTTAGTGCAAAGACAACCCAGTCACTTGACTATAGAAGCATTTTTTCCAGGTTCTCTTTGCCATGCCCAGGTAAAACAGGGTATCAACAGACATTTATATATGAAAGAATGCTTCCAGCACTGAGTTGTAGTATACTGTCTTCCTGACCATTATGTGTATATATTCAACACATACCAGTTTGGGGTTTTATTTGTTTGTTTGTTTGTTTTACGCTGGCTACCTTCAGCAAAGTATTTCATTTTATAATTTCAGCATCCTGCAGTGTGGTGAGATGCCCTTTGCAAAACTGTAGCAAACTGAAGTGAAGAATCATAGTGGTTATGAAATAACTCCCGTAACATAAAATATATTTGATAGTCTGATATTTTGTGATTCATAAGCTGAAAAGTGCTTTATTATTTCTTCAAAATGAAACTAGCAAATACCTTCCTCTGCTGAGTAAAAGTCCTCTTTGCCTTCCTGTTAGATCCTTTTATTATATGGGGTTTTTTTCATTTTATATGCTTTGGAATATAGGTGATCTGCAAGAAAAAATAATGGTTTTCACAGCTGCAATGCCAGAACTTAGAGGCTGAAGGAAAAGGGGGCTTACAATTGGTGAACATTACCAGTCATTAGTTCCTATTTATCAACAGAAAGCACAATAATAGAAAAAAATAAATCAGTTGTGTATTTCAGTAGGGTGTTTTACAAATATACATGTGGACATTTGTATGTAAATTAGATACAACCTTTGAGCTCTTGGGAAGTTATCAGAGTGGACCTTAGTATCACAAACCTTCTGTTCTCTCTACCAGGGTTTATTTAGCTATAAGAGGAAAGACAACAGCATGATTTATGCATCTGTGTAAGTTTCTGGGGGATCACCCAGTCACCATTTTGTGCCGGTGTCACTGAGATCTGAAGGTGTGAATGGTGATCATGCTGTTGAAGTAAAGCCTAAAAATTTCTGTCAGCTACAGAGGTTGGAATTTTAGATAAACAGATTTAGACCTTACATAATGTCAGGAATTAAATATTTCTTCTCAATTACAGTAAGTCTGTACTTCATAGATTCTTAAAGGCAATGTAGCTAATCTAAGTTCAAGACTTCCTGTATTGGTGGATACATTTTTGCTACTATTTGGTGTTATATAGATGTTTTCCTCATTTTAAAATTTATATTTTCTTCTATTTATGTGTTGGTGTAGAACATAATGTCTATCTATATTAAATTAAGAAATTATTTGGATTCTTAGTCTAACAAAGTTACCATATACTTTGTTTGTATCATTTTGTTTTTCCTTCTAACTTCTAACGTGCAAAACCATTTACTAAACCTAGTTTTACTGTCAAGGCAACTTCAGTATAAAATTGATTACATAGTTATCCAGAGGAGGATCAGATGCCAGCTTTATTCCTTTTAGAAGGGCTATCTACACTTTTTGTGTATAATAAATTTGGTTCTCTTGAAAGATGCGGGATTGACAGCCCTGAGGACCAAAGTCCTTTATTTATGCATGAGCAGCACCAGTTCTGCCTTTCCCACACTGCCCTCCTGATATGCTTCACCCATGACCTGAAGGATCCCCCTTAGGGGTGACAGCTTAGTAGCCTTCATACCCGTTCACTCCTCCACTCCTCTGCTGAGAGTGCCAACAAGAATGCCAGGCACTGGTGCCTTTTTGCTGTGAACGTTTGATAACTGCCTTTCAGGTCGCAGTGGACATCCCGTTTTCCATAGATTATTGAACAGCAGTCTGAGGGTGATAGCTTTCAGGCTCTTCGGGGTAATGGCAAAGCAGAGGTCTTAGGGTAATTAAAGGCAAGACAGGGATTTGGTTCAATTCTTGTATATAGTCTGGTAAACTAGAGTCAAGTTCTCTAGCCCGTTACCAATTTCCTGATTGAGCTAGTCCTCCAGGACTTTTTACAGCACTACTAATGTTCCTCAGACCCTCTTTTGCTCACTGAAAGGAAAGAATGCTTCCTGCAAACACAAGTCACAAATAGCCCAATTTTCTTCTGGCTTACAAAACGCAAAGCATAACTAATTTGATAGTGGATTGTACCAATTTTAATTTGACTCAAAGACCTTATGGGCTAATTGAGTATGTTTCTGAGCTCATTTATGGTAAAGTAAATTTAAATTCCCTTTGAGTTACACTAGGTACACATGTGGACATAAGCACAGTACTTGATTCCCTGTGTATAACTTATGTACTGGATGTATGTAATTTGTTCTTAATGAGACAAAAGATAGAAATTTACATGCAGAATTATAATGGATCAAATAGTATAGTGCTAGCAGAAAATCTAACTTTTTCACTGCAATAAATATATTTATTTGCTTCTCATATTTTGCATCAGCGATACATTTATATTGGAAATACATGCTCGGTGCATCAGAGCTGCAATTCAGGCGCCCACTTTAATGTGTATTTCAAGAAAAATGTACCAGGATTTTGGTTTTATATTTCTGGTTATTCTAGAAAGTAACACATACATGGGTTTAAAATAATGACATTAGAGAAAGGAGGAAAAGAAGGAAACTTTTGTCTTATGCTAAATGGGTATATTTTCGGTATTCAGTGGAGTACTGAAATATTCCGAACTCTAAATAAGAATACACAAGCCTGTGTGTATGAAGAGCTCTTAATGTGAATTTGGTTTAGAATCCTTAATGGATGATTTAAATGTTTGAATAGGAAGATATTTCAGTTACGTATACATTAAAATCATTAAATGAAAAACATGTTTCCGTATTTCAGAATATGAGAACCTGCATTGTATACACACAGCTACATTCAGAGCCCTCATCATGTTGCGAAAGGTTATGCATGGCTCTTGGGTGGAAAGAACTTTAATTTCCATCTGATTTTTTCATATTTGTCAAAATGATTGTGTTCTCAACAACAGGTATTTAAAACAACCCAAAGTTTAAAATGAAATTCTTTTTAAACAATCCAGTTTAAGTTTGGAAAATATTTTTCATTCTCTTAAAATATTTTAAAACAACAGCCGATCTCTTTATGAAAAAGTTATTCATCTAGAAAAAAGCAGACAAAAAAATCAATGCCAAAATAATTATCTCAATGTGTGAAAAACATTTAATTTGAGAACATTGCTTCATAAAGTTGTTTATAATACCGAATTATTTGAGGAAAAGTGTAAAATCTTAACATAATAATGAAATCACATGTCAGGATTATAGTGACCGTAAATAATTTTTCTCTCCCCTGTGCCTATTAATAAAAAACTGGGAGAAAATCTGGAAAAAAAATATCTCCCTCAGTTTCTGGACTCTGCATTGCAGGAAGCAAATAAATAAGAAAAAAGTAGATTTTCATTTTATATCAAAGAAACCCTTGAGGTGGAAAGTTAGGGAAAGCTGCATGGGTTTGTAGCACACAAAATGTCGCTTGAATTTTGCTGCTCAGTAGTTTGATATACTCATTTGCTGATGCGAAATGACGAGGGCTTAGAAAGCAGGGTTTTGTTTTTTAGCTGTCTGTAGACCTAGTGGGGCCTTACAGAACCCAGTCAGCAGGTCATTAACTCTGGAGAAAACAGCTTGCATTAATATGCTCTAATCCGGTATAATTAGTCAAATTACTGCACGCCGACCGGCTTGTCATGTGTTGTCAGATTTGGCATGCAGGCAGGATCGCCAGGGTCCCTCTGGAATGCCACCCTGGATCAGGGAGAAGGGCTCGTTTGTAGTACTGCGGATTTCTTGATGAGGAAAGCAAATGGAATCAGCAGCCATAGCCTCACAGAAAAGAAAGAAAAAAAAAACCCCAACCCTCCAATCAAAAACCTGATCTGTTATTATTTTGTTGAGAAATAGAGAATTTGCGTGGTGGGAACTATTGATGGTTGATACCTACTGGTAGAAAAAGAAGCTGTTCGGTTGCTTCTTACAATTTCTATGTATCTAACAAAACTGGAGATCCGCTGTACTATATAAGATTAGCATTCATAAAAAGATTTAAAATAAATAATTACAAGAGGATCAGCTACAAATTACCTACCACACTGTGACACAGATTATTAAACTACCAGCATGTGTGGGTGCGTGCGTGTGTGTGTGTATGTGTGTGCTCGTGCGTGTGCATGTGCCCCTTTTTCCAGTAGGGGAGGAGGTTATTAAACTATAAAAGGGCCATATTAGCATAAATTTACAAGAGCTCTTGTTCTGGCGGCATGATAAAAACCTGTGTTACCTTTGCATTAACACTGAATTGCTTGTTGTGCTTTTGGCAATGACAGATAAGTCAGTGTAATTCCCCATCGCAACGGAAATGATGCTCCAGATTCCAAACGCATCCTGAAGATGTCACTGACAATAATCTTCAAAGAACGGCCAGTGAAAGTGGGCTGTATGTTTGCAGGATGATATACTGCAAATGACAGGAAGAATTATGTGAGTGAAGACGAATCTGTAACATATTATTAAGCAATTTCACGAGAATAACAGGGATAAAAGGATAATGGATGAGGGTGTCATTATTACCTTCATGTAGAGGGAAAGCAAAAGCAAAGGTAGAGAGACAAGATTAATTGAGGAAGGGTGAAGCATTCATTGCTCATCAGCTCTTTTGTACTCTCTGCTCCTGAAATTCCAGACAAAAAAAAAAAAAAATTGCTCAGGGCTGCATTTTAATGCAGCTGGCAAGACAGAGCTGAAAACTGACAGGGCACTTTTTAGTCACCTCCCTGTTTCCATAAACACGCAACAGCTATTACTCCTGGAGTCTTCCTGTGGCCAGAACAGTAAGCCGGTGGGATATTCTTTTTTTTATCAGAGCTACCGTGGTAAATTGTGCTTCCGAACTCGGCAGTTTTAACTGTTGATGGCGTGGAACTGAACAGGTTGTTCCCTATGCATTGTTTGCGTTGCACAGTTGCAAATGTAAGCAGACTGTACATAATAGATGTCAGCAGAAAGGCCTCTTCCCAACACAAAGGCAAACTGGGGTGTCCTTTAACGTTAGTGACAACATAAAACTATGTCAAGGTACCAAGGTTTTACTGAGTTTTAGTACACAGGATGAAGAAACAGGAAGTCATTTGACAGTTGGGCAGACCAACCCAATCCTGCAGTGTTAACTCCAGTATAATTCCTGTCGAAGTCAAGTTCTGCTTACTCAGAGAGTTATCACTCGGTCAATAATTTCAATTACCATCCTTATTTTCTGTATGTTCTCCAAGTGGCAGCTGATTTTACTGCAGAATATAGTTTTAAAAATACTCCATTTGCTTTTAAAAATCTTAGAATACAATACAATTTTTAAAAAATATTTAAATATTGTATAGATATAGAATGTTTTCCCCCAGTAATGACATTTTCTCTGTGTACATTTTAATTTCACAAGGAATGTGAGGGACCTGCATAATTAAGGACTTATAACTATTTGTATTCAGAGAATGGATTCTGGGTTTTAAGCCTTCTTAGATTTAAAAAAGTATTCAGCTTCCTTGATTTTCTTTTCTGTGTTTATTTCAGATAAGGAGTGGTTCTGATAGAGTAAACAGAGTTTTGGTTTTGGTTTGGTTTTTTTAACTGATAAAAATTGTTACAAAGTTTTGACACCAAAAGGCAGGGAAGGAAATGAATTTCTCAGCTGCTCTCTGTAGGGAAAAAAAAAAAAAAAGAGGCTTTTTTAGGAACTTTAGCACTGTAAGGGAGACAGATAAAAACCTGCAGTTTGATAGGAAAGAAAAAAAGCAGCAGTGGGGAATATGCTTTGATTGTTATAGTGAAAATTTGGTTTGATTTCATAAAGTTGTATGTTTCTTAAACTGAACTGCCCAGATATGGTATACGGTAAAGGACATATACAGGATTTCAGAGAGAATAGCTAAGGTCAATAGCACAGGCTCACTCACTGGCAGAGTCTGAAACCGAGACACTGGGGGAGAAAGATTTTTTCTGCTACCTCATGCGTAATAGCAGGACGAACAGAGAGGAGTACTGGCGGACAGAAGGGGGTCAGGAGCTGGATTAGGTTGGGAGGAGGCTGCACTTCATTGCAGTAGGTTTATTGATCATTGAAAAACATGTGGGTGAAAAGAGTAGATAGCCATTTTGTTCAGTATGATGCTTTGATATATTAGCACAAGAACGTGAGACGGTTGTTTCAGTAGAGTGGATGCTGGGCTGCTGAGGAATCAGCTGATGCTGTGAAGAGCCTCACAGGACCAGAGGGCTCTGTTCAAGTTCGTCACAAAGGTTTGCGTAGCAACCTACAGGATCACATGCTTAGATCTATCATAATATCTATCACAATAACCTGCATGAACAATGTAACTTAGAAACTGGGTCATCCTACAGATGCAGAAAACATTTCTGTGCTTGACAGTTCAGATTACATTCCTTTTTGTGGATTTTACTTTTTCATAGTGTGTAGTACAGTTGTTATGTTTAAAAGTCTAAAATTAATGCTGTTATCAATAAAAAATTATCAATAGATAATGTCAGTGATCAGATAACTCTTGTGAATTTTGCTATTTACGTTCAAAGCAGTTATTGTTAAAACAAATTCAGATTGCACAAAGTATCTGACTGAAGAGAGTCATGTTGGTCTTGTATCTTAAATTTAAGTAAAAAATTGTATTGACATATTGTGGTGATTTGGCCACAGTGCTGTTGGTTAGCCTGCTTAACATCACCAAAATCTTTTCGCAGAACACAGGGTAAATTTTTGGCTTTGTGAGAAGATAGGAAAATTCTGGTCCTAACACCCATCTCTCTTGTCCTGAGGGAGAGAAGTCAGTCAGTCTCTTGGTGATATATTTCAGCTAGGTTGGCCTATTCTGTTCCAGTATTCAGCAGTGTAATGTCTTGCAATAAACCCTGGGAGAACTGTCCAAGAATCAAGGAGAAAATGGGAATCTAACTGTGTTCCTCCCATCCCATCATTTCTCAGTGTAATGTTTGTTTGACTTTATTGAGCCTGTTTATTAGAAAGGGGAAGGAGGTAAAGAGGAAAGTGTTTTGCCTCCTGCGATTTTATTTTGCTGTGAATAGCGATGCTCAAAAGAGCACAGTGGAATTTTTATGACTGTCTTTAACCTAAGCCACCAAGAAATGTATTTAGCTTTGCAGGTAAAATGCAAACAAAAACAAGTTTGCATTTTTTTCTCTACTGGTTGACCTACCAGGCTACTGAAAATGCTGTACACCTCAATTTTACAATGTCAACATGTGGCATATGCCTCAGGTGGTTTACAGTTGCTGGTGATTATGTGCAGCCAGGAGAGAATGCAACCAGCCAAAGAGATTCTCAGCTGAGTTTGCGTGACTTATCGTTATACAAGAAATCTCGTTCTGTTACACCCAAACTATTCATACGTGGCCTGAACTAAACAGGGTGGAACACACCGACTCTGAAAAGCCATCTTTATGGAAAGTTTTGGACAAGTATCTGAACTGATGCTTTCGTACTAAGAGTAACTGAAGAGTTATTCTTGCCCAGGGAACCAGAGGGACGTCCTGACGAGACAAGGTGATGCCTTCATTGTATGACATCACCATCTTTCAGCATGTATTTACAGTATGCAGCGATACTATAAAAGACCAGGATATTATGGTTGTATTTTGTCTATCCAATGTCCCTTCTCTTTCATCATCTAACCATTTGAATAGAGTGATGTGTTCACTTTCTTTCTCTCCATTTCATTGTGCTTGGTGCTGCTCCCCACACTTTGTGACGATGTTTCTCTAATCGGAGTTCCTTTCAATCCAAAGCTACTGAAATCAGTTTAAAAACCTGGAATGATTTCAGGGGGTTTTGGATGAGACCCAGTCCTACTAAAATCAAGCAGCTCTGCAATTCTGATCAAACCTTTTACAGTTTAATGTCCATGAAAATCCTTAGACATTAGCAGGTTCCAGGGGCATAGAGTACTGCCATCCTCATCTGAGCAGGGTCATTTACCATGAAGGAAAATGGAGATAGTTAATAAATACAGGCTCCAGCTAACTTCAGTTGTCTTCCTATGATGTTACTCTTTGTACTATCAGGAGTTTTACTTGAAATATTTGTTAAAATATGTTTCAAGATTTTAATTTTCCACCTCCTTGCCCTCTAGTGGACAAACGAGCTCATTATTGTCAGAGTATATTGAGGTACGAAAATGTTACTTCCTGGTGTTATTTGATGTAAGCTTATAAAAAATTTTAATCTTTTTAGGAGTGTTTTGCTCAGTGTCATAAGTAAAAATCCCAGCAGGACCATAAGTAAAAATCCCAGCAGGACCATACTGATTCTTCCTATATTCTAAGCTTTTAATAATAAGTTTGAAAAGTCATATTTGTTGATTCATTCCACTATAAAATGACAAAAAATATTTCAAGTGTTTGGCTTTTTATAGAACTAGTTGACATTTTCCATTGTAAAAAATGTTATGTTTTTTCATAAATATTAAAAATACCCAAAGTTTTCCTGCTGGTAGGGAAAGCTGTTCCAATGGCAACCAACTGATTTTTTAAAAAACTCTTCCAAGATAATGCTCTTGCTAGATTTTTTTTTTTTTTTTTTAATATAGCTTGACTGCCTTATTCTCCATGTTAAGTATGCTACAATTGTACAGGTCTATTGGAAGATTGAAATGGCCAAAGAAAGGGTCACTGTTTTCATTCCCTGAGGTATTTCACAAATTAGTATGGCCTCATTTTATTTATGTTTTGCAGTCCTTTAAATGAATGGTACCATGGACTCTTAAGGATAAGTGGTTAATACCAGGAAGGAGAAATGTACATATCTAGTCCTCTTCCTGAGGAAAATAGATGTTTCATCTCAGCAGTTCCTTATACATGTGTGAAACACTTTTCCATGGGAAGAGCAAGTGAGGTCTCTGTATAGGTTCCTGATAGCGGGCACCTGCATGTGAAACCAATTTTGGATTCTCTGAAGTACTTCTAGCTTCTACTTCAAACTTTCAAAGGTAACAGCTGTTTAGAGTGCTTAACCTTTTTGCAAAAAAGTCCAAAATCAGCATTAATATTTATAATAGCTAATGTTTCTTATTTAGATGATGCTTCTAGAGGGATGATGTGGAATTTTCTCTTTTTTATTTTCTGTGGTGTTAAAGTTTTAAATTATTTATAGTAATTTATATAAAATGGATTCTTCTGTCAGCTCATTCAATTAGTTTAGTGGGATAGCATCAAAATAAATGTAGGAAAAAATTCCCTCCAGTTCAGGCTTCCTCTCCCTAATTCTGCTATATCTTCATTCTGTCTAATGATTTTTGGCAGAAAAGGCAGGCAAGTGATTGTGGTAATTTTGCATTGCTCTCTGTTTTGGAAGAGTATCCTCAGCCTTGTCTCGGTTTCCTGTTACTCTTTCAAAGGAGAAACATATCTTTTAACTAACATTTTAGAGTACAAAATGGAAAAAATGCAAATACTCAAAGAAATAATGCTTTTTAAAGAGGATTGTGCAGGTTTGGCATGTACAAAAATGCTCAATTGCTACTACATTCCAAGAGGATGTATAGATTTAAATTACTTTTGTGTGCTTGACAGAGGTAGCTAAAAGTGAACATAACATTACAATAAGATATGGTGATTAACATTAAATTTGGATAGAAGAAAGTTGGGTGCTTATCATGATAGGAAAAAGGTTAATATTTTACAGTGAGGCTAAAGGTTGACAGGAGAAAAATTGAGTTAGTTTGCAAAAAAGAAATTTGTTTCTTTAAGTGAAAATTGGGGTCAGGAGGGCAGAGCTCTCTGCTTCAACATGAATGAAATAAATTAAATAATACCACCATAAAGCAGCAGTGTATAAGCTGATGATAAAATAGTACAAGGTGGTTTTGAGAAAGATACTGTCTATGAGCAAAAAATCTGTAGCAATGCTGTTTCAAATCAGTGCATTGGGGTTTTTTTATTTTATTTATTATTACCATTGTTTTCAAATAGAACAGCTTTTTTTCAGTTGAAGGCTTTAATTATTAACAAAAGTGGTAATGCTGATGTTCAGAGAAAATGACAATTTTGATAATTACATTCTGTCTAAATGAAATTTCTGGCATTTCAGATGGATGCACTATTCTGTAGCACTTTGTGACCTAACAGATGTGTGATATTAGATGATGTTTCTCCATCTTAAATCAACAGGAGTTGACTGCGTTTCTCTGGTTCCTGTGTGGTAATTCCTGTGTATGTGAAAAAATACATAACTAGTTGTATGAAAGGAGCAGAATATAGGAGATAGGGAATCTATCAGTATTGTTGCTCTTCATCATGTCAATCTATGCCTTCGACAGACAGAGCTGGGCAGCTAGTTTACTGTCATCATTACTAGAATGGCATGCCTTTGTTTCTCTGATAATACGCATCGTTTTTCTGCATTCTCTTTATCAAATTAATCAAACTAAAATTCCTAAAAAAACCCAACTACAAGACAACCCTCCCCACAAACAGGTTTCTTATTTCCTGCTCTCTGAAGGATTTTTGCAATCTGCATAGTTTAGGTATCAAAATACTAACAGGTTTTGTGACCGTGCTTGCTTCTACTGTCCTTTTTCAGATTTTAAAGATGGTTAGGGGATTGTAGGTTGAAGTATATGTACTCTTGTGTCTAGGTTCCTCGCAGAAGTGCATTTGTACCTGGACTGCTCACAGAAGATGTTTCCATCTGTATGTGTGCCGTACCCCACTTCTATTGGAGTTTGTCCTCTCAAGTCTACAGATAGGTTTTGAGTAATAGTCAGCTCTGTTATGTATCCTCCTGCATGAGTTATGCAGGCTGGGTCCCTGACAAGGAATTTTAGGCTTTGTTGAAGGTCGAGGGTTACCACTTCTTGCTGGCATTGGCAGTGGATGCTGCATCCAGTCACAACTTCTTTTTTCTTTTCGGCAGCTCTAGCCATAGTATTTATATTGTGAAAGGGATGATTTCCTTGTCTCTTGCCAGGAAAGTAAGACGATGCTTAATTGAATACCTAATGTCTCAAAATGGAAAAAAAAAAAAATAAATCTGATTAGTCTTCAGGTTAAAAAAAAAAAGTACATCTTGCTTGTTTGGACCATCTCATCCATACAGAAACATCAGGGTGGGTGGCTAGAGTCAGCGTGCATTTGGCAGCTGAATCTAGATATTACCCTTCCGTCTGGGGTCATAGTTTGTTTTAAAAGAGTTATGTATGAATTTTCTCTAAATTGTAGGAGAGGCTCATGAATTAGTGTCTAAATGTGGGCTTGACAAGATTATTATAGTCTCTATTTCATGCCAGAAACAAAGATGAATAGAGATAGCAAGCTTTTAAACAGACTTTCTGACATCTATAATGTCAGCAGAGAGTGAATGAATGGCAGGATGCAAGAACAAATATTCATTTTTTTGTTATTTTACAGGGATTAGATGGACCTACACTCATTCATAATTTCTTCATGAAATAATTACTAAGCACTACATGAACAAGTAATTTTCCATCCCGGTTACCTTACAAATCATGCAAATTGTTTACGAAGATGTTCACATGAAGATACATACACTTGAAGATAAATATACTTTGATTTGCATTTAGAAGTAGATAAGATACACTTAGTTAATGCTTTGCCCTTTCATTTTAGCTGAACATATATTTTTAAGTAATTTTGTTTGTGTCTAGACCTAATAATTTTTTTTAATGCTTGTTGGGGGAGCTACTATTTTGGTTTTTTAAATAATAATTTTCAGCCTCTCTTTCTGTGGATTTACTGGTTATTAGATTTCTGGAGCAGAGATCTACGTTAGCAATTTTTGTTTATTAAATTTCTGGAGCAGAGATCTGTGTTGGCAATTTTTGAATGAGAAAGACAGGATGCCTACCAGTATACTAATGCCTTTTCAGTACAGCCCCTTTGAAGATACATGTTCAAGATTTTCCCCTTTTTTTATTCATAGTCTTTATGTGAATAGGAAAGAACTACCTATGTTAAGGCCATGGGCTCTAATAGTTTGGGGGTTTTTTAATTGTTATTCTTAGATATGAATATTCATTTCCATTTCAGGAGCACAAACAGCCCCACCATTAGAACTTTGCCAGCTTTTGCCCAAATGATAATACAAACCCTACAGTGATGGCTATGAAGAGATATAATATTCAATGAACCCAGCATCTTTGAAATAATAAAACCACATACCATTAGTCATATGTTTTTGTAAGTTTAGCTCCGCCAATGGGTGCAGATATTTTTATGTCTTCATATATGTAGGAAAAGAGTGTGTATACATAGCAATAAATGCAGCAAAAGAATATCCAGGTACTGCAGTACTGCAAATACATTTTCACTTCTTCTGTAGCTGCTGGCATTAATGTTTTCATTGGTCTTCTTTTTGTTAAAGGAAAGACAGAAACAGTTCCGCTAATGGAAAACAGCATGCAGTGCTAGATAGCTTTTAAAAAATGTGTTTTGTTTTGTTTGGGATTTTTTTCCCCCAATAAAAGGTATGTAATTGAAACAAAAAGCATTGTTTCTATCCTAATTTTTTTCTCTTCTTTTTTTTTTTTTTTCCCCTTCTCTTTCCTTGAGCCCATCCTGTCAGGCTGCAAGCGTGAAAGTTATTTTCTGGTGGTGTGATTAGATTGGGGCTGAACTCTCCAGCTGGCAGGCCTGTCTGTGACTGGCGGCGGCCTGTCCCCAGTGCTTGTCATCTCCTGACATGCCTGACAGGATGGGGACAGCAGCCCCAGACAGGTTCATTAGATGGTGTTTTCTACAGCTGGGCTAAAAATAAAAAAAAAAAGTAAAAAAAAAAGTAAAAAAAAAAAAAAAGGCCACGCTCTGTCAAGGCCCAAGCTGTAGGGGCCCTTCTTGTTGGTTTAAACCAAGGCCTTGTTTTGACAAATTCTGATCTGTGCGGTTTTTAGATTTTCTGACACATTTTTGTTTTCTTCCCCTTTGGCCTGCGCTCTTTGCACTCTGCCTTGTTGCTGCTTCAAAATCCTAACACCGCCTTCCCAGGAGAGCAGGGAGGATGCTTGCGGAGCGCTTGGAAGAAAAATAGAGCACTACAGTGGAACAGCAATAAGTGTTCATTTCCATGGTGATCAGCCCAATGGCACAAAAAACAACCTTGGGACTCTCAATAAGCCAATTACAAGAAAGGTTAAGAGTTTTATAGTGCCAGAAACATGCCATCTACATGAGAAAATAGTATCATTACTAGCAATCTAGGCTGTTAAATACATTGCTGTCTGGTGCTGCCAAAAACATAAGCTGTTTATGTTATTTTGGGGTTTTTTGGAAGCTGCCAGAGTTTTCTGGCGGTATTGTTGGGCTTTGATGCAGCATATCAAAAATCTACATGATTATAGATTATAAGACAGTTTAAACCAGTAATAAAGCTATTTGAAAGCATTAGGCACGTTGAATGACACAACATTAACTAAATGGGTTCAAACTCTGAGTTTCTTACAGATCTATATCACATCTTTGCTTTACATTTTTGTCATAAAGGCAAAGGATTTGCCCATTGTATAGGATTAAAGAACCTATTTTTGAAAAGAAAAAAACACCACTTAATATCTTATTTTTTCTATTGCAATAGTAAAGTACCTATAGACTCCTTTAATTTACGGACCGGTGACTGTAGTTTAAGTCCAGGGTTACCCACTGTGTTTCTTAGGGACTGTCACTTGATTCTGTACATTTTAGGTAGCTACGACACGCTGGTGTGTAAAACACTTCTCATGCTGCTGGGAAAAAAAGGAAAATGTTTACTATTTTGCTTACTTTGCCCCTTTGCTTCGGAATGCGGGGAGCATTACAGCCTTTTATGTTTTCTGCATTTAGCTGCTTGCAGTGTAAGCGCTGTGGCTGGAAACCAAGCCCTTCATTCACAGAAATCCTACCACTTACCTTTCCTTTGTATTGTTAGTTACTGCTGCTTTAGTTCATGGTCTCTATGACAACTGTTTAAATTGGGATGGGCAACTGTCATCTGGAGTATTACTGAAAGAAAAGTGTTAGTGAGCACACAGTTCCATAGATAGAGCATTTCAATATAATCCAATTTTAATTGAGCTCCAGAGACTTTGATGTGCTGCCGAAGGTTGGGAGAGAGCTATTCCAGGGAGAAATTAAAGCAGCCCAGCAAGGCTTCACTACTCCAGACTGTCACCATTTTAAATAAGCATTAGCATCAGACTTAACCTTCCCCTATGAAACATCTCACTTTTTTTTTTCCCCCAGCTTTTTGCCTTTTTTTTTTTTTTCAGTATCTGTAAAGGCAAAGACACTTTCATCTTTTTATATACACTTCTATATTCCCTTGATTAAGTTTGAAAAGCATGTACTGGACCTGAGTTGCATCTGAGGCTGTCTGTTGGTCCTTGTGTTGCATTTCATAGAAAGAAATAGAAGCAGAGTGAGGATTAGTTTGCAACAGTCAAACGGCATGTGTTGGATTTTCTGTCTAAGACTGCTCCAAAAGTAACCTGCCCTTGTGCTAGAGTTGAGTGGGGACTTTAGCTTGGTTTCGTCATTAATTCCCTTTAACGTAAATAAAGAGCAAATTTCATTGTGGACTCCCTTACTAACAAAACTAGGTTCTTTCTATACCTGAATGCCCACTGGCTGGATTCTTCTGTTGTTTTGTGCATAATAGCCAAAATTTGTGCAGTTAGGAGATTAAAAGGTGACAGCAAACTGTTGAATTAAAATCTCTTATGATTGCTTCATTTAATTAAACTATATAATCCTTTTGTACCGTTTTCTTTTTCTCTCACAAATGTGTATACATACAAAAAACTTCTAAAATGACAGAACTTCATAATAATAAAGTAACAGAGGATAACCATATATTTTCCAATATTTCAGTATACATCGGATAGCATTGCATGTTAGAGAAGAGAGCTAAGACACATTTTAAAATGATTCATTTCCTGGCTTTTAATCCCCCCNTTATATCTTATTTTCTTGGTGTTCAATGAAAGAAAAGCAAATTTGCAAGATGCTGAACTCTTTTTCTGGATGCTCAGAACTCTGAGCTTCTACTCCAAACAGTAGGAGCTGGGATAGTCAGCTGCAAAGAAAAGATGCATCCTGCAAAATTGAGTCTGTCAGAGATGGACTATTACATAGGATGTCTGTATTCTTTAGAAGGAAAGTGATATGCATCAAATCCAGGCTTAATGGCAGTAGAAATGGAACCAATCACAGTACAGGCAGTAATCTGTCTGTACAAGTTAATAGGGTTTATTGTCTACTAAAGCAATTAGCCTGTTACCCACATAAAAGAAAGGTAAGAGTCTAGTTTAACAGGACAATTTGAATAGTTGGCTGTTTCAATCTACCAAAAAAAAGTGGAAATATCAAATCTCTTTGTAAAGCTTGTGGTAAATTCCATTTTATTAATATTTTTTTTAATTTAAAAAATGGCAAGAATAAATTAATTGAGGCTTTATGAGGGAACCCCCTTCAGCTGGGATTGGCAGACTTTTTCATAGTCACGTAGTACCCAGAAGTCCATAAAATCTAAATACCTTCTGTGGTGGAGCAGCTTGTAGTGGATAAAAACAGAGGCACATTCACACAAGGCATCTCTACATGCTGACAGGTGTTGCAGTAATTTCATACTGGGAACCTAGAGCTCACCACAGGAAAGCCTGTGAGTATGCCCAAATTTATGACATGCAGGTTTGCCTTCCAGTTGGCTAGAAATCCAAAGAGGAGGGAACTGTATATTAAACCTGCTATAGCACTTCTTCCCCTAGCTATTGCAGACATCAGAAGACTGTATGTGTGCCTCAGAATCCATTTTTGGTAGCCAGCCGAGTAGCCTCCTAGTTTTCATGAGAATTCTTCCTACAGGATTGGACCCTCCAGAAAGTTGTACTTAGATCTATAATTTTGACCTTTACATAGTTCGAATTAAACAAGCTCATACTTACCTATGTGAAAGTACACAGAATATGTGTAAATAAAAATCATTTATGGCATTTCTATGTGCAGTTTACACTTGATACATGTTAATTTCTGCAGGTATTTTTATTTTGTGCGGATTTATTTTTCGGTCCTTAATTGCCGTATCTGATAAAAAGAGTGTTCCTTAAAGCAAGTATAGAACACATAGGTACTTTTTCTTTAATGTTAAGGCAAAATAAGTGTAATGAAATGTAAACTAATTAAATGATGATTTAGTTATAGCAGGCCGTTTGCAAGAACTCCAAGTTAAAATTCTCCGTAGAAACATTGCTATTCCTTCCTTGCACAGACTTAGTAATATGAGATAAAGTTCTATATATAATAATAAAATGTATAGTAGAATTTTGGTTGCTATTGAAGCTATGGATTAGGTTTTTCACAGTACTATAATTTCTTGTCTTCTCCAGCAGTGCAAAAGAAACGCATCTTAAGCTCATCTTAAGTGGGTTAACTAAGAATCAGTTGGTATGGCACTATATTAGGAAGATGAAGATATTTTGATACATGTTCACCACAATTCACAGGCAGTGTAATTGTCCTTTGGGAACATTAGGAATGGACGTAACGTAGAGTAACCCTGAATATGTTCTAAATCCCAACACCAAGGAAACTGACTTCCAGGAGTAACTAGTGCTCCAGACACACACTTCTAGGCACAGCTGAGCAAGCGGCAGCCATAGAATTTTGAATTTCTTGAGGATTATGCCTGTCTGTCACAAACTGTAATACAGAACATTTGGGGATGGTAAGGATGTTGTAGATGTATAATATCTATCATTTCATAAATCCATATATTTCTTTTTGCTTATAAGATAATTTTTAAAGTTATTACTAAAAATTCAGCTGTTGAAATTACGCCGATTATATTCCCAAATGTTGGGATTAATGAAACAGGTTTTGTATATAAAGTTAACAACAAAGTATTTCTGGTTTATGATCAATTTTATATAGGAAGAGATATTAGGAACAGAAACTTAAAAAAAAATTAAGCTCCCTAGTAGAAAAAATGTTGTCTTCTAATTACTCTTCTAGATCTTAGATCATATGCATTCTGCACTGAATAAATCAAATGTGAAACTTAAAATCCAAGACACTTGCACATATCTTCTGTATGACATTGAGTTCACATCTATAAAAAATGGGACATAAACCTATCTTTCTACCTGTCATTTGGTAGGAAATGGGTAAAGTTTAACAAAACTCAGTGTTTACACTTTTCTTAAGACCAGCTATTCTTAAGCTTTCAATTATTACAATGCTAAGGATTTGCATCATGGTACATTTGAGTCTTTAGACATTTTTGATCGCGTTGCATTTTTGAATGAATATATTGGTATGCAAATTCTAGGGGAAAGAAAAAAAAAAGACCCTGAGGATTTTATGATGGCTTTATTCTCGGGAAAGAACATATCACATACTTGTGGGTACCATACGTTCTTTATTCTTCAAACTATTCCTATGTTTTTTGCTTTTGCTGACTCCTAGAACTTGATTGAGTCACTTATCCTTAGTGCAAGGGAAATACTAATACACGTGAGGATGTAAGCACCAGAAGACACAATTTTAGAACGCAGAAGAATGTGAGTTTCTTCTACTCCTTTCCAATAACTGGATAGTGAGCACACTCTCCCAATAACCAGGAAGTCTTGTTTCACTTCCTTCCTATCTTTGAAGAGAGCATGTTGCCTTCTATGTTGACAAATTATGGCCAGCGTGCAAAGCTTGCTTTGCAATCCCTGCGGAAACATGGCAGGAGTCAGGGAGCTTCTCTTTCTGTTGCTTAATCAGCCATATGTGTGTAGGAGTGTGCCAGGAGCCGCTTGCCACTGCCTTTCCTTGGGGCAGCACCCAGCTTGAGGCAGCTGACACAACCCCATCATGCACGGTCCATCCTGGACCAGTGAGGAGCACTCATCCAGCTGTGAGCTGCTCATTGAGAGCGCAGCGGTGAGGTGGAGCAGCCAACACCATTGGGGAAGGGTGTCATTTGGGTTCATGTACCTTTGAGATGGAAGGGACCTCAATCTGAGTGCCTATCCCAAATTCTCGCTTTAGGCAACAGAGAACTTGTTTGTTTTCATGCTGGTGTTTGAATCTAGTCCTGCAACTCTTTTTTTCAGCTAAAGCAAATTCTGGCAAGTCCACCAATATTTCAATTTTAATAAAACTGCTTTTTTCTGTCAAGTAACTATTTAATGAATAAATGTCCAGCTTTGGTTTCAAGTTACAAGCATTTATCAATGCTGTCTTCTCCCTGGATTTGTGTCAATTTACAAGCATTTATCAATGCTGTCTTCTCCCTGGTTTTGTGACCGTTACAAGTCCTTTCTTTCATTGCTTTATTCTTGCTAAGGAGGTCCAGAATGAACCAGTTGACAGAAAAACAAACTCTCCATTTTTAATCCTGAAAAAAAAGTTCTATGTTTGTATTCAGATCATATCAATTTTATGTCTTTTTTTGGCTTGTCCACTCAACTGCAAATGTAATTCGTGCAGTTCTAATTGAAAAACTTTGATTGCATTTCACTGAATGTGGTGCTGGGGCAGAATTGCTCAGAGCAGTTTAAGTACTGAGATCACCACCAGCCTGTTTGGATTAATCTCTAAGCGCAAGACATAGAGTGAGAACGCAAACAGCAGTACTGTTAGGATTTCTCACTGGATTTGAGTCTGACATCCTGTTGTTGCCAAAGTCAACACAAAATCGTCTTAAACCTTGTGAGGCAACAGGCACAACCTAATTCAATCTTGTCGCTAACTAGAACTAATTGAGCTTCTCTGCTTTGGGTTCTGCCCCAGTATTTGTTTCCTCAACCTCTGTGTTTTGAGCTGGGCTGCGCTCTAATATGGCTTTCTGTAACACTAGAATATATTTGTCTTCTGCTTCCACATGGGCTGCTGCCCTAGCTGACACCACCAGCTTTATTCCCATTTTTAGAATCCTTAAATCAGCTGAAATTCAGCTGCTTAGAGCAGTAATTGTTGGAATTTAGTTTGGAAGTAGAGCCTAAAGGCCTCTGTCTACCTTTTCTGGGGTGGTAATGTCTAAATCTGCTACATCTTCCTGATGTTATTCTTCCCAAGAACTTCAGTCTATAGCCAGTATTCCAGGAGTTGCCTAAATTGACAATCTGTTTGTGCATTGCGTAGAAAGGAAACCATGCAAAGACATGCAGATGTGTAACACCTGTAAAAGGAACCTATTTTTCTATTATTAAAATATAATTATTATTATATTATTCAGAACCTATTATTCAGAATTCTGTTTTTGCAAAGGTAATATTTTCCCATGTCAGTAGCAATTATCCTTGTATTTAAAACTATGCATTTGTGTTTCACAAAAGCAGAGGAGGTAGATAGTGCATTTTGAATATCTAAAATATTCTCTTTGGATTATTTTGATCTGGTTGTTAACATTCAGCGACAGTGTTTCCACGTCTAGGAGCAGGGTTTTTTTTTTTTCACTCTAATAATCCTACTGCTGCTGATTCTCAAGAAATCCCCATATCCTTTCCATTACTTTCCTCGAACACAAAATTGTAACATGCAAAACCATTTTACCAATGAAAAGAGGAAAATGGCCTGAAAATGGGCCAACTTCAAATAATTTTTCAAATGACTGAAAATGAATGTGTGAATAAGAGCGACAGTTACTGTCAGCTGAGTGGGCATTGTTTTAATGGGTACTGAAGCGGTATGCTGACCAGAGAAATCAAATTTAGAAAAGGTTGGGGTGAGCAGAACCTCATGTTTCAAGAAAAGGGGCCTCTTGAAAGCTTAAAAAAACATTGGAAGTAGAAGTATAAGCTGAGAAAATTTGGCAAGGAAGTAAAGCCCAAAACCACAAAAATACTATCTGCATTTTTTGGATCCCTGAAGAGGAGGAAAAAAATGAAGCAGGAGTGCCAATATTTATTTTTTAAAGAAAAAAAAAGGTTCTAAAAAATATTTTAAAAACTGATTTGAATGGAGAAGTTATAGTGGTACATAAAATGCAGCTCATCCCGCAGAGCATTGTATCACAAGAGCTACTTGGAGGAAAGCTTTTAAGGCTTACAAAGAGACATTTTACACAGAAGCATATTGTAAGGAAGGGAAAAGGAGACCTTAATGTAAAAAGAAGTGGAGAACATTTTACTAGACCAAAGTGTGCAAAAAAAAAATGATAACATGGTATTTTTGTGAGACTTTAGAAGTGTTTAGTCTTATTTGACTATGGGAATTGAGGCTGAGAGGATGTTCTTAAAGTGAGTTAAATGTATACAAAAAAAGGAAATAGTAAGAAATCAATGAAACACTAGGGTATTAAATTAATTTGAATTGTCCTTCCTGTCTATTTACATTCTCAGTTTTCCATTTCATAAAAGCAAAATACAAGGTGTTTCATTACTTGAACTTACCTGATTTTGAAATTTCTTAATAAATATATTTTCTTTATACATTTACATATCTTGACATAAGATATCCCTTGTTACAGTATATGCATATTTTTTCTCCTAAATCTGAAAGTTGATCATATTCGGTACTTCATAAAACATTTTGAAATTATATATTGCTTACTCAATATGGTATTTCATAAACTCTAAGAGTCTGGTTTCATGCCATTAATGTCTGTCATTTCAATCTGTATTTAGAATACATGAAGCAATCATGTAGTCTGCCACATACTTGTAGTGAGCTCCGTGTTGTTAGGTGGCTCTGGAGAAGAAAGTTTGCTGTATGTGCACGGGGGCCATTTTTTTTAACCTGTGATGATCTGTGTTCAGAATTTCACATTTTCCTTGAAGCAAATGGAGATGCTAGCAAACACCTGAAAATAGGAAATCCAAATCCCTCACAGGAGAGAGTGATTTTCCGTAATTGTTTTCATGTATTTGTAACCTCTAAAAGCATATAATGATGCTAAACTATTTTATTTTGTACCTATTGTGTAACTGGGTTAGGTGCATAAGCACACTTTTCTAGCTGGCTTTAGACCAGATGAAATATCTATTCACTGTGATTTGTTTTGGTGAACTACTCCATGGCTTATTGGCATGCATCTTCTCTTTAAGTGCTGAGGTTGCGATATTGGAAGCATCCCGTAAGGAATTGATGTAGGGAATGTAGCAGATGAGTTCCATGAATTTTATGGTTATCAGTCTGTTAGGAAATGGTTAATATGAAATCAACTGCTGCTTTGTGACTGAAGCATACTATTGCCTGCTATTTCAAATATAACTATAAAGGGTAGTAGCTTTTCCCACAATGATAATTTCTTTTTTCTTCCCTTCCGTGACATCTTTTTTGTTCTTTGTGCCTACTCATATACAAAAGAGATGAGGTGAACACAAATTTACCTTTTAGCTTTTTCATTATGGGCCTCTTTGCTAACTTTACACAGAAAGCAGGAGATACAGTTTCCACCAGACAATAGTGAGGCAAAAGATCCAAGCAGAATCTTTTGGATAGTTGATGCTCATCACAACTGTGTTTTGTTATTTTTCAGGAGAGTAGCTTTAGACTAACAAAAATATATTTATTGGTTTTTTTAAGTTTACAAAAGAATTTTATTGTAAAAACACTTTTGCAACCTTAGGGAATATTAAATATTCATTTGACAAGGATGGATGAGGCAGCTTCAGAGAGTTTCTCTTCTCTCCTTGGCAACTTCAGTCACAGAAAAGTCTGTCATGAGAAATTATATGCAGCTCATGACCTGGAAACCTGGAACACCAAGGCTATTTTACTTTTGTTCATTTTGGTAACATAGGGGTGGGGACTGTAACTGAAATGAACCAAGATTTCTTCTTCCTGTCTTTTGTTCAAGGTTGGGACACATGAGATGGACTCATAGTTGGCTCTTGCAGGTAATCTGTCTTCCAAAAGTTGGTGATGGTGAATGGAGAACGACATACAAACAAAAATCCTATTCAGACTAAAGGGCCCCTATATATGGGGATGTCAAGGACTTATTTTGTATAGGAAGAAACACAACTTTGTTAAAGTTTAACTTTAGTAAAAAAAACCAAACAAAAACACAAAAGAGACAAACAAGCTACAGTATATAGCCAGTGCATAAATAAAATAAATTGTAGTTATAATTGCCAGTGTTGAAGAAGACATGCTGAGTTTGGTGAAAATTGAAGCACTGGTCACATAATTCAGAACAATTAAACCACCGAAAAACAGAGAGACTTAAAAAAATTTGTAGGGTTAGTGGACTGCTGGAGGGAAGATTGTGAATATACAATACAGTGCTTTTAAGCATATGTCTCCAAACATTTGAATCAAATAAAAAGATGAAGGGTTGCTTTGGGTTGAGCTATGAGGATGCAATAGCATCCCACTAGACCTTACTCAGTCAAGACAGATCTTTTCAAATGCAGAGTGAATATTTTTTGAAACATAAAACATTGAAGTTGAAGACGTAGGAGGGGTAAACTTAGAAGCAGGAAAAAGGATAAATTCATAGAGGTTTCTTGCATCTCTAGAGGAAAAGGAAAATGAAATAAGTACCACATGGCAAAGACAATGGCCCATGTTGCCAGGTAACAGAGCCATGTAACAGATAGGTGGGGTTTTGATGTCTAAACTAAGGACATGCCAGAGATCTTTTCTTTAATATTCTAACTGAAATAGCAGTGTCCAGGTTAAAGATAGCAGTAGCTACACTTAAACACTGAATAAAACTGTCTTTATAAAATGAAAAAGTATCATCAGTACCAAAATTACAGTATTCTTGAAGCCCTTCTGGTCATTGATAAGGGAAAAAATACATTTAATTTCAGGAAATGGCTATTTTATTCAGAAAGAATGACTCTGTGGATCATTTTCAGACTTTAAAAAAAATGCTCTGTATGAACTTTGGAAGATATCTGTGGAAATGCAGCAAAAAAATGAACCAGTTCTACTATACATAAGTACAAGGCAACCATGTCCTTTAGTGCTCTTGTTGCTAGACGTATTAGTACAAAAGGTAAAGAATAATGAAGGAAGTTTGGGAATAAGTGCTTTGAAAATAAAAAGCCCCGAAACCCAACAAGAAAGTTATGTTACACATTAACAGATATATGCATTTTGCACTAGGTATAAACAAATGGCAAATGTTAAAGTATCAAGTGATACTTTCATTGAGGAATCAGGTTAGAATTAAAATACCCCGAACCAGACATCTAGTTCCAAAAGAAAAATGATTAATTCACCTTGAAAACAGTAGATTAAATTTGCATACATGCATTGATGAATCACCCAAAGGGCTATTTTAAAGAAAGGAAATACTGAGCAATAAGCAACAATTCTTTGCAGCAGGTTGAAGAAGTGAATATTCTTACGATAAAGTTAGAGACTGAGAATAGATAGGACTTGTACAGGCTGCTTTCCTTTATTTCTTTATAGCAACTGATTTTGTGATTATTTCAGTTCTGGAAACAATAATCAAAACAAAAGGGCCAGAATATCCTTTTGCAGTGCTGTGTCTTGTGCTATGAGATACCAAAAAAATGGTATAAAGCAGCAAAAATAAGCCTCAATGCTAAAGTGTTTCTCCTGTGAAGATAATCTATCAGAGACTCTAGCAGAATGGAAACTAATATTTCAGTCTTCTGGTTAAAGCAATACTTCAACGTTCCAGCTGTTAATTAACAATTAATTCATTATCAGTCATTGCTGAAGTAGGCTTATGATTAAAAATGTCTTGACTCTTAATTGAAAAAAAGGGGGAGATCTTGATTACATCAGAAATAAAATTAAAATAATGGAGCTTTCATATTTGAGTCAAGTGGGAAAGAATGCACATCAGTAATGGTTCTGCTTTTGTTCTGTAAAGCATCTGAACATCCCAAAATGCTTTACTAACCTAACCTAACCTAACCTAACTGTCTCCAATAGATGTTTTTTCATTTCACAGAACCCTGAGATTTAGAGACTTCTCATTCCCACTGTTCGCGGTAACAGCTTCATCTTAACTGCAATGCATCCTAGAAAATTTTTATTCTTGGTCCATTGTCTGGCCAGTGGATTCATTGCTATCTTTAAAACATACCCATGTTTCTGTGTAAATGAGAGTTTTACAAGGAGAAATGGAGAAATAAGCTTTAAACCAAATAATTGCAGCTGATACTAAAAAAGAAAAGTGTGCTAAGTTCAAATGTATACATGGTTGGTCAGCTAGTTGGTTTTTATTTTATTAAAAACTGCTTATTTGGGACCTATCTAGAATTTGGTGCTTAGCCATGATGTTACAACCATTAAGACATGCCTAAACCAAAAAGTTTTCCGACTGTTTTTAGAAGAAAAACTCATAAAGCTATTCAAAATAAAGAGCACTGACTTTAAATACAAACAACAGCAGTACACTGGATGGAGCCCATGGTAATTTTGGCTTCACGTAAATGGGTAACCTAATTTGAATGTCTTTCGGTGAACGAAGTGCCTATTTCCATGTCATTATGAATAGTGAAATATACAATATATGCAGTCTGTAAAAAGTGTAAAATAGCCAGGTCCTCACTCATGGAAAAGTGCAATGCTAAAGATCATCCTAGGAGACATAAAAAAAAAATAAAATTGTAAACTTCGAATCCTGTAAAAGGATTCAAATGCAGAAAAGTGAAATTTCTTTATTTTGGCTCTTATAACAACAAGAAAGAATCCTGCAACAATGTCAGTAATTTCTACTCTAGATTTTAGATATCTAATAATGGAAGGTTTAATGCATTGCTTGAAAATAGTGTTAAATGAATGTTATGGAGGATGACGAAAATGGGTAGTATATCTTGGACAGGAAAACAATACAACAGAGATACTGAAATAATTGAGATGATTTGATATCGACATGATAATCTGATATTTGTAGGACTAATAGACAGTTAAGAAGAGTGTAATTGAGGACAATAATTGAATTATAGACTCCTTCCTTTCCTCTGGTTTCCTATCCTTTCTACTGCTTTACTGGAGTGCTATCTAAGTCTGTCGCTAAGTCATTCATTTCAGAATGGGGTGAATGTACCTCTATGAAGTTATGGTTGCTTTATGCTTGAGTAAGAAGAGGAGGAAGAAAAAGGTAACAAGTGTGTAGTCGGTATAGAATGTGCTTTTAGTGTTGAAATAATCTATCAGGGATTCTAGCAGAAGGGAAGCTAGTAGTGAGTTGAAACTAAACTAAGCTATGGTACGTATCAAGATGTATTACTACAAATCCTCTAAAATGTTAATACATAGGATATAGTCAGTATTAAACATTTTTCTTTAGAAAAAAATAGGACATTTTTGAAACAAAAAGTGAATCCCTGAAACATGGTGTTTTGTCAAGGAACGAATTCTTTGGCTATTGTAGATCTGGTTACAGCTATATAAGTTTTAAACTCCTATCTCTGGGAGACTGTTCTCATATTTTAGCTTTTTAAACTTGAGTGTTTTCCTCCCTGTTTTCTCTCTGGATCTTAAGAACCTGTGTATTTTATTTTCTATTTTGTAAATTATGTATCGGATAGCAGCAGAATACGTTGAAAGAAGGAGGGTACTGAAATCTTCACAGTCATCATTCTTAACCACCCGAATTTCACATACACAATACCAGCTGTATCTCAGCATCTGATCTCAGTGAAACACTGAAAGAAAATTTGGTTTATTTATCTTATCAAAGAGAAAGCTAAGCAGTAACTGGATCACAGTCTGTAATTACCGACACAAGGAAAGGTTATCTGATACTGGAAGACTCTCTAATCTCAGAGACAAAGGTGTCACGAGATCTAGTGGCTAGAAGCTGAAGTTTACAGAGTGCAAAGTAAAAATAAGGTGCAGATTTTTAACCATTGCAAGAATTTAGCATATGAGGTAGTAATTCCACAGCTGGCCGGTGACTGCATGGAGGGAGCATATAGTCTCTTACATGTGTCTGTGGGACCTCCAAAGGAATCAAGCTCCTTCTCTTCTTCAAGGCTGTGTTTAGCCAGCGTGGAGAGCTGAGGTGAATGAAGCCATGCCACCAGCCACAGCGCTGCTCTAAGTCTTGTCTGTAACTTCTTCTCACAAAGACAGTACAGGAAGCTCACTGTGTTCCTCTCTCCAGTTTCCATCAAGGACAGAGCTACCATTTCAGTACTCTTCAGTGTGCTGAAGCACATTCATTTTGTTGCTGTTGTTACCATCATCTCCAAAATACACTCATCATGGTTATGAGAAAAAATTTATGGAGAACAAATTAACAAAAATCCACAGCGCTCTTTTAACACAAAGTGTTCAAACTTAAATTAGCTTTTTCATAGATGAAGACATGTTACTAACTTGAAGCTGTATCAGTGAAAAAACTGGAAGAATACAATTTCCATTACCTCAAGCATGAAGGATCGTTGACAGCAGCAACATATGGTCTCACTAACATTTCCCTATTCAGAAGTTGGGGGAGGTCATGATTACACAAAGCAAAGACCTCAGCTGAGTGAGTAAAGCACTGCAAGCTGGTATACCAACAGTTTCTACGTCCCTGGTGAAGAACAGAGAAATTAAATCTTTCCGGTCTGAAACCTGCTTTTTGCATTTCCCCTTAGTGAAGGTATTCATTGTGTTTCTTTGTTCCACTGGGACTGCAGCTCTCTCAGCAACTGCAGCCTAGGGAAGGCATAGCCTACAGGGCCTGGGAAATGCAGGTGAGTGAGTGAGGAGATGGTCCCCATCCCAAATAACCAACTCCTCACAGGATGAAGGGTCAGAGTCTCAGCTGTGGGCAGAGCCCACCTGAGCAGAGGTGGAGGACCGAAGGCAGCCTTCCAGTTGATGAAGAGGGTTGGAAAAGGGTTATTCTACAATGTTTGTTATTGTTCAAATGATAATTCACAGGTGAGATAAGTTAATAAAGCTGATACTTCATTAAACTGTGTCTTTTTTGTCTGTTTTTCTGAACACCCAGAATGATGAAAAAAGAGTAAAAAAGTTTATTTAGGTATTAATATCTAGTTTTAGACCAATATCTTTAACTGAGAAACTGAAAAATTGGAAAAGCAATGCTAATTTTTAACTACTTTTTATTTTAAAATATTTTCACAGTAATTTTAAAATGCAAAAATATAAACTGTTAAATTTTGTTCATGGTTTCAAATATTAGGTGTACTTAACTTTGGAAAAAATACTGTTCTAGCTATTCGTGTTTATTAATGGAATGGAAGGAGTTCTAATTTACAACCCTGAAATGGATGTGAATAGCAAGCTGTATTATTTTGGTTGTACTTTGCATGAGATAGTCTCCCAAGTAAATCTGTTATCTGATACATAAATGACAACTATGTCATGAACACTGTTGGAAGAAGATACAGCTAAGCATAATTGCAACTGTGTCCATTACCCTGTGCTTGTTTGTAGAGTTTGAGGGTTTTTGAGGAAAATGTATTGATGTGACTCATGAGAAAGAGATCTTAGGAGTATTAGGTTGCAGTTACTTACTGATGCTCTTCTAACGGCTATATTTCATTGCATTTCTAAAAAACATTTCAGCTCATGTTTTGACTCATGGGCCTTAAGTGTTAAAGAGATAGGATTAACTTAACTGAACTTCATTGATGGGTAAAATTTACTGTGTCCTATGCAATATTTTAATGAAAAACTCCTGCTAATAACTGTCACCTTGATTTTCTTTAAAGGTCCTTGCCTATACAGAAGGCCTTCATGGAAAATGGATGTTCAGTGAGATTCGGGCTGTTTTTTCAAGACGTTACCTTCTGCAGAACACAGCTTTGGAAGTGTTTATGGCTAACAGAAGTATGTCTTTGTTTACTTTGCTGCATAAAAATGTGCTAGTAGTTATTTTGTGTGTTGTTTATTAATCTTAGAATTTAAACTCTGTGCTTCCTTTGATAAAGCACTAATGTCTGTGCTCAATAATGCTTACTCTTGCATGTATTCATTGCATTTTGTATTAAAATTAATCACATAAATCAATCTCACTGCTTTCAGTGCAGCTTTGAGATTTATTTATAAAAACAGATAATTGCAATTGGGAAATTCTTCAAATATTGCACAGGAAATTTGCTTTTTCTATGATGTCACCCCTCTCCTTTTTCTGTAAATTTTTTAGTGAAATATCTAAATAGATATTTCCTTTTCTAATTATGAACGGAGGAACAGATCAATAAATGCATCCACTTAGTTTTCTGCACGTGCTACTCTGAATCAAGGGTTGAGTGGCTGGTGAGGTGTGTCAGTAGTCTTTTGGTCTGAAGTGCTCTGATGTAAATTTTGATTTCAACTGGAGAGGGAATTAAACAATTTCTGGTCCTGTGTGTTTTAATGTACCAGTTAGAAGACTGGATGACATACCAGCTACTGAACAGCTTCCCAGTCTGGTAAGGGGTTATATGGGTAAGCTGCGATTCCTCTGAAGCGTACCTCACTCAGGTCTTTTGCAAGATGGGAGAGTTAGTCCCAAAACTTTAACCAACTAATGATATGTGTGTATGAATTATGCCAGGAGTTTCTGTTGCAACTTGGATCCGCAGGAGGATAAAAGTGGAAGTGACTTCTCTTCCCAAATGAAAACCAAAGAGCATTTAAAAAATATAAGCTGATGGAGAAACATATTTCTGCAGATGGTTTACTAGTCCGTATTTTCTCTTCTTCATTTAGCTTCTGTTATGTTTAATTTTCCTGACCAAGCAACAGTGAAAAAAGTTGTGTACAGCTTACCACGTGTTGGAGTAGGAACCAGCTATGGTTTGCCACAAGCCAGGTAATTTAATTGAAATAGTTTGTATATTTTGTGTTTATTACATTACACTAATGGTATTTTTAAACATGTCAATAGTAAAACATTATTCCTGTCATGAAACTCTAGATTTTCTCTTTCTTAAGGTTACTTTGAGAAACAATACCCTTTACTTACTATGTGGCCTGTTATTACAGAATAGAAATAAAATTATTCTAGATCAAAATTATTTTTTTTAAATCATTACAAGAAATAAGTACCTTCCAATGAAGGACCAGAAAAAGACTTTTACTTATCTCTTCAAAGTCTGGTTAATAAATGTATAAACAAATGTTCATCCTTGCTGTGAATGTTATGCAGAACATGGAACTAAACTTGACTAGGTTTTGTGTTTGCTGGATGAAAATGATTTTTTTCTATGTATCTTCTTACTTGCCTTTTATATGAATGTGTGTGGGTTATACCTCATTGCCCATCAGTATAGTGGCTATTTTGCAATTTCCAAATTTCTTCCATTCATTAGTATAATGCATTATTCTTCTGTTTCCAAAATTGAGGAGGATCTATATTTTGGAAGACCAACTAAGATTAAGTTTTAGAGATTTTCATATACTATGGACAAGTACAGTTTTTGTTATCTGATCAACATCAATATCAAATCAACCTATGGTCAGAAAAAAGACTGGGAGTTGTCAGATCCTATGCTGTAAAAGTATTCATATTTCAGTGATGGGTAAGATGATCTTCATTTGTAGTTCACTGAGTCAGAGGGGGCGGGGGGGGGGGAAATTTCCTCCCTCAATTCTTTTGTTTTGTTTTGTTTAGAAATGTCTGTTCAGACCTAAAATTGTTTTTGGGGGTGTATCGGCATACATTTGGTGAAAAAGGTTTAGATTCAGGATTAATTTGTGGTCAAAATAAAAGAATAATAAATAAATGTAAGGGAATGAGGAAACAGCAGGAAATTCACGAAATATGGTGCTTTGGGTTCAGAGCTCCATTTGGCTTGACTTGGCCAAAAGCCAATGACTTGATCATCAGTGTAACGTCTGGGATGTATCTTTTTCTTTCTTTAAGTCATTTCCTATAAACTAAAACTTCATATTGTCCTTGTTTTATCCCAGTGCAGAATGTGGAAATACTCTGAAGTGTCAAAGCATTTGTAGGATTGGAGAACTATTTCGTTCCCAGCTGAACGTCATTCCCTGTCATGAGCTGAAGAGTCTCATGATGCCTAAGGCTTGATCTCCTGAATGTGCTGAAATTCTTAGGCAAACTGCCAAATTTCTCAAGTTTTCACTGAGATCAAGGGGAAGTTGGGGCATTTCTTTGGAAGGTGCATCTTGTTAATATTTGCATTGCTTTTCCAAATACTCAAATTAAAGGAATTGCTGTCTCTAAATAGAAAGTAATAATATTCTTTTCTGAAATAAAAATGGCCACATGTTCTAGAACAAACAAAATGCAAATTTCTCAATCAGAATTTCATATGTACGGTGACATTTTTTACTTTTGAAATTCATATCCTTTGTGCATTATTCAGTGAATAATTGTCTGAAAAAGTTTGTTGGTATATAATTCCTTAGAAAAGTTTCAGCTTCACTATTATATGCAGTTATTTCCATACCTTTTTGATTGAAGTTCAATTTGAATCAAAAATGGGCTTGCTAGCCTTCAGAATAAATCTGGCATATTGTAGTGAAGTTGTTTTTCTTTCTTGTTTTTGTGTAATCATGGTATGACTTATGCACAATAAAGACCCTGTAATCATGGGTTTTCCTTTTTTTCTCTCTACATACCCCTATTGTCATTAGTAGGATTGCAGGGGTGTAACTGAGGGAAAATCTTGCTCTATAACTGTTCTGTAGTTAATATTTTGTTGATGTTAGAATATCGTTTCCCTTCCTATGAATATGTTGGTTCTGGAATGCTAATTTTTAAAATTATGCTTATTTGTATAACTAACATAAGGACAAATTATGCTGAATAACCCAAAGGAGCCACTGCACTGAATAAAATGTTATCCCTTCTTTCTGACCAATTTCCAGATTAAGCTGCACTTTAAAATATTCTGACAAGAGCAGACCTTTCTGGTTGTTTTGCTTAAGTTCTTTAGTTTTATTTTTGTAAGTAATATTTCCCCTCTGATACTACTCTGATAAACATTTAATCTAAAGTTAATTCCTTTATCATAAAGAATTGCAATTGTGGCGGAAACATTCTGGAGGGGTAAATTACTTTTAATGCAGTACACGGACTTTAAATGCATTTCTGTTTTCGTGGAGAAATCCTATGATTAGCAAAGATGGAAGGAAATAGAAGGAAAAGCAGTATTTATGATCTACTAATGGCACAAAGGATTAGAAGCAGGTGAACTGGTATCTCTTCCTAGGACTGTTACAGACCTGCTGTTCTGAGCAACTCTCCAGTTCGCCTCTTTGCTGCCTTTCCTAACAGCCTGCCTGGTGCGTTGATTCAACAAAGCATTCAGGCCTGTGCTTAATGTTACAAAGAAGTAATTACATCCTTAAAATTAGTCACGTGTTGAAGAATTCAGTCTGATTTGGTAAAAAAATTTACCTGTCTCTGATAAATGCATTTTCACTGTTACTGAAACATGTTGCACTGATTGTAGTTTCCTTATGACCTTGACCTATGGTACAATTGGGCATATAGTACTGTGCCTTTTATTTGACTTATTTCTACAGCTCCGTATGATTCTACATAGGTAGATTAATATCTGCATTTTCACAACACTATTAGCAGACCACTTTTTCGGGTTCTAAAACCTCAGGTGTGATTTACTGATGCATTTTTATTGAGGGTAACATCATAGCTTAGAAACCAACTGTGAGCCGCCTGATGGCTTCGTAAGCATCCAGCGATCAAAGAATTAGTAAAAGATACAGTATGATATTTCACCACTAAACATGTGCCTAGCACCATCCACTGAAATTCTGTGGGCTATTAATGCATTAAATAAAACAATGAGTCCAGTTATTAAAGCTAAGAAACACAAATGATGAAGTTTTCGCTGAAAGAATACGTATTTTGGCTGATACAGTAGCTATATTCCATGTCAGCTCCTCTCTGCTGCTTAGGCTACATCAGTAGCTTGGTGATGGATTTCCAGATACAAGTATAGCTGGTTGCAGAGGTTGGATTTTGGGAATGGAGGGGGATGGGAAAACTAAGATGTGATGTCATCAAAGCATAAAACCCCTTTTAGCACTTAGATTAAAAGTGAATATTGATGAGTCTTTTGTCAGAAACCAGTGACTTTCTCAAGCCTTTTTTTTTCTGAATAGGAGCAACACAACACAAAACATCATGCAGGTGCTACATTTTTGGCAAGATACTTAAAGATTCTTTGTATGAGATTGGATTGTAGCTAACTAAATTAAAAGTGATTGTGAAAGGGGGTGGGTCATGCTCCATACACAGGATATATAACATCACTTCCTTCAACAAAATGGCATGAAGTGCTTTCTAAACATATTTAAAGCATATAAAACTTGAAAAATTGGATCATCCCCTTGCACATCAGCGGGTCTTCTGCAGTTTCCATTTTGAGGAGGTAATTCACGGTTCTCTGGAAGCAAAGGAAGCACATTCATTTGTGCATCTTCATATTGGTGATGCAATATCGAAGGAGAGAAATGGTTTGATCAAAGTTGGGTGGATTTAGCAAAACACAAAACAGTGGGTCTTCCTGTGTTAACTGAAACAAGCAGGTGTGGAACCAATTTATTGTGCATAATTTTTTCCAGTCTCTGCTGAAATAACTGTGAATCTTTCAGATGCCTGAGATACAGAGTAAATAAGGAGCTTTTTTAGTATATTTCGGTTTTCTGTAGAGTTCACTCAAATCATGCATTCAAATGCAAAGTCCAGCACTTGACAGTTTATAGATTTTTGAGACTCCCTGGGAGATTGTGGGTAAAGTCTAAAAGCAGCTACTAAGCTGTACGTATGCATAAATGTTGTTTTGTCATGGAAGGAACAGAAAGTCTGTGACAGAAATGCTTTTTAAATTTAATGATCTCTTTAGTATTTTTATTTTCTGTATTTATTAATTTGTGTGTGTAGTATTAGTCATAGTTTACTGGGAACAATATGTCTTTGAGAGTTCCACTGTAAAAGTAATTGTTACTATAAAATGCAATATAAAGTATGATTACATTCAGATAATTCTTCAGACAAATTGTTCGGAAGAAGCATAATAGAAACAACTTACAAAATTTTTGTAGTGTCTCCTGTGTACTATTAAAGTGTATCTACCATTGGCATCCTAAAGTCTACTATAAAATAAAGCTAACCAGGCTGCAAGACTTTATGTACTGATATTTTGGGTAAATACAAGTGTACCTACATGGTCATTTTTGTATGCCAAATTTGTAAGCCTAAGTGTGGCAGTCATTGACAATCTACACATTGAATATTTAGACATATAATTGTGATAATTGTACACTCCAGTTGCATAACAATACTTATGCTTTCTCCAGAAATAAGGTTTAGTGCATCTATAGGAGTATGTACATATATCTTCAGAAGTAGATGGTCCACAGTTTTGTAATTGCTGATTAATTTAACACCTTGTATATGACTCTTTAAAAAGAAAATACTCAGCATTCAAAGTCTAGAAATAATACACTTAATGTGTTTAGTGTGCAACTGAAAGCTGAAGCATTGGGTATCCCTACTTAGTCTTGACAAGCTATGTAAATATTAGATATATTCTTTAAATTCATGAATAGGCTACATGTTAGGGATCCACTTTTCTTGTGTAATATATAAACATTTTCTCTATTTTGAGCCATTCATAAGATTTAAGTTTCTGTAAAAAAAAACATCTGAGGAGATGAATTCTTTCTCCTTCCAAAGATTTTCTTTGTCTTTTTTTCAGCAAGGACTGTTTTCTCTAGAAATGAGTTGAGAGCAGTGAGGCTCTTTCTGCTTGTGGCAGGGTTTTTTTCATGAATGCGTTACTCTAGACTGACTCTAGTCCCCTATATTTTATCAACCAGGGATAGTATATACTGTGAGTAATTTAGAACTCGATGCACAGTATTTGGTTATTGTGATGTCAAATTGAATATAGAAGAGCCGAAATTTTCTGCTTTTGTCTTCCTTGGCACAAGTTTTAGAAAATATGTGGAAATTGAGTATCGTAGAAGCTTCTACTCCTCTTCCAAGTTTGGATGAAATGCAATTCAGAAGTTATTATGGAGAGAAAGGCAGATGGACATGTGAGCAGATAACTGAATAAACCTTGTTTCTTTCAGAAACCGGGCTATAAATAGAAATCTTAAAGCTCACTGGGATATAGGAAGGGATCATGGGTTGCTGACCATGGAGGAGGTGCATAAGTCATGGAATAAATGTCTTCAACCCATGTGCTCGAAATATATGGCACTTTAATCTATCACTCACTCACCTTAATGAACTTATCTCAGTGTATCCTTTTGAAACAGGGAAATGGTATTCCTCTCTTATTCCTGCTGGACAAGCCAGGCACCAGGAGGTCTGCAGTTTCTTTTACTTCCAGTCTTTTAACCAGATTCTGAATAAAATAAAACACAAAATATATTATTCTGAATTATTACAATACTGTAGTACTGGTAAAATAAAATGCAGATCTTATTTTTAGTCATTTCTCAAATAAGGGTAGTAGCGTCTTCTTGACTTCATTAAACAAAATAAAAAAACCTCTGAGAGAATCTGAAATTAATCACACTAATAACGTTGCCCCACATCTTAACATTTAGTGAGGCTCTTAAAAAATAATAATTTAAATGTGTTTCCTAGGAGAATCTCTCTGGCCACTCCCCGACAGCTTTATAAATCATCCAACATGACTCAGCGTTGGCAGAGACGGGAAATATCTAACTTTGAATATTTGATGTTCCTCAACACTATAGCAGGTAAGGCTTCTGACTCTTTAATCCTTCATAATATGTTTATGTTTGTCAAAGTCTTAAGCACCATGACTTGATAGAACACATTTATCCCTCTAGAATTCAGCTACAGCTTTATGATAGATTCTGAAACACACACATTAAATTTTATCAGAAAATGCACAACCTATCACCGAGACTTTAGATTCATGTATTGTTGTGGAGGCTGTTCCTTACTCCCTTTCTGCCATTTCCTCTGCTGACAGCTTTGTCTGAAGCTTTATTAGAGTCAACAAACCATTGCCAGAGAGTGTCTGGAAATAATAATGGGAAAATGTAATTTCGCTACTTCATCATTCTCAGCAACAGCAACTAGACAGCAGAATAACAACAGTATTCTGCCTAGTACAGATGTCACCTGGATTGTGGTATGATTAGATTACAGCATCTTTTCTCGTTTAGTTCTTTGAGCTGAAATATAATATCAGATTAGGTATTTAAAATGAGAAATAACTGCCATAGACATCCATTCGTTATTGGCAAAAGATGAGCTTTTCTGGCAATTGTCATTAATTAAACATACATAATGGCATTTTTCCTTTCACCTTTCCCTTTTAGTATTAACTCCTGTGGTAATTTTAAATATAAAAGCCAGCAAAAAGCCAGCAGTTTTCTACACCATATACAAAGATTTCCTGGAGGTTGTCCACTATTACAATTCCTGCCTGTAGCACACATGCTGCTTATGAACCTGCCTGCAGAGAGACTGGCTCAGACATTTCACTCCAGTGAGCTTTAATTTGAAACTCAAATTAAATTCCACCCGGCATCACTTTGTACTCCAGCGTTCCGACTCTCATCTTTACTTGGTCCTAACTTTTATGCTCGATGTTATCCTCAGGCCGGACATGAGACAAATGTAAGTGCAAAGCCCTTTTGTGGGTAGCACCCACAAGTGCCCGTTACACTGACCAGTCTGAGGGCAGTCACTGCCCTCTTCCCAGGAAGGCAGCGGCCGAATTCAGGAGCTGTCAAACCCACTTACTTTGAACCTTTAGGCTTTTGCCTCTGTGCTTATATGGTAGTCATCTTCCGTGCATCCAGTCTTACAGACATTAATAAATGTGTCATCAAATTATCCCAGTGTGATACAGAAGTGCTACCACTGAACAGTTGGAAATCTGAGGGCATGTTTACCTTGTGCAGTGGAGCACAAAGCAGGAGTCCCTGAAGCTACTGGAGACCTGGGCTGGAAAGTCCATATGGTGCAGTCCCATGCAGGCGCACCAGCTTGGTTCCCGAGCATTATAGCCGCAATCCCACAGATCTCTGCTGAAGGAAGGAGCCCTGCTGGGCGTTTATTACCTCTGGCGCGGCGCCACAAGAATGCCGCTATCCTGCTTCTGGACACTGGCCTGCCTCCAGCCGCTCCGCGTCTCTCGCACATCCGCTGCCCTTCTGGTGATGAGAAAATGCAGACAGAGCCTCGCAGGCTCCCTCGCCGCCTCACCCGAACTGGAAGGGTTTAATGGAGACCTGGGAAGTTAGCCTAGGTCCCATCAGTCCCTGTCCAATACATTATCGACAAAACTGTCCTTCACTGGTAATTTCCTTTTTATGCATTCATTTCTTCTGTGAGCAGCGTGTCTAAACTCTTTAAATGAGAGTTGACAAGAGCTGAGCCAATTTTTGATAAATTACTTTTAATTTTCAATCAGTTTAAAACTCCAAGGTCATTTATTTTTAGGTATATCACCAAAGCATCCAAACCTGGAAGACATCATTATGTCTGAAGTCAGTTAGGAATTGCAGTGACACTTACACTAAAGTATCCATCAGTAAACAAACTTCAGCCTGAAGGGATTCCATCAGAGTATCTCATAGGTCTCAAGAAAAATGTTTTTTGGCATGTTGTTTGATACTAGTGCGACTAGGCAGCCTTTATAGCCAAACACCTGGGTGGTTGTGTGAGGCAAGTTTCTTATTATGTCATCTAGTGCCATTCACCTGCTTTACAACCAGGCAGCCTGCCATTTGCATTCCAGGTACCACCTGCTATGCCCAAGGTTTGGAGGATTACTGACTGTGGTTTTGGGGGCTTTTTTTGTCTATGGGCTTGTATTGTATTTGGAAAAGCTTACAGCAGCTTAGTCAGTCTCTCTCTGACTCAAAGCACTTAATTTCTGGCAGATTTTTTTGGTATCAGTCTCTTACTGGTAAATCTCATTTGTTCATGTAATCTCATTGTTGTTAATTGTATAAGCTCACTTGCTCATTTTCACAGCATTACCTACCATCTTATGAAGTGTTTCAGCAGTGCATGATCAAATTCAAATTCAAATTCAAATTTAGGTAAAGACCATACTCCCTGAAAGACAGGGAGGTAAATGTGAGTCTCTAGAAGAAATTCAACTTAACTCTTTGTCTGTATTTTGTATTGACTGACTTATTTTGTAAAGCCATTCTTTTTAATGATGCTTTGAGGTCACATGGATCAATTAACATATGTTTTCTGAAGGACAGCCAATATGCTGATTTTTTAAAGTTTTGGAAGAGACCAATATTGGTTAAAGAAATATTAATACCTATGCACACTATTCTGCTAAGGTGTGAGGAAGGTGTTGAGTAACATTTGAATATCTTTTCCTTGTCGTAGAGAATATCTCTTACTCTGATTTTTATTTCAAACCCATATGCATTGCTTGGCTTTTGCTAATGGGTCCTTACCAATCTATATATTTTCTGGTCTGTTTTCATTTTCCAAGAAGGATAGCCATCATCATGTTAGGTTGGGAAGGAAGTATCACTGTACCATGTCATAAAATATTTTGGAGGGATGTCTAAAAGCAGCTGAGATTCTTGGGTGCTTTCTTTTTAAGCTGTATCATTGTAGTGCTATCAGCAAGAGTGCCGTCAAATCTGATCGTGTTCCAGCAGGATTAGTGAGATAAAGGGTCCTGCTGACATCAGCTATGACTGTTGCATGTTAGAATGGCCTTCAATGCAAAGATCTTCTAAGAAAGCATGATTGCATTGTTTTATTATGTGCTTTTGATTTCTGCTTCTTTTTTTAAGATTTTAAGATTCGTAGTCTCTATAAGCATAGACAAATATATTTCAGTTCCTAATGTTATAACGTCAGCCTTCACTGATGCTCTCTCATAGAATCTCATGATGTTTTGTTTGACAATTAGAATAAAATTTACCCTTGATAGCTTAACCCCCTGCCAATCACACACACATACACACACACACAAAACCCTTTCTGAAAACGATGTGAATTAAAAGTGGCTGAAACCCAACAGTCAATTCTACACATGAAAAAAACTCTTTATTCCACTTTGGAACAAGCTGTAGAATTTTCCAAATTTTTGACAGAAGCAAAAATCTGAAACATTATTTTTTTGAAAGACCACCTTTTTTGTAGTTCTGATAAAGTCTGCACTGCAACTAGGAAGCTAACTTCCAAAAACTCGTGAAGATCTTGGGGCTATTGCAAAGAATCTCATCATAAAGTTGCTGGTAAGTCAGAAATCTACCTGCAATGGAGTGCATGTGAGCTCCATGCCAATGGCAGTGGAGAAAGCTTCAAACCATAAATATTCTAGAAAGATTAGGAGTTCTCACACCCCCAAGCTCTTTCCTGGCTCTACCAGGCTCTGTCGCATGGCACTGTACTGCCAGGGCCTGAGATCTGGGAATCTGCAGGGTCAGGAGCTATGAGGCAGCCTGAATGACACCACTGCTTTTACAACTGTGCCTATATTTCTGTAATCTTCTGTCAAAAGGTATTTCTCCAAAATATTTTCTTTAGTAGACATTGCCTGGTGAAGCGCTAAAAAAAATTAGTATCTCTAACAGAAATACAGTACTGGAACCAAAGTACCTCTACTACATGTTGCCCTTGTATCAAAAACATTGAACTGATAACTGTCCAGATATATCTGTGTTAAATGGAATCAAATTCTTATATGCACTGTAGACAGGACCCTCGTCAGTCAGAAGAAAATACACAATTTTCTATTTGGTACGCAAATATAGTGTGTTGAATACATTCATGACCTCTTTTGCCAAGTCAAGACAAGATGTTTCTTTCTTTCTTTGGAAACCCAATTTCTAAGTAACTTTTTAATTATACTCTTTTGTAATGAGATCCCACAAGAAATATTTCCTTACAAGATACAACTTCTTTGCCAGTAATTGTTTGTGTAGGCAGTGATGGCCTAGTTTTAGAATCATAGAATCATAGAATAGTTGGGTTGGAAGAGACCTTTAAAGGTCATCTAGTCCAACCCCCCCCTGCAATGAGCAGGGATGTCTTCAACTAGATCAGGTTGCTCAGAGCCCTGTCCAGCCTGACCTTGAATGTTTCCAGGGACGCATATCTACCACCTCTCTGGGCAACCTGTGCCAATGTTTCACCACCCTCATTGTAAAAAATATCTTCCTTCTATCTAGCCTAAATCTACCCTCTTTTAGTTTAAAGACATCACCCCTTGTCCCATTGCAACAGGGCCTGCTAAAAAGTTTCTTTCCTGTAGGCCCCCTTCAGATACTGAAAGGACTCAATAAAGTCTACCCGGAGCCTTCTCTTCTCCAGGCTGAACAACCCCAACTCTCTCAGCCTGTCCTCATAGGAGAGGTGTTCCAGCCCTCTGATCATCTCCATGGCCCTCCTCTGGGCCCAATCCAACAGGTCCATGTCCTTCTTATGTTGAGGGCTCCAGAGCTGGACATGGTACTCTAGGTGAGGTCTCGCCAGAGCAGAGTAGAGGGGCAGAATCACCTCCCTTGACCTGCTGACTGCACTTCTTTTGATGCAGCCCAGGAGAATTCTGGGCTGTGAGCACACATTGTTGGCTCATGTCCAGCTTTTCATCCAGCAGTACCTCCAAGTCCTTCTCAGCAGGGCTGCTCTCAATCCCTTTATTCCCCAGCCTGTACTGATACTGGGGTTTGCCCTGACCTAGGTGCAGGACCCTGGACTTGTCCTTGTTGAATCTTATAAGGTTCACATGGACCCACTTCCCAAGCTTGTCCATGTCCCTCTGCATGGCATCCCATCCCTCAGGTGTGTCAATTGCACCACCCAGCTTGGTGTCATCTGAAAACTTGCCGAGGGTGCACTCGATCCCAGTGTCTATGTCATTGATGAAGATACTAAACAGTACTGGTCCCAATATGGGCCCCTGAGGGACACCACCTGTCACCAGTCTCAATCTGGACATTGAGGCTTTGATCACTACCTTCTGGATGTGACCATTCCACCAATTCCTCATCCACCAAACAGTCCATTAATCAAATCTGTATTTCTCCAATTTAGAGAGAAGGATGTTCTGGGGAACCATATCAAAGGCCTTATAGAAGTTCAGATAGATGACATCCATAGCTCTTCCTGTATCTACTGATGTAGTCACTCCTTCACAGAAGCCCACTAGGTCAGTCAGGCAGGACTTGCCCTTGGTGAAGCCATGATGACTATCTTGAATCATCTTCCTGTCCTCCATGTACTTTAGCACAGCCTGTAGGAGGATATGTTCTATGATCTTCCCAGGCACAGAGGTGAGGCTGACAGGTTGATAGTTCCCATGGTCCTCCTTTCTAAAAAAAGGCCAGTTTGGAGGGGGGCTTTGAGCAACTTAGTCTACTGGAAGGTGTCCCTGGCCATGGCAGGGGGGTGGGAACTAGGTGATCTGTAAGGCACCTTCCAACTCTGTTCTATTAGTCTGTGATTCTATGGGTGCAATCTTTCCCTTTTTCCTGTCACGGGGGATTTCACCTGACTGCCCTCACTTTTCAAATATCATGGAGTGTGGCTTGACAACTACATCAGCTGATTCCTTCAGGACTCTGGGTTGCACCTCATCAGGTCCCATAGGCTTCTATATGTTCAGGTTGCTCAGTTCTGATCTTCTCTTACAGTGGGAGGGACTTTGCTCCCCTTGTCCCTGTCTTGTGGTCTGTCCACTTGAGAGGTGTGGGAAGAGAGGTTGCCAGTGAAGACTTGAGGGAAAAAAGTTGTTGAGTACCTCAGCCTTCTCCTTGTCCATTGTTGCCAGTTTGACAGTCTTGCTCATCAGGAGGGATACACTTTCTTTGACCTTCCTTTTCTGGATGACATACCTGTAGAAAACCTTCTGATTGTTCTTTGCACCCCTTGCCAAGTTCAGCTCCAACTGTGCCTTGGCCTTTCTGACCTCATCCCTACGCAACTGGGCAGCATCCCTATACTCTTCCCAGGATACCTGTCCCTGCTTCCACTGCCTGTGCACTTCTTTCTTGCCCTTTAGTTTGACCAGCAGGTTTCGACTCTGCCATGTCTCTTGCCCTCCTTTCCTGATTTCTTACACCTGGGGATAGAGAGCTCTTGCACTCTCTGGAAAGTGTCCTTAAAGATCTGCCAGCTCTCTTCTGCTCCCTTGTCTCTGAGGGCAGTTTCACAGGGGATCCTATTGACTAACTCCTTGAACGGCTGGAATTTTGCTTCCCTAAAATTCATGGTTCTGACTTTACTGTAGTAGAAGTATAACTTTAGACTATAACTTTAGACTATAACTATTTGTATAAGCAGCATTGTCTTTTTTAACAATTTCATTTGGCTTTAGCCATTGAGAAATGTGTGCATCAATTTTTTATTTGTGTTACCAGTTAGCTCTTACTGGTTTATTCAGCATATTTGAGCCGTAGCTTAGTCACTTAAGAAACGTGGAGGTTTGGCACTTAAGAAATGTGGATTATCTGCTGGTAAGTGATACATAGTTCCCTTCATTGTTTTTTCTCCTCCTCCAAATAAAGAGGTCCACTAACACTTTGTACACTTTTGGCCAATTCTTTGTAGCTTNGTCCATGTCCCTCTGCATGGCATCCCATCCCTCAGGTGTGTCAATTGCACCACCCAGCTTGGTGTCATCTGAAAACTTGCCGAGGGTGCACTCGATCCCAGTGTCTATGTCATTGATGAAGATACTAAACAGTACTGGTCCCAATATGGGCCCCTGAGGGACACCACCTGTCACCAGTCTCAATCTGGACATTGAGGCTTTGATCACTACCTTCTGGATGTGACCATTCCACCAATTCCTCATCCACCAAACAGTCCATTAATCAAATCTGTATTTCTCCAATTTAGAGAGAAGGATGTTCTGGGGAACCATATCAAAGGCCTTATAGAAGTTCAGATAGATGACATCCATAGCTCTTCCTGTATCTACTGATGTAGTCACTCCTTCACAGAAGCCCACTAGGTCAGTCAGGCAGGACTTGCCCTTGGTGAAGCCATGATGACTATCTTGAATCATCTTCCTGTCCTCCATGTACTTTAGCACAGCCTGTAGGAGGATATGTTCTATGATCTTCCCAGGCACAGAGGTGAGGCTGACAGGTTGATAGTTCCCATGGTCCTCCTTTCTAAAAAAAGGCCAGTTTGGAGGGGGGCTTTGAGCAACTTAGTCTACTGGAAGGTGTCCCTGGCCATGGCAGGGGGGTGGGAACTAGGTGATCTGTAAGGCACCTTCCAACTCTGTTCTATTAGTCTGTGATTCTATGGGTGCAATCTTTCCCTTTTTCCTGTCACGGGGGATTTCACCTGACTGCCCTCACTTTTCAAATATCATGGAGTGTGGCTTGACAACTACATCAGCTGATTCCTTCAGGACTCTGGGTTGCACCTCATCAGGTCCCATAGGCTTCTATATGTTCAGGTTGCTCAGTTCTGATCTTCTCTTACAGTGGGAGGGACTTTGCTCCCCTTGTCCCTGTCTTGTGGTCTGTCCACTTGAGAGGTGTGGGAAGAGAGGTTGCCAGTGAAGACTTGAGGGAAAAAAGTTGTTGAGTACCTCAGCCTTCTCCTTGTCCATTGTTGCCAGTTTGACAGTCTTGCTCATCAGGAGGGATACACTTTCTTTGACCTTCCTTTTCTGGATGACATACCTGTAGAAAACCTTCTGATTGTTCTTTGCACCCCTTGCCAAGTTCAGCTCCAACTGTGCCTTGGCCTTTCTGACCTCATCCCTACGCAACTGGGCAGCATCCCTATACTCTTCCCAGGATACCTGTCCCTGCTTCCACTGCCTGTGCACTTCTTTCTTGCCCTTTAGTTTGACCAGCAGGTTTCGACTCTGCCATGTCTCTTGCCCTCCTTTCCTGATTTCTTACACCTGGGGATAGAGAGCTCTTGCACTCTCTGGAAAGTGTCCTTAAAGATCTGCCAGCTCTCTTCTGCTCCCTTGTCTCTGAGGGCAGTTTCACAGGGGATCCTATTGACTAACTCCTTGAACGGCTGGAATTTTGCTTCCCTAAAATTCATGGTTCTGACTTTACTGTAGTAGAAGTATAACTTTAGACTATAACTTTAGACTATAACTATTTGTATAAGCAGCATTGTCTTTTTTAACAATTTCATTTGGCTTTAGCCATTGAGAAATGTGTGCATCAATTTTTTATTTGTGTTACCAGTTAGCTCTTACTGGTTTATTCAGCATATTTGAGCCGTAGCTTAGTCACTTAAGAAACGTGGAGGTTTGGCACTTAAGAAATGTGGATTATCTGCTGGTAAGTGATACATAGTTCCCTTCATTGTTTTTTCTCCTCCTCCAAATAAAGAGGTCCACTAACACTTTGTACACTTTTGGCCAATTCTTTGTAGCTTCCTTTCTTTTTATAACGGTGCTTAATTAGTGTCTAGCCTTTTACAAAACAGTAAGAAATCACTCATGTTTTCATGTGATTCATTTCTGAAATTATACAAGAAGCAGCAGCCTTGGAAGAGAGCCTTGGAAGTGAGGCTTCTGACACCAACTCGTTTCTTTCTTTTGTGACATGCAACTGGATCCTTTCCCCTTTGACTGCTTGTTATTACTGTTAATTACACAGACTGGTTGGTCTCTGTAGAACAGAACCACTGAAATAAATACACGAATCTCTCCTTAAATCTCTCCCTGGTTTGCCAATATGTCTGTCCTGATAAGTACAGCCCCTGGCTATTCTATAAGTTCTTAATCAGTGTTTGAAATACTGAAGTGTCCCCTTGGAAAAAATCCCTCTTTCTATGACTCTCTAAAAAAATCTTCACATCATCCTGCTACCACCTCTAAAATATTGCCTGGCTTCATTTTTAGTTTAACTGTTGTGATCTGTACTCACAACTTAATAACTGTCTACTTCAGCTATCCTAGTTCTCTCTTTCTAGATCATTTGCTATCCAAGGATATATGATTACCGTCACTTGTGCTGGCCTGAGGACTCATTGCAATTTCAATTCAAAATCGCTGTCCATTTTCAAAACTCTCTAAAGTCTTGTTTCAACCTGTTTCTCTGGCCCTCCAGCCAACTATTTTCTCGCCTTCCTATTCTGTTTCCAAGGTCTTCACCTCTTTCTTGCCCTCTTTTCTGACTCGCGCATATTTCATCGTGTTTACAGCTCTGGCTTTTTCTCCCAAAGGTAAACACTGCACTCTGCTACTTATCAATCAGTCTCAGTGTTATACTCTCCATGCCCCTGTTTTTTGTCCTGGTTGTGTAGACATAAGCCTTCCTGGCCACCTTCCCCCTCCTCCTACCCATTGCCTTCTCAGTGATCCTTTAGCTTTGAAGGCTTGGAAGCAGCTATGATTATCCTAATTGTCCTTTCTTCAGGCACGTAGGAAAAGGCCATATTGCATGTGATCAGCGTGTATGTTGGCTGAACTCTCTGGGTGATATAGGGAACAAGAGTAATTTTTACTATTCTCAGGTACAAGATTATTGAAAACAGTACTTAGAAGTAATCCCACTGCAGCAAAAGGAATGAAGGAGAGTGGGAACAACCAGTCATTTTGTCGTATAGTTGCAGTGCCCGCTGTTTTAGCTAAAAGTCATAGTTTTCCAGTCTATTTCTCACTATTTAACTGATTTCTGCTGTTTTTTTCTTTTCAAATTGCAGTATATTCAAAGTGTATTTGCATTTGTATTTATTGGCGTTTTAATTCTTTTAAATCCTACCTGCCGCAGCTTTTAAAAGAAGTGGAGAATAATTATATCCATAATTTTTGTAAGTCATTTCTTGTAGTGGAAAGGGATTATTTTTAAAGGTTTGTGGAAAAAAATGACATCTTCAGTAAGGTAATAAATTCAGATGAACTTCTTCCCCATCCTTCTTTTTTTTCGCCTGTTTAGCATTTTCCACTTTTTTGCTCTGTGATGTACAAGCCCTCACTGGTTAATTATGTATATATTTAGCTACTGCATGTGTTGGGCTTATTATTGTCATCTAATTAGATGTAACTTGAACTACTTGCTTCTAGAAAAATCATTAAAAATTCTTTCCTAATGACCTAGAGATGACAAAATGTCTGTAAAGTGTGAAGAAGCAGACAAGCACAGGAACATCGCTCTTAAAGAGTGTTAATCCAGATGCTGCAATCATCTAATTAAACAATATTTTGCTGTCATTAACATTTTCACCAAGGAATTGCAGTTATAATTTCTTTGTCAGCTGTCTCTAGCTCCCTTTACCTTCAAAACTAACGTGCCATATAAAAACACTAAATTGGATGGTTTAATTAAAAAGTTTTTTTTAATGAAGAAACATATCCAGTATTTCTGAGATCTCATTTACTATGCCTCAGTTTTATTGTTCAAGTAGATTAGTGTCATAGGCTTGCGATATTTAATATTCAGCCTTTAATATTAATCTCTGTAAGCCTACTTGGGGGAAAATCTGAAGCTTCTGAAAAGGTATAGGGACTACCAGTAGCAGTACAGGTTTATGTTTTATATTTATTTAGCTAAAGAAAGAACCAAATAATTCTTGCTGGAAGCACCAGCCAATGGCTGAGATGGCTAAATAAATTCATCTGCTGACTTTACTCTGAAAATAATCATTGTGAAGCCAGAACTGATCAAGAAAGCATTCATAATAAAGTTAAACCACTAATATTTATGCATGTTTAGAATTAGGGATTTGTAATCCCATTATAGGCCTAGATCACTGTCCTCCACTCAGATAAGCATAGATGTGTGGTCTTAGCTCGTCGTGTAGGTTTGGTCTCCTTTCACAATTTAAATTATGGTTCATTTTCTGAAGTCATTCTTATTTGTTGATATTAAAAAGAAAATTGTTGAATTCAGAAAAATAAATTACTAACTTTTAAAGGTATTCTTAGTAGTTAATATTTTCATAAATAACGTGTTTTCTAAATATTGAAGTAGGAGAGAAGTATTTTGTTTATTTTTTCATAAGTATGCTTATATTTATCAAATACATGATCACTAAGGCTCCAGTGTTTGTCACTTATCCTACCTAAGCTGAGAGATAAGCTGCTTCAAATTATTTCTCGTTGTGGGGTAAAACAATGCACACAAGAGTTACTGCAGTGTCCTGACAAGGAGCTAATTCCACGTGATAATTTCTGCATGTGTCCATACTATAAGTAACCTATCAAAATCACACTGCAAAGGAGCACTCATGTACATCAGCTAGGCTCAGGATTGCTTTTTTTTCTTGCTGTATTCACATATTCATGATTTTCCCATGTGGAATAGGGACAAAACGTCAAAATCTTATTGACTGAATGGTGGAATTGAAATGAAGTGTGTATTATAATTAAATAAAACCTCGTTATGGAAAATCTCAATTTTGAAATAGAGACATTTTAGATAACCCTAAATTTCCTTTTAAAATTTTGTGAAAGGATGTTCTTACCTTTCCAAATATTTCTATTAAGTTTTTTCAATTGAAGGTCTTTATTACTGTGAACTCTTTTCCATAAAACTTTTGATTCTGAAGAATCATCATTTTTGCTTATGCTTTGTAATAGACTACAGTCACCTCAGTCATTCTCTTCCCAAATCTCAAATTTCTTCTAGTCTGGTGTCTACATAAGCACAAATGTCTTTCTTTTGTGGAAGCTTTTGTACACTCTTCTGTTAATTTAATCGAAGATTCTGATGGTGGAAAAACATTTATTTTATAAAAGCATAGTTTTATAAAGGCCATATTTTATAGAATTGTAAATTTTACAGTCTCAAGAAACTTTATAAATCATATGTAATTAATCCCTTGCCAAAGAGGAAAATAATACTGTAATTTGACAGATATGGAAAATGAGGCAGAGTTGTCTTACTTCAAGATGTGCAGAACCCCTCAAGACCCCTCTAAAACAATTACTATTCTGCCAAAGACTACCTTTCCTTTTTCTCCTTCACACAGATAGATTCTGGTGTATTTCTTGATTTAATTGTTTGATAAATTTTCATTCTGTCTAAGAATGATCTTGCATTAATTCATCGTTGATATTAAAGATGTGTTTTTGTTTCTATCCATCTTTATTTGTGTGTGGCACACAGTGCTGGTATTGCTTTTTAAACAAAGTTGTATTTTTATGTAAATTATTTTTTTCATATTCTTGTGAGCATGTATGTATTCAAAATGTAAAAATGAGGACACACAGTTGTTAACATTATGCATTTTTCCTTTTTTCAGTGAAACTATGTACAAAATAGAAACATGCTTCTTGTTCATCAGCTTCTATTGAAAAAACAAGGTGTTTGTAGAGCAGTGAAAGTTTCACATTTCATTAAAGCAGAGCTGATTTTTGTGGAGAATTGCAAATGCTATTCAGAACAAGGAAGCCTGTGTTTTCCTGTGCTGGGTTTTGTACCCCAGGAATCTGTCCAGAATCTGGAAGGAAGCAGTTAGTGAGACAGGGCTGTAAATCTGCTGCAGGACTGGGAATTGTTAACCTGGGTTATTTCAGTCTGCTCATTATATTATATAAATACACACACACAGATATTTATGACCTGATTTTGTTTTTTAAGACTCATGTTGCATATTGTGTGGTTCTCAGTAAATCAATATGGTGGATGGTTCTGTACTGAGCAACTTCATTTGTCTTATCACTGAAATGTTAGATACTACTAAATACCAGCTGACACAGAAATAACAGCCTTTCCCAAACACACTTTTCCTGGTGATGAATTCATAATTTTCAGTTCATGTCAGTTGCAGATTGTTCTTTTGAAACTGATGGGAGTTTTAGTTTTGGTTTTTTTGGTTTGGTTTTTTTTTTTTTTCCATATTTTAGCTGCCAGGATGGTAGCAATGTTTGTTTCTTTATGTTTGGAGAGAGTGGCCTGGGACAGTCAGCTCTGTCTTTTAGGGGAGAGACAATGTTTTTTAATTTCCAAAGTGGTTATGAAATAGTGTTAAAGCAACCATGAATTTCTCCACTTGGATTCTGCTATTGCAATGAAATTTCACCAGTTCTTCAGTGAAGGAGAGCCATGGGGAATAATGGGTTAATACGGTATATCTAGGATAGACCTAGATTTGCAGACCTCAAATTTAGCCCATTGTTGTTGGACTCTTGTTTAATCTTTGCCAGCTAATGATACTGCATACAGTTGCTAGGAAAATAATAGTCTAAATGTTTTAAATTTCATCATTCAAGCTATGAAAGGAGCTTAATGGAAATAAAAAAGAACATGTTTATTGACATATAGTGGGTTGTAGTTGATTCTGAAAGACACTGTGCTCTTTACATTGTGCTCATTTCTGCGCTGACTTCTGGTTGAAGATAAGTCCATCAAAATGGCTACTTTTGTCTGGAGGATTTGTACCTGATTCTGTCAAATAGTGTGAACTGGGAAAACGTAATGCAGCCAAAGTATGCTAGATTGTTTTTCATCTTGACAAGTGGACACTGTTTCCTAATTCTGAAAACACTTTCTTTCTTAATAGGACGAACATACAATGATCTGAACCAATACCCTGTATTTCCATGGGTTTTAACAAACTATGAATCTGAAGAGTTAGACCTGACCCTACCAGGCAACTTCAGGGATCTTTCAAAGGTATGCTTCAATTCTGTTAAAGACAGTCACCCAGCCCTTTTAGGAAGAGATTTTATTTTATATTTATAGTCTGGTTAAGTTAGATCTTTTTCGTAGACTCAGAAAATTCTGGAATAGACTTTTCTGTTTTAGAGCCATTTTCTGCTGAATCTCTACACTGTCCTACTTCCGTGTCCCTGACTGATCTGGTTCCAAACCTGCACCTCCTCTCTACCTTCTAACTTAGGGATGAAGAGCGCATCAGACCACTTGATCTCACTAATTTTCTCCCTTAGTTTATGAAAGCTGATCCTTTGGAAATAAGAAGCTTGGACTAACTTTTCACTTTGTTTTGCAGTGACTAGATGACTAATATAATAGCAGCACCTCCTTTTGGTTTAATAATTATTCAGTAAACAAGTATTTTGTATTTTAGACCCTGGAGTATCTTGTCCCTATCATTATTTGTGATTTTTGCCATCCAACTGGACTGTGGCAGTTAATGCTTTATAATAATACTGTTCCTGGTATTTGTTTCTCTAATAGCACCATTCCACCCTCAATATCTCACAGTTTCATATCCCCCTTGGAAAGAGTGGGCTTGCAATACCTTCAGATGTATTGTAACCATTCTTGGAAGCCTGCTTTTGTGAGACTTCCAAAACAATTTGGGTAGGACTTGGTTGTATAATAGCAGATAGACACCTAAGTTTCCTCTCCCCTTTTTCTTAGATAAATAATAAGTAAATAAAAACAGAAATTAAACTACATTCACCATTTGCCTCAAATGTAAGTGACTTGGTTGAGACTCTACTTTTGTTATTTAAAAGCTCTGACCTTTCACAATATTACAGGTATGTTTCACAAATGTGTTTTCCAGTTCTGTAACGCTGTTGTAGTCTGTGCCAGGAACAATAAAAGCAAATCCACAGACATGAGTTAAAGAAAGACCAATGATTGTTTGCACTGGCTTTTTCCCTAATATGAATAAAAGTATTTCTGTTTTAGAAAGGTTTAGACTGATAAACCTTTTGTTAAGATGCTTACATTTTTCAAAATTTCCCAGACTCACTTCTTTCTATTATTAATAGCACTGCATGTGGTGAAGTGCAACAAGATTAGACAGGATCTCATGAGCCCTTCATCAGGTAGTTTTGGTTGAATCCAAATTTTTATGGCAGCCTATTAAAGTATGTAATTGCTACAGGAAGTAGCGTGGTAGCTGAATAGATATGTTTTCCTCATGTGTTACTAAAGACTCATTATGGAATTAGTGCTTGCATAGGTTAGTATCACCACACTCGCAGTAGTGCTCTCCCTTGAAAGGAAATGTAAAATCAAGTCCTTGGTTATTTATGTTACTTGAAGAATCTATGCAATGTGCTCGGCAGTATTTTGCCTGAGGACTTTTTCTTGATAACTGCATTCTCTTATTCAAAAGCTACCAGTGATTTCCTCTGGAAAAGCTAGTTTTTGACCACTAAAAAAAATGCCAACACAGAATTAGTTAAGGAAAATAGTCTTTCCTTTCTGGCAATATCTGGGCTGCATTTATCCCATGGATGTGTGAGAAATCACATGTGCAATCTGTAAAGTGTTGTGGGATCTCTCAGGATAAAAGGGGTGTAGTTGTCAAATTTTTTCCAGTGTTTATTATAATAACATCTGATAGGTTTCATTTCACAATGGTTTTAAAAGGAAAAACAGATTAATGAGGCTTTGTAAAAGTCAGTGGCCAGTTAATATGAAATGCATTACTTTGTGTGCTTAGGCTGTTATGCATTACTTGCATCCTGTTTCAATTTGTGCATTATCAGTAAAAATCTTCAAAATCAGAATGTATCTAAAGTATTTCCTTGGCGATTCTGTTTGCATTTTTGATATCATCCTGTATCTGTAATTCTTGTTAGGTAGGTAAATCCTGAGTAGCCTAGTGCTTAAAAGCAGGAATTAGTAATTTATTGTTCATATTATTGAACCGGGGTGTGCCATCAAGCCTGAGCCAGACCTCTGGGGCAGGCACACACTGTATCCTTTCCATGAGGAGCTACTTCCTTCTGTCAGATTTTACCCTGCAATGGAGAAGTGTTCCTGCAGATTTGATGGCAAATCTGAACCTCCAGCTAAGCTGTTGATAGATAAAATCTCCTTTGTCAGCTCCTGACCTTCTGTCTTCCCACAAGTTTGCCCTTCTTAGGTTTCACAAAGCCTCTGTCCTTAATATTTAGTAATTAATACCCCTCAAACAATCCTTTGAAACAATTTAGAATTCTAACACTGTTATGTATGTGGTAAAAGCCCACAAAAGCAATGAAAGTAGAAGTAAAACCATCTATCATGATTTGTTTTCTTGGTTTAAAATAACTTTGGTAGTTATATATAGATACTAAATCTTATTTCTTTTAAAATAATTTTACACAGTTCATACAAAGCTGTACTGTCAATTATGATAATTGACTGTACTCCTTTTGAATTTTTTTGACCTTTGATTCCTAGGCTTTCTGTATAAAATATGATACACCACCTTTGTGATGTCACAGCTCCTAACTGAACATACACTACAAATGTAATTCATATGTTTTGTGGAAATGAAATTAGATGTGTTTGGTTTGCTTAGGATGTCAGTGACAGAGTAAAACATACACCTTTTGCATTTAGCTCAAACTTAAATATTTACATTTCTGAAAAGCCATCTTGAACATGTAACTTGTCCTTTCCTTCCATTCAATTTTATTCTGGTTTTACATAGCACTCCTTATTGCGGTACGTTTACACCCACATGTTGCTTGTTCTCGCAGAACAATTATATTTAAATATTGGTCTGAAAATTCCTCTGCCCTTTTTGTTTGAAGTGTTTGGAAATTCCCCTATCAAGGCTTTTCTCTCCTTTTACATATAATTTGAGTTTTAAAACCAGGACCCATGGGCCTGGAAGGTGCCGTAGCAGTAGGATATATTGGACCTCTCATTTGATTAGACAGTGTAGGCTCAAGTTTTATTCATTACATATACAAGGTTAAAGGTTATATTTATTGTTTGACAGGATGAAAAGCTAATGAAAGAGGCTGTCATAGATACATAGATTATCTTTTCACTATCAAAACACCAGGTGATCTGCTTATTTTCTCCTTTGTTGAGATTTCCATCAGAAGACTACCTATGGTATTAAACATTAGTACGGGAACTGTGTATGCAGCCCTTACTGTACGCTGAGGTTTTGGGAGTTTCAACATGCTTAAAGTGTGATATGATTTGTTTGTGCAAAATTGCATGATTTTTACTCCTGAGTTGTAGTGAATGCATGGGTTTGACATGCTGCATTGTCGCTGCTCATTAAAGTGTAAATGGGAATTTCTCATTTACTTCCAGTCATACATCCTGTTAAATAAAATGATTTCTTCACCAGGCAAAGTAATACTAATATTGACATGTGTATGAAACATCACACGCCCATTCATTGAGTGGAAAAAATTATATTTTGTTAATACAGAAGGTGTTTGACTGACGGGTGGTGATAAGCATAACCACTTTTCCTTATTACTGTGCCATTTCAAGAATAGGAAGTGATAAAGCCCCAAGGCTTCTAAATGTAATAATGCAAATGAACACATCGAAGTGTGAATATTTCAAGGCACACCACACTTAATACTTCCAAAAAATGTGTATGCTGTGGAATGGAGTTTATGGGCTTATCAAAAGCCACTCTCACTTGAAAAATGAAATCAGTTTCTGTAACTTAAACTTCTCTCTCCACCACATACAACTCTACCATCACAAGAAAAATGAGTTTGATTCTTACTTGGTTTAAGCCAACACAATTAAACATGTTCTTTTCTTAAATGAAAAATTCATTTACTGAGTGAAACTCTGGTACTTTGAATCTACCAGAACTCTTATATTTGAGAATGTTCATATTGATATGCTGAAGAAAAACTGTTTACAAATTTGGATAAAATTAGAATTTATTTTAAACTTTAAAGTACCATCCTATGACGTGCTACTTAAAGGTTGCTGTTTGGTGGTCTTTTTAAATAACAATCCAAGCAGTCAGGAAAAACTCAGTCTGTGTTCAGCCAGAGCCAAAAAAAGCCATGCTCAACATTTCTTTTGTAGCCAGCTACAGTTTTGTGCAGTACATTACAAAAAAAGATAAACAGCTAAGGTAGCTGCTGCATGAATTAGAGTCAGGATAAGCAGAATATTTCAGTGGCTGGATAAATAGGATGTTAAGTTCAGTTCTGCTCTCATGAGAGAATGTAGTTCTATGAAGATAGCTGGCAAGACAGTAAATATTACATGAGCTAACATAACATGTCCAGCGGATATAAACACTAGATGTATTGACAATATGCTGGTTCAAAGGCCAGATGTCTTAAGAGATTAGCCAGATAAAAAAGAATGACATGAATAGCAGTGTGTTTTTAATGTTAAAGTAAATACTTACCTTTATTTTTAAATGGAAAAAAGAAGCATAAAGTAAACTCAAACAGCAGCTTTTAGTACACCAGAAGTGAAGTGGCTGAATAGGCATTGTCATACAGTGAGTTGTTTTGCTTGGTTGGAGTAAATATCTTATAAAACCATTTAATGAAAAGTTAATAACATTTGATATGAGTCCTTACAGAGGGCTTTTTTAAATAAAAAGACAAATGGTGTGTTTGGGAAAAGCATTTTCTAAAACATTGTAGAAATAACTTTTTATTTAATGTTCAGAACAATTTGTTTGACTGAAATTCAGTTTCTGTATTAGTCTTATGCTTAAGGTACTGGACTGAGGCATATTTCATGGATTCAGCTTTGCCTTTGCATTGTTTGTGCAAATCATTTTAACTAGTTTACACAGCAGTAGAATCCCATTGAAATGGAAATAAAATTATGTTCTTCCATTATGTGAAGATACAGGGATTGATCCATATATAAAACTTATCTCCTTTTTATACCCATGGTATCAGTTTAAAACCGTAGTAGTTGACTTTCTGGACTGAGAATGGCACTGTAAATCTTTGGAAAAGTGACCAAAACGCCATATACCCCACACATTTCATAAAAAAAGTGAATGACTACCATTACTCTAGAACTTGTCATCAAGCAGGACAGGTGCCTCATCAGAGTAAAACTGGGTTAGTTGCTAGTTTGTACAACTGAGATTTAAAGTCTTTACCAAAAATGCTTGCCTTTGCTGAAGGACGATCTATTACCATTTCTTTGGGTAACAGCCTTTTGCCACATGGACATTAAAAAACTGCTAAGGAAGCCAGGGGCAGACCTCTCTGAATTTCCTCTGTGCTATTTTATTTATCCAAGTTTTCACTTTCAGAAAATGCCTGGTCATTTGGAACACGCAAGCTGATCTATTTGTGTTTAACCAACAAGTTTTTAAATTACACAGCAAAAAAATGAGAGATTTGAGTGCCTTCTGTTGGCATTTTCGATGTGTATGGTTCCAATGTCAAAGTCCTTTCTGTTAATGTGCAGAGGTTCACGGAGGGGTCTCCATTACTGCACAGAAAAGGAGAAAAGGGCGGTCAGATATTCCTTGTATTTCTTCACCACAGGCCAGAGATAGCTGATGTAATGTTGAAGCAGAAGCTGCAGAGTTGTATGAGCGTGGGCATGTCCCCTCCCTGGGGACTCCTCCCTGAGACACTTGCACTACTTCGGACAGTCCAGTCGCCATCTCCGCATAAATGGTGCCATGTTTGCATGCCAGCCCCTCTAGAGCTATCTCAGGGATTTCTAGCACACCGTTGTATTGCAAGCTATAGTAGCTAAGCAGTTTACCTGGGAACACTAGAAATTTTTGTGGAATGACAGAAATGAACCTATATCTCTTGAATCCCAGCCTACCATCCAGACTGCTAGTTCATCCAATCCAGGATCTGTCCTGAGAAGTTGAGGTGAGACTTTCTAGTTGAAGACAAGCTCTACCTCACCCCTTCTTTCTTTTCTTTTCTTTTCTTTTCTTTTCTTTTCTTTTCTTTTCTTTTCTTTTCTTTTCTTTTCTTTTCTTTTCTTTTCTTTTCTTTTCTTTTCTTTTCTTTTCTTTTCTTTTCNGTGGTAAAGAAGGGTGATTCTCAGAACAGATTCTTCCCAAAGATTTTCACATGAAAATTTCCATACCATGCAAGAAGAGGGATGACTTTCATGATATTTCACTTAAAGAGTCCATTTTATTCAGCAGATATTTTGTGCATTTCAGCATTTTTCTTCAAATGAATCCTAAAGTAATTGAAAGAAAAATGGATTCTGACTCTGAAAAGAATATTGATGAGGATGAAGGTAATCTTCAGAATACAGCTTTTTAGGTTTATCATTTAATAAATTGAACACATGTCTCCTGAAAGTAGATTATTCAGCTACTTGTGCAGGCATTTTTACATGAAAATGGGAATGTACCATCTTACAACCTTGTATCTTTTATCTTTTAAATTGAAATAACACTTCTCTCTGAAGAACCTGGAGAAGACGATGGTGTCTTTGCATTAGTGTGTTATGTGACTTTGGAAAATTATTGTCAAGCTCTTGAAAGTACGTACCTTTTTGATTGAATACGACAATAACTACATAAATTATTTTTTTAAAAAAGAGTTATTTAAAGCTATGGGTTAAACCATCATTAAAATTTTGCTAGTCTATAAAATAAAATACCTTGCAATTATTTTTGAGCATCAGTTACAATTTATAGTTCTTGTTACTGTAATCAATTTACAGTGAAGAATGAAAACACGTAGCTTATTTAATGAAAGGCGTCTGATCAGCTTCAAATGTATTTTGAAAGGCCTGGAGTTTTGATTTTCAATCTTGCATTAATTCCCATATCCCTTCTTTACTGTGCTTTCAAGCATATATGTACAATAATATTGCGACAGATGACGTCTGTCTTCCATAGCCTCCGAATTCACTGCAGCGTAGGGTAAGATGCACCTTCACAGTGGAGGGAAGAGATATTCTCAGGGTGTTTTTCCATTACAGAATACAGTCTTACTGATTTGTCTGCCATTTTGTGGTTCCTTCTCAGAGGGGGTGAACTTTTCCTTTTAACAGCCTAGGGTGTGAATTATGGCTTTAGCTTTTGAAATGTGCAGTTTGGGGACTGGAATTTTTTCTGCCAGACAAGTGGATACACTGTACCTTAATGAGGGTGGTATGGGCAGGTCCCATGTAGTCCCCAAAACAACCCAGAGCCCCAATATAATTTAGCAAAGTGCACATATATGTGCACAGTTTGTAAGTCTAATAGAAAAATAATGTCTTTTAATAAGTTACTCTTTCAAGGAAGTGGTTGAACCACCATTTTTATATATTGGTGACTTATAGGCTATAATAATGCCGGTGTGTTTCCTGACAGTGGCAGGATGTGTAACAAAACCAAGTATAACAAAAATGCAAATATTTATTTTTTCTTTTTTCAGTAGTTGGGAAACAAGCCTGGAAAGCATTAGGGAATGGCTCATACTTCTTTTTCAAGAATGTTTTGTGAGGTCTTGCAGTGCAATCTGCACCAGATAACACTGATCCTTAGGGATTACTTATACCTTTTACACGTATGAGAAAGCTATTAACATCTCCATGACACAGCAAAGTATTAAACATACAGACTGTTTCATGTGAGAAATACTGAAATCATAATTTTTAAAATGTGTTCATCAAACACTGCTATTTAAAAACAAGTTCTAATATGTAAAATTTGAAAACATCATGTTCTATGTCAGCCTTTTAAACAGCCATGTCAAAGAACATAGCAGCGCTCGGGGACTAAAATACTTGTAGCTTTAAAATTGTTCAGTTACATACGTAGCGTAGTTAAACACACTGATTTGACCTTGAATTGGTATTTCCATTCCAAATGACTCAGTAGAAAAATTGTCTGGTGGAATGAAATGCAAGAATACCCATTAGCATTTTGAAACGGGTCAAAGTCCTTGCATATATGATTCTTTTCAAGTTGTGATTCCTTTAATAATATCAATACTAACTCTTAATTTTTGGTTACTGCAAATCAAGCAATCATTTAAAATTATAATAAATTTATATAATTATTTGATGTGGAAGTGTGCTCTCCCCTAAGTATTAAACTCTGTGTGTTTGGTTAATTTTACTACAGAAGCTAAAATCTGAAGATTCTTTACAGATAAGTAGTAAACACATCACTACTATCTCATCTAGGAAAATAGATTTAAGATCACTTATATATTTATCTCAACATTTTGGTTCCTTTCTGTTGTATTGTCTTTACTCTAGTGATTTTTGTATCTCGCAATAATAAATACATTTTGCAAAAAAATTCTGAGATAAAGTGGGTTAGAAAAATTACAGAAAAGCATGTATCCCTTAAGCAGAAATGTCAGAACCAACAGTTCCTACTACTGTCTTACATTTCTTGTGGTTTTTACCCAATTTGCGTAGACAGTCTGTTCAGAATGGAGTTTGAATTTGTGAATGATTTCCAAATTCTATTGTTTTTAAGACCAAAGCTTGTTTGTTTCACTCGGTACAACCTGGCTTTGTTCAGTCGGAAAGGAGATCCAGTCCTGCAGGACTACGCATGGTTTTTAAGTATTTCTGCTTAGGATCACCAGACACTCTCAGCAGTTCCGCGTGAAATCTTTTCATCATGAACTGTGCATTACAAAGTATCCTGTGTGAGCAAAAGTCAGTTTTCATTAGCTGTGTGATTATGGTGAATGACAGCAACAGAAATATTAGTTTGGCCTCAATGCATTTAAAATGCAGTTTTAGAAGTCTATTTCCAGAACAATGTTATTGAATTAATTGGGAAACAACTCATACTTCAAGAAGGTCTTGAAAGTTTGCAGATGTGGATCGCTTATATTTGTCAATTAAAATAAGGAAAGTCATAAGACTTTTGGTACAGAAAGCCTTTGAAAAGAAATTCCAAGATTACAGCAATCTGAAGGGATTACTACAGCATGGAATGAGTTTGGTTGCAGAGTCTCCTATGTAGTGAGTTTTAATGCAAATTGACTTGTGACATATCAGACAGGCTGCACTTCAGCTGATAATGTATTTGACCTCTTATCCCTTTGTAGCCTATTGGTGCTTTGAACCCAAAGAGAGCAGTCTTCTATGCAGAACGGTATGAGACATGGGAAGATGATCAGACTCCACCTTATCATTACAACACCCACTACTCTACATCTACTTCTACACTGGCATGGCTTGTTCGTATTGTAAGTATTTCTGGACCCTGGTTTTCATTAATATCTTTATCTACAGCATCTCTTCTGTCACTTACCAGTATTTTGATTTTTTTAAAGAAAGTACCTTTCTATCAAAAATCTCATTGTTCTTCCCTATCTTAAAATCTCAGAAATTCTCTAGGTATACTGTGTATACTCATTCGTGGTGATTCCTTCCTATCCATACAATCTGAAATACATTTAGACACAAAATTGTGGTGATGTAGGGACACATACGATGAAGAAAATCCATCTAAAATAAAAGTCTCTAGACAATACAGAAAGCTGATGCTACTCATATTTCATTATTTTCAGCTAGGGACAGATATATACAACGTTAAAGAAAAACCTTTTGTAAAAAAACACATTAAACTGTGTCAGATTGAGAGGGGAATTATTGAACCAGTTTTATATTAAAGCACTATGAAGTAATATTTTAGGCAAATGAACTGTGCTTCTCAATGAATTAATAACTTACAATTTGCAGAAATGTAAAAATGTAGATTCCAACTTCAAACTGCCATTTCAGTTCTGGAAACCTCATGCTTAAATCGTGTTCTCAAAATCAGATTTAGGGAAAGGGGGCCAAACTTCAAAGATATAATGAATCTGAATTTGGTTTGTGTATCAAGACAATGAATTACAGAGAAAGGAGCGTTGATGAGAGACTTACGGTTTCACAGAGAAACTTGAATTAGTGAAAAAAAATGAGTCACTGTGTAATTGCTTAACTTAAACTGCAAACTAACAATAAAAATCTGTCGCACAAGGTGTTTTCTAAGCATGGTTCACGCACAGGCAAGCAAAGCAGAACTGCACAAAGCAGTTTTCACTGAGTTTTCACTCATCTCAGCTTCTCTTAGACACTTCCTGTTTTTCTGCTTGGAAGGGAAGAATTCATGTGTCTATGAGTTCAGGATATACTTCTTAACCCACAGGAAACTAAATGTTGATTACACTCCTATATGGGGTGATCACTGTACTCCTTCTAAATGTTGCTAAATTATTCATGTACTGTGAATACATTTTATGGTTCACACATGCTTCTTTGTTGCCTTAAAGTATATTAAAAACAGTGGGTTTATTTGCATGTTTATCTATTAATTTTGGCTGCTATTCAACAAAAGATCCCCTCTTGCTAGTCAGCAAACGCTTAGGTCTGAAAGTCTGCTTACAGGCTAAATGTACAACACACCAAGGAGTATTCATTTCCTGTATTAGGCTAATGCTGTGTCATTTTTACTACTGTTGTTTATGTAATACTGTAGGTGTTCTCACTCTCTTTCTCTTCTGCCCTAAAAGAGCAAGAGAACGAGGTCTCTGCCTTGATGGCCTTGCAATATAGACCTGACACACTACCTTTGTTAGAGCAAACAATATATGTAAGAATAGAAAGCAGAGAAGAAAAGAAAAAGCAGTGCTTTCCAGGGAAGAGATTGCAGATGGCAAGAAGGTGAAAACAACAAAGGGAAAATTTAAATATGGGGGCACACCTAGATACGTATTTTAAAGATTATCTAAATAGGAGTGACCAGCAAAGAAAAGCAATCATTAGTGGGAGGGGACAACAGAAGTGAGAGCGAGACAGGCGTAAGGAAACTTTAAAGCTCAGAAAAGGGGAAAAAATAATGTGATGAGATCGGATAGGGCTGCCTATGGAAACCCAAAATAAAGATTTGAAAGTAAGTGCATATAGAGACAGTGAAAGATTATAGCTGTGGGGATTATAGAGTCATACTGATCCTTAGAGAGATATTTTTGGCTGCAAAATAAAGGATGAAAAACACAAAGGGAGAAGATTATGCCATTGAAGTTGATAGATTAGGCTAAGTCAGGTTTCTGGAAGTTAAAGTAGGATCTTGCTTGCACATTTTTTAAACTAGTGTGTTGGTATGAGTTTGTAAAGAAGACTGTGTAAGAACATTTTATAAAAGGTAAATTGCAGTCTAGTCCAGGAAGTGGAAAGTGACAATAACAGATGCAGAGATTCAGTCAGAAAAATGCCTGCAGTATTTTAAGAGACTGGAGAAGATTCATGGGAAGAGATGTGTTACAGTAGAGCTTTTGGTAGAAAGTGACAACAAACTGAGCGTGAAAGAGAGGAGCATAAAGGAAAATCATAGGAGAAGACTAGGAGTAGACCAAAGCCTGAAAGAAAAGGGAAAGAAAAAAGACAGAAATGAAGAGAAAACAAACAAGCAAACAAACAAACAAACAAGCTATGACAAAAAGTATACTGGAAAAGAGATGGTTCAGATAGAAGCAGAACAAATCAGGATAGACTAATGGGGAACCAGGGGTAGAAGCTACATACCTATACCTTTGTATTGGAGGAAACAGTAGTTGCATTAGGAAAGGAAGTTTCAGCCACTCTAAAGTTATGTATATATAGAATTGTGTAATTGCCACAAAACCTTAAAAAGTTTTTGAATCTTGCTTTTTAGCTTTGACAGATGCAATCTGGTTCCTGTCAGTTGTCTTCAAAACATTGCTTGTAATAACATATTTCTGAGTCAATTCTGTGATAATCTGCTCCCTGCTGCCTTCTATTTCCCTCTGTTACTTTCCTTTATCTGACAGATCAGGCTACTTTTATAAAAGGCACTTTACACCTTAGCCTCAGTTCTGTCCTGTTTAATTGATTTTGATAGCATTAATCTTTGCCTCTGTTTTGTCATTAATAATTTTTTCATTGGTAATATGACTTTCTGATGAGTTCTTCTGTGTACTAAGAGTGTCCAGTAAAAATCCATCTTTAAAATTGACTTATTTCATTATATTTTGAAAAATATGGCAGTGGCTTAGCATATAATAAGTCAAAGCTACTGATAATTACAGCAACTATAATAGTTTTATTATTAATTTTTGTTCTTGTTCTGCCTTTCACTATACTTAATGGAACAAGGTGTAGTCTTTAAGTGAAGCTATGGGCTACTAGTGCAAGTGTAAAGCTTTTCTGTGAGCTGGTCTAGGTGGGCTCCATTCTATTTTGTAAGAACCCTACTAGAAAAATGAAGGCAGTTTCAGGATAAGCAATGGTTTGGCCTCACCAGGCAATTTATCAGATTGGTTATGGTCACTTTTGAGAGTCATACAGCTGACACTGGAACTATTCCAAAGCAAGATAACGCACATGCCCTCATTCTGTACCGACCCGCCTGCACACACACATACACGAGTGCATGCACACACTCGTAGATGAATTAAAATTGTAATTCTTAAATAACGTGTATGTGTTTATTTAAACTAATCCATTGTGCATTTCAGAGCACTCCATAATACTGGAATTCTGAAAGGTCAGGAAACAATCCTCTAACTAGCTTCATAAGAAATGAACTGAGTCACAGCCTAGAAAGTTTTAATGCTATAATTACAAATCAGTCCTGTGTGTTCTCTAAAAATGTTAGGTTTATATCCAAAATCAACTGTTTCCTGAAAGTGATCAGCTTGCTTTTTAAGTTGAAAGGTAGATTATTAAAGGTTAGAGGACTACTTTACAGAGATAGATAATGAATGTCACTCTACTGTATTGGTCAGTCAGGTTAATAATGATGATAAAAACTAAGAGGGAACACCATGATTTCTACAATATTGCCTTCTTCCCCTTTGAGGTGTTACTGAAATCAAACCATGGTTCACCATTTTTGCACATTGCACATCTTTACATCTAAACCTAAGAAATTCAGCTTATTCCTTAGGAAATCTGAGCCAACATCACCAACAGGTTTGTTCCAGCAAACAGAATAAAAGGCTTTCTGGAAAGGGATGCACTGTTCTGTTGACACAGTTTCATTTTTGTATCAATGAAATTAAATATTTGTAGTTTATGGATAGGTGACCTTACCACCTGGTTCAAGAGTAATTTTTTTCCTATGCTTTCCACGTGGGCTGGTGAGTATTTGAATTGCAGTGGGTAGAATAGTTTAAACAAAGAATCCTACATCAGAACGCCATATATTCCAGTGACTTGAATGTCAGCCTGAAAAGTACGTAGAAGAAAACAGAAGACAGAAGAATTAGTTCTGTCTTGAATGTGAATTTCGTCCTTGTTTTCACATTTTTAGGTGAAACAGGCTAGAGCTAAGGTGCAATTGGATACTGTCAGTAGTTGTTGTTGAGGAAGGTGTGTTTGCATGAATCAGTTATGTCATCATTGAAACGAAGACCAGTATTAGAGAGCGTGATTCTTTAATGTTGTGGTCAAGAAGATTGTAGAGAATAATTGGTTTCCAATTTCTGTTACAATAACAAAGTACTTGTACGAGGTAGAAGAAATTCTGTGTTTATTGTGAGTCAGGTCTGATTGAGCCAGTTTTTAATGAGATTCAGGGGTGGGGAGAACTTGAAATCTTGTAAGTAGAAGTGAATATGAGTATCCTGTTTGGTAGGTCTGAGTAGGACAGTCACAGTATATCAGACAAAAGGTGTACGTCACTGACAAAACCACAAATACTATCTTTTTCTCCCCTTACAAGTGGCTGAAGAGACATTTTTGTTTGACATAAGATGTCTCAGAGTCACACATCCCTTCCTCTTCCCTCCCCTATTCCCACTATAAATGATCCAAATGGGACTAGGCACTGCTAGAAGAGGGATGGAGGGAGACAACTGCTGTTGACTGGAAAAATTACTCGTTCCTGCAACTCAAGCTTGTATTCATTGTAGTCAAGTACCCCACAAATTTCTCGTCTTGTTGGCATTGAACAAGGTGTGAATTTTATTCAGAATATTAGGAACAAGTGAGATGGGGTTATAATGAAAACACTGTGCAGCTTTATAGCTTTCACAGCAACAAAATTTTACATGAAATGACAGTAATCGGTATCATAGAATAATAGTATTTAAATGAGTATAATGAATATAGATATGAATTGTATTTATGTAATATAAGCACTTGACTTTCCAGAGAATAAAAATTACTTTAAAATTCTGTGAGACGTCTGAGATAAAGCAAGTGAAAGCTCTGAATTTCTGCTAAGGATTAAAAATCCAAAAAGATAGGCACAACAGGTCATAGCAGGATAGCATAATAGGGCACCCTGTAGTGCTCAGCTATTAAAAGTTTAATCCTTGATTATGAGTTTTATTGCTTTTGTATATTTGTCTCAGATGCTTAAAATAATGTTGTCATGGAATTTTGGATTAATATTTTTACATAATTTATTGTAATTACATCATTTTCCTTGTTTCTTCTTTTTTTATCCATCACCTGCTTCTGATTTCAGAGCCTCAGCGACCCACAGTCACACAATAATATTCACAACAAATTACATGTATCTTATAAAGAACAAAAGTGATAAGTTGGTGTTGGTAGAAGACAGAATTATGTGTTCATCTGTGTATGACAGATCAACAACACATAAAGTTTTTCAGTACAGTTAGCCTAGAAAAATAGCATAATTTTCAAAGATTGCTATTGCAAATATATACAGAGAATTGCAGGGTGAGAATTTAGTTAAAACCAAAATAATTCTGATAGTGAAAGAATTTAATGTACATTTAATATTAAAATCATAATAGTATTAGAATTTTAGGCTAAATTAGTATAATCCAATTCCTGTGCATATTTTTTTTCCATTTGCTAGCTCTGGGTCTGGATCATATGCTTTTTCATTTATATTTTACATGAAATTCACTATATGAAGCACTGTAAAATCTAGATGCATAAAAACTTAATTTCTTTTCTTTCAGTATTACAATTCATTGTGATACTTTTATGCTGCTCACCAAGTTGAGCTGCCATTAAATTTTAATATTCTGTTCAAATTATAAACCTCTTCCTCACTTGCCACGCAGTCTTTCAATATTCACAACTGCAAACAAAGTCATTGTGCAATGGGAGTTAGGGTTCTCCAACAAGAAATGATATTGTGGTTATTTTTTATTTTATTTCATTATTTTTAGTTAATAACACATACTAGGATTCTCTGGTGAGAATAAATCCGCTGATGAAAGTATGTTTCTTAGATTGTTACCTGTTCTTTTGAATGTATCCTTTTAATGTAAATCCTCAATGTTTTAAGAGAAAAAAAGACACAGAGAAAAAAAAAAATCCACCATTCAATTAGCAGCAGAATGTCTTGCGTTATTGTAATGAAAACAATTCCGTATTTACACTGAGATATGCTGAAAGTTAAGATGCTGTCCCTGGCTAAAAAAAAAAAAAAAAAAAAAGAACAAAAAAAAATTTGTTCAAATATAAACAATTCCCTTAAGCTCCTTCAAATGTACCGGCATACTATGATGACAATAAGAAGTTCTTTCTCCTCTATAGACAGAAATTTAGAGTTTTTCTCTTCTTTGAAACAAAGTAGCCTGTGTTGACTGTTGTGTATGATAGAAAAGATTAATTGGGAAGACATGTGGAGTAAAGATTAGAGAAACAATGGTCTCTGGAAGTCTGAATTCCTTCTTTTATTTCTCCTCTTTTTGGATTCTTTCACTACCTTTTCATCCATGCTTTCTTTCCGTGTATTTTAATTGCTCTTAAATGCTACAGAAAACTAATTACTTCAAATGTCTTTAATCTTGGATAATTTAAACACAATGTGTATAATGTGACATAATTGCCTCAAAATTTCCATATTAACGGAGGAGGTCCCTGCTTTGTTCAAAAGTTTCAGAAAAGAAAACGGAGGATATATAGAATAAAATTCAAATAATAGGATGGTAATACTGTTACAAGAATTATGATCTGGGGATTATGAACTTCCTTGATTAGCAAAATTTCCAAATGATCAGGACATACAAGGAAATAAATTTGAGTGTGAATTTAACAAAAAGGACACTTTTTCAAACATTCCCCATCAGACTTTGGCAAAGAGGAAGAAGTAGTTTCCATCCATGTGGACATATTGCCAAATATTAATTGAATCAGAGAGCTAATGGACTGGTGCTGGAAAACCAGGGAGCTGGCAATGATCTCTGTGTTCAGGTTCTGCTGTCAAATTAAGGATTTGGTCCCCTGTTAACCCCTCCCCTGCAGTGGGATACAGTGAGATAAAAATGTGTTCTCCAAACTGTCTAATACTTGAGCTTCCATTTAGTAAATATTGGGAGTCTAGTTTCAGATAGACTTAACAAAAGTGAAAACACTGAATTTTTCATCTCTGTACCTCTGCCCAAGAGTAACACTAGAGCTAGATATCCTGTAACCGTAGTCAGCCTCATAATGTCCATACAGCCATCTGCCCATCATGAGGCAAAATGGAACCTCTTGAGGTCTTTTAAATTAAATGAAAACAAAAGGAAAATCCAGGCAAGGGATTTTTTAAGATTTTATTTTGACCTACCATCTCGCAAGGGGTAAACAAAGCATGACAATATAAATAACACAGAGGGTGTTTACGATGGTTGCACTGAACTAGGCAGCCATTATGAACTGGAACTAAGCTACATAGGCCTGCCACTGATAGATAATTAGTCTTACAGAAGAGTGTATATATAAAATAACCTTTCCTGCCAGAGCTCAAGATTTGTGTGTGCAAAATGTTTTGGTGCTAATAGATGTACTAAGATATCCAATACTGGTACCTGTGCACAGGTATAACTATGAGGTGCCGTATTTTTCTTTAATTCTGCCTTTATGAAAAATTTTGATCTGCAAAATTTATTTGGTTTTCGTTAGAAACTTGCTGCATGATTCCTTCTGCTGTTTTCTTAATCCATCTTCATTTCATTGAGTACAGGAGCCCTTTACAACATTCTTTCTAAATGCAAATGATGGCAAATTTGACCACCCAGATCGAACCTTCTCTTCAGTAGCCAGGTCTTGGAGGAACAGCCAAAGAGATACCTCAGATGTGAAGGTAACATATACATTAAATTGATAAATGTGCATTTTAATTTATGGTATTTTGTTTTACATAGAGACTTTATGGTATCTTTATATTCAGCACACTGGCTATAGTTTAAATAAAAGGTAGATGTTACTAAAGATTATTGTTCCAACAGAAACAATCAAAGATTCTTTGAAGTTGAGTGGACAAAAGGTGTTTTGTTTTTAGAGAAAAACAAGCTAACTGATCTAATTTAGATCAGATAATCAGGAGATGGAGAAAAGCCCAATAAATTGTTCTTTCCTGCTGTTAACTCAATATTTGGCCCACTCCATAAAACACAGCAGGAATTGGATTTGACCTTAAAGTGTCATATTGTTATAGCTTGCCTAGCTCTGGGTTTGCATCGCCTGGGGCAATTAATAAAGCATTAATGACAAGACCCATTTAAAATGTTGGCTTTTCTGTACAGCTTTAGCTTTTACTTGACTGTGCCTGGGGATATTATGCAACAATACGCATTAGATTAAAACAACTTCTACACGATATACAGAAACAGCCAGGGAGCAGCGTGATTTTACTTTTGTTATTCCTCACCTATTGCTGAATACAAAGAGTTATTGTTCACATACATGGAACCTTATCAGAAATAACCCAAAATCTAATAATATTTTGAATAATATGGTCCTTTCTTGATTCTCATCTCATTACTATTTTCTAGTAATAGGATAGGCAAAGGCTGCAGTATACCATTAATGGCTCTTTTTTTTAAACTTCATCTAAAAATGAATTTATTCTTTTTCTATTTTGATATTGTCACTCATAGGAGGAAATGCTAAAGTCAAGGTTGTGTTACAATTATATTTTTGACTTAACTTGACAAAAGATGTAGATTTGTTGATTTATTTTTATTCCAGAGCTCCTGTTTACATAAATATTCCAGCAGTCTCAGAAGTGTATGTGGACAGACCATGTTGTTATTCAGTTTCTATTTAGAATAACAAGTTGTAAATTGTATTGCCATCTCAACATATGGGAGAAAATACTTTTTAAAGGAAAAAAAATTAACTTAAACCTCATAAAAGCCATTTCATGTTTATTTATGCTCCTCTCAAACTCAATAGTATTTTAGGAACTATCACTGTTACCTTTGTAAGAAAAATGAAGGAAATTACAGTACCTGTTGGAAGAAATTCAAAGTTAATATCTGCTATATTTGAAATGCAGCCATTTCTTCAAATTCAAAGTGTTGACATTTTGATTTTTCTCTTTCAATGAAATCTGGTTTTTCTGGAATTCCACCAGAGTATCTGGGAAAATGGCCTCCTAGGAGTGGGGCTGAAATAAAAGATAAGAGCCTTAAACTGAGGAATAAGGGAAGACAGTTGGAAGTGACTGTAATCTTCTTGTCTGGCTTTAGTACACAGGAGGAGGGCAGTTAAATACATAAAGGCATTGCAAAAGATAAAGGAATATCTGTGGACAGACGGAGGGATGGTATTCAACTAGGGTATATAATTAGTGAAAGGATTGTTCCTAAACTAACAACTGAATGAGTTATCAGGCAGACAAAGTACTGAAATGATTGTGTAAAAATACAAGGAGTGGGGTAATCTAAACTGATGCTGCCAGCTATTGCAAGGATGCAGAAATTACGGAGGGATATGTGTTAAGAAATGTATTTGTATTAAAAAAAATCTGATTTATTAAAATAAAGCAAGTATTAAAAAGATGCTCAAACCCAGGTAGTCACCTTAAGAAAAGGAAGGCAAAAGGTGAAGGTGTGGTGGTAGCTATGTACTTTAATGTCTTTGAATTTAAAGAAGGGAGTTGGGGATAACTTGGATAAAATAGTAACAATGAAGGGTCAGAGTTGCACTGGGGAAAAGATTGTCAGATAATGTATTCTAGAATACATTTGGGAGTCTGCCATAGAGCCCCAGAGTCAGATTTTTATATATATATATTTCCATTATGCCATTAGAAAGAGAAATACTACTTGGAGCTAAGTCATTACAGAAAATCTAATATGGGAGGCACAGATGAGGTATGTTAACCAATAAATGTTTTCTCCCGATAATGCCTGACCTGTCTGTTCAGGGATACTGTAGGGATTAAAGATGCTGTTTAAAATATGGTTTTGTTAATTAATGAAGATACAGGGAAGGTGGTTTTAGAAATTAACATTGAATTGATTTATTATGAGTTGGTTCAGCTTAAAATAAAATTAGATAAACAAGACCAGATTCAAAAATAAGCTAAATCTTTATGAGATGCTGAAGCAAATAGAAAAAGTTCATAAACTATCTAAATAAAAAATAAAAATTAAGAAAAAGATAGAAATGAGAGGAGATTTTTTAATGTATTTATTACCAGCATTCAATGTATTACATCATCAAATTTATTTATTATATATTGATACAAAACCACTACTGGAATAAGTCTAATGAAGTACCCTTCAGTAGCCTAAGCAATACAGTTTAATGCATTGCTGTTTTGTGTTCAGTTTAACAAGGAAACTGGAAGATCAGCAGGATGCCAGAAAGCTTATAGTGAGACCAAAGCTATATGCTTAGCGTTGTAACAACTACAATTTTAGTAATTCATTTTTTTCAGAGGCCTTATGTTCTTGGAGAACACAAGTTTTTTCCTCGTTCAATTCTTAGTATGTATTCATGTTGGATAAAGCAAATTCTTAGTGCTTCCTTTGCTGGGAACTAGCTGGTGGAAGTATATACCCAAACTGGAGGGAGCCATAAGAAGAGCAGCAAATGTGTTTAAGGAGCTGAATACAGAAGCAGCATGTGTGTACGTGTGGGGTAATTAATGTCTAAAAGTGAAGATACGGTAGCATAAGTGCTATGAAATATGCAAACATATGAAAGGGAGAAGAATTGTTTGTCAGGGAACAAAGAGGTAAACCTCAGAGGAGAGGGATCAGAGTTGAAAAATGCTTACTTAACCACAGAGTATGAAAAGTTAAATTGAGTATTCTCTGAATTTGAACATCCTCACAAGGGGAAGTAGTAAAATCCTTATTTCTCGAGCTTCTTAGAAACGTAGACTGGCAAAGCACTGGAAAAGCACCAGGGACAATCATGAATTGGCAAGAGGATGCGCTAGTTGACCCTTTAGGCCCTTTCCATTTGTAGCGTCTGTGTTTCTTAGCAATAAATCAAGAATGAGTATAGCAGCTAATTGTTGCTGTTGTTTGTTGCTTAAGATCTTAATGAACTGCATTTCTCAATGCCATGACATCAGGGCCAACTTTTCCCTGAGGCCTCAGAGTTCATTCTGCAAAAGGATGGGAAACTGAACTATTATTAATACTACAAATACCCCATTTTTTCAGATTAGTTGTGCTACTGCTTGGAATGCCTTACAGGCTTTTTAAGCATTTTAATCAAGTTTTCAGGGACTGGAAAAGCAATGAGGCTTGGGGAGCCACCAAGAAACCCCCTAAAAATCCCTACCCATTTTGCCTGTCTTCCTAAGGGCAGCAACCTCTGTCTTGCACTGTAAAAAACCTTCATCTCTGGGAGTTTGAAACATCAAAAAATTCATGTTCACCTGTCTGGCAACTCCTAATGTTTATATAGTGGTCCTGCAAGAAAGTAGTGCAAAAGAAATGATGTATTGAGCTTGCGTGTGAGTTCAAAATCTTAAAGCATGTTCTCTGTCAAAGTGTTCTGCATATTTGTGCAGCTTCTTCCTGGCTGAACACATCGTTATAAATGGGGGTCTTTGGCAGTGTGGATTCCCACGTGAGATACATGCTGTAAATTGTTTTCCCACCCTAGAGATTTTTTGAGTCTTTATAGTAAATATTAGGTGTTTGGAATATGGACTATCCATCAAAGTAGCAAACTTTCAAAACTGTTAAGAATAGCAAGTGTTCATTATTCATGTATTCCTTACCATATATTTGAAATTCATCTGAGCTGCTGTAAGTACATTTAATCTCTGATCTCACTAATCTCATTAATTACTGTGGCACAGGTTATGAAATAATTTAAAAACAGCGTGTGTAATGAATTAATCTGACATTCTTCAATGCTCTTTGTTGTAAGATGGCCACAATTTTTGCTTTCAAGTGCTGTATTAAATAATGAAACGAATTACCATATTCTTTGTTAGCAAGGTCTAATTAAAAAAATCTTTTTAAAATTAGGTTTTTTAGGGAAGTAAAATCTGTATTATGATTTTTTTCATGAGCGATTGTTTAAGAAAGAGAACTATGGGGTGCTTTATTCTTAGGTGCTTAAGTCACTTCTGAAATGGGTCAGTTTGGACTAGTAAATTGAGATTTTTAAGCAAGGCAAACACTTCCCACAACAGCGTTCTTTTGCAGCCTCAATGTAGTTTTAAAAGAAATGTCCAAACCACTTTTAAGAATTTCTGCATTAAAATTAAAAAAAACCCAAATACCTGACATTTGCAAGAGACTATATCTCTTTTGGAAGCTGCAATTCTGTGGGTCAGTCTCCTTTTTCCACATGTGTGTGTCTCTGGCATTCTTCACTCTCTCCGTTTCTCCCTTTCTCCCTTTCCTCTCCCTCCTTTGCTCTCTCCCTTTGCGTACGTGTAGCCTGCTCTGGAGCTAAATTGTTTCACACTGAGCTAATGAAAATCGGGCTGTGTCGGTAGTTTGATCCATCTGAAAAAAAAAGCCATAATTGCTACATCTTGAATTGTGACACAAGGTACACCACCTTTGAAAAATGTAGCATATGATAAATTATTGCTCAATGGATGATTAAAGATCTGCTCAGACAATTTTGTTCCATACATTTGGTCTATTTTGGTTCATTTTCAAAGAAACCTGCACACCTACAGTGGATGAAACAGAATTAATATGGTATGTGCTATATTAGAGTGGTAACACACAAGGGAGAACCTGGATAACAGGGTTTATTTTATTGTGTCTCCCTTTATCAACATCGACCTTCTCTCGAGATAATCAGTACAAGCTGGAGGAAGAATGAACATTCGCCGAGTGACCTTTGAGGAAGCAAGTCACCCGGAAATGACCATAACTTGGCCAGTCAGCTTTCACATTTTTTCCTTTCCACCTTCCCCCCTGCTCCAGTTTTTGGTAACACTGACTTCCCCAGAACCTCCTGTTCAGGCACTAATCTTTCCTAATGCCTCTCAAACTTGTTATATTACTTTTTGAATAGAGTGTTTAGAAGTTAGAAAGGTAGCTCTGACAAAATGTCATTAAGATGCCTTAGCGTGAATTAACGTGGTTAATGGAGGTACTCCTGACTCATTGACCCAGTACTAGGCTCTTGTGGAATTAATGGATGCCAGGGGATCAACCTTTTGGGAGGAAAAGAAAGAAAGAAAAAGAAATGGCAGCTTTAAAACCCTGAAGTGAATTATATTAGAAAAGTGAAAACGTCTGGGTTGGATTTGATTTCATTGGGAGGCCATAAAATGGTATACCCTTAGCAAAACATATTAAACAGAAACGTCAGATTTGATGCAAGTGGTGTACAATTATGATAGTGTTAATAGTGGTCCTCTATCACCCCAAGACATATTTTTAAAGTTTAATTTCTCAGCAGCTTGGATTTGTCACAGGCTTGTAAATTAGAAAATGCATTTGGGGATGTTTTCTTATATGAAGACACAAGGCATATAATACTGTTAACTATACCTTGGGGTTTTAGTATAGCTATTAAAATAAACTAGAGATCACATTTACAGACAAGAAATGTCTGTTATAATATTCATTTTACCTTTTTTTTACACCCCTGAGTAGCTTTACTGCATCGTTCCTCATCTGAGAAGAGCTAAGCTTCTCAGGCAGTTTGAAAGGTAGCTGACTATTAAATGATAGAAAGCTAACCTGTCTTATTAGAAGTGTGAATGAAAGGGAGCAGAGGAGGTTACCAGCTTGTGAAATGTCAAGGACAACTAGACAGAAATTACTGCAAATAGATTTAGATCACTAGAATCCCTATTTTTATTAACTCTTTGAACTCTGGATATTTATTGTGGTAAGAAATTACCCATGACAGGTTATGTAGTCGGAAAGATTTATTTAGAACCTTTGATATGTTTTGGCAAGAGCAAAGAAACCAATAAAATTTACTGAATTGTATCAGTTAATGCAAAATTATATATCAGCTGAATGGCATACAATACCAATACACATCTAAAATGCTTAATTGACCCGTGACTATTTTAAAGCTACCAGACTTTTTAAAAATATTGATCTTCTGTGTCTTTTTTCCTTGTATTCCCTCATTTTATGCCTGAAAACTGAAGTAACTTCTGGGGAAGCCTTTTAGTATTGTTATTTTTGATGTTTTCCTTCATGTCTTGATTTACACTGGCTGACTCAATGTTTATAGTGCAGGAAGAAAATATTTTGAGATTTGTCTTTCACGAACATTTGTGCTTGAAACATAAACTTCTCAAAATCATGGTAGCTTCAAACAAGCATTCCTTTGCATAGACCTGGCTTTGCATTGACCTTTTACCGCTAGTGCCACTGAAGGTGTGATAGGAGTTTTAAGGCTCCGCTTATCAACTATTCTGTCTGTCAAGTGGAAAGCAGATCGGGAAACAGAAGGTCCTCTGTGTCCTGTTACCTGGTGTAAATACCATCCCTGAGATACATTTCCCCCCTGCTAATTTCTGAGTTTCCCTGTGCCTATATTCAGGGGGAATTTCACAATGACCCTTCTAAAGCATGAAGCTGGTGATTTGTAAGAAGCCATGTTGTATGGCAAATTACACTGGGCATAAAAATGAATGAAAAATAGCAGATCCTGTCAGAAAAGTATGCAATCTTAATCTTTGATCTGAAGACCACAGAGGCTGATAAAAACATTTATTTTGGCTTCTGTGTGATGAACATGTGACAAAATATAACAAGGCCAAAGCATATATAGGAGTAAATCAAGTTATGCACTTATTAGGAATAATTCTCCTAGCTAATATGGGGAGATTATAAGAATATTTTACACATCTTTAACTGAAACTTAAAAAATGTAGCCATAAGGTAAAATCATTGTCCTTCATTTGGACTTTTAGGAGCTGAAAGGCTGTAAAGCTGGTAGGATGATGCTTTCCAAACATGTAATGAACTATGTAAAGAGAAAACAGTAATTTGTTCTCTTTATCTGGGATGGATTGATAGCTAGGACAAGGGAAAATAGGCTTAGATTGTAATGGAAGTTTCAGGCCAGGTGTTATTTAAACCTTCCTTCAGATGAATAATACTGAAGTCATGGAAGAATTGTGGAGTTGCTGTCACTCAAATTCTGGGACAACAGGGTAGAGAGATATCTGGCAGGAAAGAAGACATAACTGAACCTCTTCTGGAGTGGAGGAATGGGCAAGGTCACTTCTCCAATTGTGACCCTGAAACAGTTAGGTATTTGAGATATCTGTTGCCTGTCCTTAACAGGAAAAGCACCAAAAGAGCTGTTTCTCTCTAGCCGTAATCTTTATTAGAATATGAAATGGCATGAACCCAGTTATGAAACAAAGGAAACACAAACTGTGGCTGAGAAGAATGTAAATAGGTTTTGAAAATAACTCTAGCCCTTGCTAGTGTTATCCTTTCCTTCATTCTTGTGTTCATTCTTACAACTTCCAGTGGCTTCTTGGTTAAAGCAATTCTCTCTGGGCCCCAGTTGTCATCTTGCTGTCTCCGCTGAGGTTCACTCCTGTCTGCTCCTTCCTTTTCCCCGCAACCTCCCGGGCTCTGTCCTTGCTGACTGCTCTGTCCTTGCTAACCCTTCCTCTCTCTGCTTCTCCCAGCTTGTACTTCTCCTAGCAAAGCATACTCAGGGGCCCTGGGGAAGGGAGTACTCACCTTTCCATCCTCACTCGGTGGCTGCTGTTGGCATGAGGTAGAAGAGACAGCTTCTTCATTTTTTCACAGCAGAATAAACAGTGAACACATAAATCCAAACCTTTCTATCACAATTCTCTAGATTAGTTACATTTTCTGTGCGCCTAAGTAGCTAAGTTGACATTTTGAAGATTTTCCCAAATGTTAGCAAGTTCATGCTTATGGGGTGCCACAAGTTTTCATAATGGGTCTGTGTCTTAGTATATATTCATTCATTCTCTAGAAATGAGAAGGGGACAGATTTATACGAGCTATTTTTAAGTGTTGTGGTTTCTTAGTCTAGTCAATAGTGGAGACAGCAAAATTGCAAGAGGAATATCAAATGCTACCAAAGAAAACTGAATGTGTAATACAAAGTATGGGAAATATGTATCTGGGAAAGGTCACATGCGACATTGTTCATATCTCAAGAAAAGGTTCAATTCATGCTAAATAGTACTCAAATAAGCAAAGAAAATTGTTGGCTGCACTAAGAATAACATTGTAGAGAATGCCGAGACTGTAACACAGTGGGTTTATTAAATTCCTTTGTAATACTGTGTTTAGTTTCGTTACTTTGTCTAAAAAAAAATAAAGTACCCGGAGATGTGTAACCGAAACGATTAGGGTTCTAGAGAGAGTGTTATTTGAAGGGGATTTAGAAGTCTGGCACTGGTTAGTTTCCAGAGCACAGGAATAAGACAGGTCAAACTAAACATATACAACACAGTAAATCTTATGAAGAAAGTAATCACAGGCTTTCTAGTTATTCTATTTCTATTTATGCTTTCTGCTATACTCAACAAGGGAACCTTAAATTACACTGAAAGCAAATAGCAACAAAGATAAAATTACTAAATGGAAGTACCATTAAAAATATTCATTGACCTAAATCCCTTTGTTTCAAGATACCTTTGAAGTCAGAAGGTTAGTAGAATTCAGTTAAACACTAGATGTGTCTCTGGGTAGCACAAATCTTTCAGATATGTTAGATATAAAAGTTCACAATTAGATCCTAGGACATTTAAAACAGGGAAAGGAAATTTAAGAGTTAACATATCTGATGGAATCAGCAACTTGCTTGCTATTTGACATTACAACTTAGTAAACCACGATGCTGCATAGATAATCAAAATAATCTAAAACAGTGGTATGTGTTTCAAGGCTTTTATACAAAATAGAGATAAACGTTGCTTAGGCTTTTTCTTTAGTAAATTCTGTTTCATTTGAATATTGACTTTTAATTTAATTTTGACTTAACAATATTTCATCATTCTGAGGTCCTTATGAATTTTTCCTTTCTTTAAGGCAATACTCTTAGTTTGTCAGTGATTTGTATAGTAACACATGTTGGGTTGTGGCCAGCTCTTAGTCCCAAGTTAATAGTAGTTTGTTGAGCTCTAGAAAGATTAATGCCTAGTTTTCTCCAACTGCGAGGATTGTTCATTCTTCTTTGGACACCATTGGAGAAAATCAAAGGGCTTCCTCAGGAACCTGAGAGGTAGTGAATCCTGTTTAGGGGAAAGGGGAAAGTTTGCTTTTAGAAATACTCTGTGTAAATTAGAGGTATATAACCAAACTTAACATTGTCAGTAATATTTTTTTCTTTTAACCTTATAGAATATTCAGGATTGCTTTTAGCTTGACTTTGCTCTAGCTGCTGTTTTATTATTTACTGCATGTAATATCTTTATTTTTATTATTATTATTTTTGAAATTACAGCTCATTTCGTAATGAGCTCTTCAAGCTCAGGCATGTCTCACTTCGTTAGTGTTTTGCACTGGTTAGATATTGATGTGCATTGCATTTTAGTCTAATCTGAATTCAGACTGTTTGTAGTATATTAAAAATGATGTAAAGAAGCAAGTAAATTGCCTCCCTAATCATACTTAAAATTGCAACATAAATATTATCTCTTTTTTTTAATGAATAAATTTGCAAGGACTATGTATGCTTTAACTGCTCTATTCTCTATGGAGTTGCAGATAGGATTTAATTAGATAAGTTTCAGTCTGCAGTGATTTTTTTTTTTACGCTTCGCATGTCTGCAGCCTTTGAAAGGACCACAAAGAGACTCAGGTTTCAGGTGCTGTGTCATCAGTTTTGATCATGTTACACAACTGAATGCCATAATGCTTTTACCAATGTATTTTAGAGAATTTAATCCATATCTGGATATTAGTAAAGAGATAGTGGGCTTTAAAGCTTTTTTGTTATTGCAGTTCAATACTTACTGGTAAGAATAGACAGCAACAAATGGTGATATTTATTATGTCAAAATGCATTTCTATCTAGCTGTCCTGGAAACCGGGAAAAAGTTCACACCCTAACTCATCTGTAATGTATTAATACACTGCAGATGATCTTTGCTATGCGATTATTGATCTTTCACAGTTTAAATATCATGTATTTCTGTTTTAAGGACATTTGTTGCTCTGACATTTTTTTCTCCATGTATTTTTGAATTTTTCTTACAGTAGAAAAATTAATTCACCCTTAGTTCTTTTTCCTTATATAGGTAGTCAAATTGCCACCTTTTCTTATGCAATTAAAAAATATAGAGAAAATAAAATCAAGACAGTGTTATATCAGCAACTCTTACCCCCCCTTAAGTAGTTTAGTTAAATAAATTATAATACCCAGCATATTTATAGTATTGAAGGCTTAGCATACTGTTTATTGTACATGTTATTCTGAAGAGGTATTCCTTATTGATATGCACTGCTTTTCCAAAGTTATGTTTTTCGTAAAAACAGATATAGGAAACAAAAAGACTGAATATTCCATTATGAAAAATATGTTTAACTGTAAGACTTACAAGAAAACAGATTATAACATTTCTTAAACAAGTGCACAGAAACATGAACAAAACCAGGAATGCTTTAATGTGTACTACAACAGAGCCTGATTCTGGCATCACCATTTAGCATGTCTGTATGAATATAAAGTCTCATTGTGTGTTTTCTCCTTGCTAGGAGTTAATTCCAGAGTTTTACTACCTACCAGAGATGTTTGTCAACAGCAATGGCTATAATCTAGGAATCAGGGAAGACGAAGTTGTTGTGAATGATGTTGATCTCCCCCCATGGGCCAAGAAGCCTGAAGACTTTGTTCGTATCAACAGGATGGTAAGCTGCACTTTAGTTTAGCCTAAGGAGTTCTGTCTTTTAACAAGCTAACCTAATGCTGGTTTTCATCTCTTTAAAACTAGATTTATAGAGAAAAAAAGTGAAGGAGAATTTGCATTTTGTCTTGCTTCACAGAATCCTTTATTTTACAATGGATTTTTCTTCCATGTGCCCAAATCATGGAAAATGAAATTCAGTTATTTACTCTCTCATGAGAAAGCATGACACTAGAGCATGAGCTAGACAATATAGCATAGCCTGAAAAATTTAAGTCTGTTCCTCCTCACCATCTTCTACATCAAAAAATAGAAGGTTATTATAAATTCTGGTATCTTACAAAATATATTATATTCCTTACTTGACTGAAGCTATGCACTTCCGGTTCATCAGAGATGAACTGGAAGTGTAGAAATGTGAACAAAAGCCAACAAATGCAGTCTCTGAAGAAATTTTGCAAAAGAATTGCTCAGATGTGAATCACCATAAAGTCTGCAGAATTCAAACATGAGAAACATTTATCTATGTTGTATATTTTTTGCTTTAATTTGATCGATAATGATTTTATTAATGATAGAGTTAATATGTACATACACTTCTAGTCATCTTTTTGGAAAAACAAGGTATGTTCTGATGTTTTGGCCAGCACTAGTTCAATTACGGTTCTGTTCTGGAAATGGATCTTCCTTAAAATGCATATTGCTTGTCTTGCTTATACAGTCAGGACTATGCTTTCAATAAGCTATGGGTTTCCATACAGTTGCAAAACTGTTCACCTTGTGCATTATTCCCTATAGTGCTCTTGTGGTAGCATTATAAGTCTAGCAGCATTCATTTTCTTCTAATCAGTTTGGCAATTTAGTTCCAAGAACTGTCCATTTAAAGAAACTTGTTCGTCAGGAGTTGATAGAAAAAATAGTCGTATGAACTTCAAAAGACTAGAAGGATATTCTAAAAACAAGCCTATTCCTAATATATGTGATTTAGAAGTGTCCTCCATTTGAAACAGTAAATAGTTTTACACATGTACAGCCATCTCCTAAGGAGGTGATGGCAACCCCATCACTTGAGACATGAAGTGCACTACACAAAGCATGAGAAATGAGTTCCAGGGAGTAGTCCTTCGTTGGCAGGAAGAAGCTGTACAATATTTTCCTTCTTTTTCTTGGCCGATTTCTCTTATAGTTGCATATATTGTAACATTCTTTTTAAAACCAAGTAACTGTCACAGCTGGTGTCAATAAATTCAAGTGGAATTTTGCTAGCAAAGAAGGGGGTGGCCTCAAAGGATCACTACACTCCATTAGCATTCTCAGTTGTGGGATTCTCAATCACAGGTATGTGTCTCCGGAGTGCCCATGCCACTGCACAGAGCTCTTTTTTGGATTGTGGCTGTGGCTAAACCTGAACTGGGCCCAGGAGTAAGCATACTAAAGTTGACCAAGAGATTTAGTTTTGACACCTGTAAGAACAGAACTGAAAAAGGATAAACAAGCTGCCACCTCTTGGGGAATATGATGAGAGATGCAAATTAATGACTCCCTTTGGGAAATTTTATAAAGAATGTTCCTTCTTGTATCCCAAATTGTGTTTTCTCCATGTTTCCTTTCCACGAAGATCGAATGATTAATAGGCAGATAAAAAGCACTATGTGATAAGAGATCACTTGAAGAAAAGCTTTAGCTTTGGTTATTTAATTTCTCTCATGCAATTTCTGCTTTGTAGAAAATAACATAAGAGCTTTCTACAGAAAAGTTTTGTGCTGTTGAATAAAACAGCTGCTTGCATGAATTTAAAGTATAACATTTATACCCCTTCAGGACTATACTTTTAAGAAAGACTGATAGTTAAAAGCTGGAGATAACTTTTAAATATTAAGCTGTAATAGAACTAATGACTGATTCCATACATGTGTAAGTATGCTCTGACTACCAAGAGACAGCCAAACCAGTGTTGAGAATAGAGTAATATTAGATTTACAGGCTTCAACTAATCGAGTACTTTGCAGATTTCTAAAATCAGAAATAATCTCACGTATCATACCCTTTCTATACTGTCTTCCACCCCTGTCCCCACAGATGTGAGCATCATGCCGTTATTATACAGTTTTGCCTGGAGGCAGTTTCTGCATGGCCTTTATTCATCCCAGCATCCACTTTTAGCAAGAGTGTGATCAGTAGTTAAAATTCAGTTCTACACAGATACACGCTATCTTTAAGTGAGCAGTCTGATGAAGTTCACAAATGATAATAAAGTTGGGAAATGCCTAGAAAACAGGAAAAAGCGGCATAGATTTATTTGAATTAGATGCAGAAAATACACTGAAAATCACCTTGGGAGGAAAGAATTAAAGATATTCAATAGGAAGTAGAAGTCTGGAAACAAAAATGGTACCAAAAATAGAGCAGTCGTGAGGGGAAACTGACGATGAGCTGCAATTAGATTAGATGAAACTCTGTAATTCTATATTCACCAGAAGTATGTGTATTTTGATGCCATCTATGGAGAATCATTGCATCACAGAGGATGTAAACAGTTTTACCTGTCTATGGTCCTTTTGAGACTGCACCTGGAATATTGGATACGCTTCTGGGTGACTAGATGACAGAAGAAGTATTCACATTTGGATGGAGTTCAGAGAATAAAAACAAAGTGAATAACTTTGGGATGTTTAAAGAGCATGATATATATGTAGTTTTTCATAAAGCTTATTATAAAGTAGCAAGTAGCTAAAGAAGGATAATCTCAGAATAATACAGACAGTAGGAAGTCTAGTAGGAAGTGATGGAATTACATTTTGAAAGTGTAATAATTTGAATGTGCAGTAATTTTTCAGAAAACCTTTCTTATGTAGGTTTTTTTTAGCGCATACAACAAACTGCCAGTACACTCTTCTTTTGGTTGCTAGATCTAGACTGGTCAAAGTAAGGAACAAATATAAAGGGATTGGAAAGTCTGACATTTCCTACCTAATGTCTGATTCCATGTTTTGAGCCGGCCAGCAGATGTGTTATTCAGTTAGGTCATCTCCAGGCCAAGCTTTGGGTGTTATACAAGAATCTATCTTGAGGAAAAAAAATAGCCTGGGTGTGGTGCTGACGTGTAAAATACAGCAAGCTTGTGCAAGCCTGGAATTTCTACAGCAACTTAGCAAAGCAAGTAGGCTACGTGTTTACAGGAAAGCCACAGAAAATTGAGGAATATTTCAAGTAAGTGTTATCATGATCCCTTGTCTAATGAAATCAGCAGTAGTCATTTCATTCCAGTGGAGAGGAGCCTGTGTGATACTGAGTAACATAAGAGTGGGATCTTGTTTTTCCCTAGCTGACAGTATTTTCTTCTGTTCATGCATATTTTTTGCTTGTTGCAGGCATATATAATGTGTAATTTTATGTGAGAGTAAATACAAACCCTTATATACAGCCTACTTGCACGTTTATGAAGGTAAACATTTTCTTTAAATAACAGCAAGAATTTCAGCATTTCATCCTGAGACTTACCAAAGCAAGTAAAAAACAGGCTAGAAAACATCACAGAGGCACAGTCCCAAAAATCAACGTAATTTAACCAATTGGTTAACAAGCTTTACAAAAATTCTGTGCAAATTAATAAATGGCAGGCAGGGCTTTGGTGTTGTTTTATTTGATTGTTCAGCTGGGTGTTTTACACTTCTAACTAAACACTGAAATAGAAGTGGAAATGGTTTTCCATCAAAAGAGATTCCTTTAAGCTTGTGAAAATTAGACTTATTACAAAGACCAGAAAAGGCATTCAGTCAAGTTACTTTTAAGAATTATTACGGGAGCTTCTACAGCACTCAGTGTGCATGTCAGGGATTGTTGTAGCAGTTTTATTTATCCATACAGAGCTAGACTGATTACTACGGAGTTACTCATGAAACATTAATAAAGCACTATGTTCAATGCTAACATGATTATGGTCTGACCTCGGCGATGGCACAAAGGACAGAGGCAGAAAGTGTCCCTGATAACATTACCCTAATGCTGGGCTCATCAATCATAATCTCCCAGTTTACCAGGAAAAAAAAAAAACCCACGCATAAAACCTTCCACAGATGTGCATCTGTAGTCCTACTCAGCCTCTCAATCCCCACAGACTTAGAGCAGTCCTGAGAGCCAGAAATAGAACAGATTCAGTCAGTAAGTCAAGCATGTTAAATCAAGGCAGGGAACACCACTGTGAAACACTGAAGCAGAGCTTTTATAATGTGTTCTTTAGTTTTGAAACAAAAGATACAAGATTGTGTAATTCAAAGTTAATTATAATGATATTTTCATTATGGCACATACACAAATTACAAATCACAGCGTTGAGTAAAATGCATTCACTGTAAATTATATTTTTGAGAGACTAAACGCTGTCCTGTTTTTGTGATACATAGTTTGTTTCTGTTACATAACTGTTAAGATTGAATTTTCTTTCTGTCTTTGAAATGATTTATTTGGGCTCTTCTACTGCCAATTACATTTTTGTACAGTTCCCTGGCTATTCAGAAGCATGCATAGTATTTCATAATTAAAAAGCTTCTTGAATAGTCATTAGAAACATCTATTATGAAATCTCTGTGCTGTGAGGATCTGGAAGATTTATCTTTTCTCCTCACCATTCAGCAGCAGTTGACATTCCTTTTTTACCAGATAAGCAGTAGATAAGATTTGATATTACTTCCTCAGCAGTAGCTTTGATTTTATTTTATGTATTGCCAAGTTTTGTTCACAATGCAATTAAAACTCATTCAGCTAACAGGGGTTTCAATCTAATTTGGAAATGGCAGTGATTTTTTTTTAAGCTTTCTATATCGCTGAAGAATCTTATTTGCATCTTGAAGACGCTCACATAAAGGATTAGTTTCTGTGCAGACATCTCTGAATAACCCAAATCTGTAGAATGCATTTCTGTGTCCCTTTTCTGTGTCACTTTTATTAAAATATTACTTTGTTTAAATGAACATAACTAATTTCAGGTATCAGTATTGCCTATTTTGTAGGCAATTGCCTGTCAGTATTGCAAGAGTCAAAGATTTTACTCCGATAGATAGTACAAGAAATGGTAAATGAGGCAGGGAAATGTTAGGCAGAGAGAACCTGTATATTCAATGACTGCAGAGGATCAAGGATGTAAGGGGAGAGAAGAAAAACTCATCTCGGAGGCTGAAACAGCCAATGGTCTGTTATTGAGCAGATCTACAAAACCAAAGTCTCTCAGAGTAGTTTTAAGAAAATGTTTTTAAATATACTGAATATAAGTTAATAGCAAGGTACTGCGGCAGGAGTTCTTGGAGAAACAGACAGCATATAGCTATGGAAGGGAGGGAAACAAGGCAGGAGCTGCAGAAACAAGGGCAGGTGTAGCTGGTCCAGACAAGGGGCAGCATCAGAGCTTTCCTGTTCTCTGGTGATACAAAATACCCAGGTAACACAAAATGTTGTATTAGAAAGAGGTTGGAATAGCGTATTTTATAAATCCAGAACTCCTGAGACTTTATTCAGCACATAGTGTGTGTTAAAATAAAACCCGATCTCTCCTACTAGAATCTCTGTCAAAAACAATTTTAGCATCAGATTAGGGTGAACAGAGAGGAAAGCGTGCAGCATTCATACTGCACAAAGGTCTGAGAAGAGCTATGGTGCTTGATCCCACTAAGCCGTAACTTGGCTTGTACTGACTTTATTTAGTTTATACATAAACATAAACTTACTAATGCCTATTTGTATTTTACAATAGCTACAGGTCAGATTTTCAGCCTGTGGAACATGTGTGCATACACTTGCCTACAAACACACAAAAACCACTGTACTTTTACTTCAAAATATGTATACACTAGATGAATAATAATGCTTATGATTTATCTATTAGCAATTAAAGTCACTCCATTGAAAACAGTAATGTGAGAGACTCCCTCCTCAAAACAAAACCCATGAAAAAATACTGACTGGACTGTTGCTATTTGAAAATGAATCCCTAGTAACAGTGCTCCAAACAAATTCAGTTTGAGAGTGCCTGAATAAAACTCTGCTTTCTGTAAATTGTAATCATAATAGAAAACAAGCTGGATATTATCTCATTTCTGTTAACAGTAAGAGTCTTTAAAAACCATAAATATGATTATAAAAGTAATAATTATTGCTTTTCTTACAGAAAAAAATTATTTCCTTACATTTCATACTGAAAATATGCTCAAAAAATTAAAGTCCCTCAAATGCTTTAGAGCCAAAATGTTCTTGAAAACTGCTGTTCTTCACGGCCATCACCAGCCTATTTTAAGGATATTATTGTTATCTTTTTCTGTCTGTTGTTCCTACTGTATCTACAAATTATTTTTTAAGCAGAAAATTCCCTCACCCTATTCCCTACTGCGCATTGCATATTCTTGAGAAACCAAACGATGTACTGTTGACAGTGAACAGCTCATAAATTTTCAGGAGGCACTTACATGGAGGGGGAGCAGCCTGTGCATTAGAGCAAATTAGGGCAAGGATTCTGCAAGTATCGCATGAGTAGCGTTGCACGAGTACTTGGGAGAAACACCAGCAAACCAGATCAGACCTAACATCAGAAGCTTTCTCCTGACTAAGATGAATCCAGGTTATAATGCACAAATCAGGAGCCTTGTCCCCACTGAGGGACAGGTAGGACTTTGCAGCTTTTTGGTGGCCCGTTCTTGAGTGCACCCTGCCTACTGTTCGTGCCTAGTCCGCTACTCCACGTGACATCCCCATGGAGTGTCATGTGGAGGCTGTGTGGTGCTAAGGTCCACGCAGAGGAGCTCTCTTTCACCGCTCTGACTCCTCTCTCCACCTTTCAGTCTGGTCTCTGCCCCAGTTATCCCCACCACACAAGTCTGCCACCACGCATAACCTGGCAGGCACAGCACTGTTAGTCCCCTTGCCACCACCAACCGACTCCCGGATTTCTGTGGAGTTCCTAAATTCGTAGTTCAAAATAATTAAATTCACTCCTCACAAATTTCCCCAAATCTTGTGTTCCATTTCAGCATACAGACCTTTAAAGGACCATTAGACCTGTAAACATAGTACAATAAATCTGCTTTAAGAATCAGAGATATGACATGCTGCTGTTATAAAGTAGCTCATTTATTTAATAAGTTATTAAAGAACCGTTCATCCATGTGGAATAGAAGTTCTCCAAACATGCCAGGGTCAGTAAGACCTTCTCTGGAATGACAAACTGCTGAGTAAGGGTTGGTCATGCAAGTAGAAACTGCCTCGGGGAAACATAGCATAGGTATTCAACTCTCCTAACCACAGTGAGAGGATATTAGTGGAGATAATGGGTGAAGTATGCTCATTTGACCCAAGCATTTATTTTTTCAAATTTACTCTCTCACCTTTAAATAGCCAAAAGGTTTGCCTTTTTCCTGAAATGCTCTCTGTATGCTAGAAAAACAACACTATTTTTGACCAAGGCAAATGCCCAACATTTTTTTTTGGTTAATTACTTATTAATAAATAAATAATAGATACAGATGCAAAAGAAACTTGTAAATATGCAGCATTCCGAGGAGGAAGAGAACAGTTTGGCTGCTCACTGTAAGTTGGTTGGAGATGGGTGCTGGAAAGATAACAGGCTTTAAATTCTATTTTAAATTTTATTGCATATAAAGGAACATTAAAAATTGAGCTTTTAAAAGTTAGGAAATGCTTTATTTATGGTTTCTGTGGCATAATTAATTTTATCCTTGCATGATAACATCCTGCATGCTAAATGAGGTAAAAGTCCTATGAAAAAGATTATATGGGATGATGTAGTTGCTGACTGTATCATGTTGCACGCACACAATACAATATAATTAAGGACCTCGCATTTCTTAAATTATTTATTGGGAGATGTGCTTTGAAACCAAATAGTATTAGTTTAATGCTATTTAGCATTAAGTAGTGTTGATGCTATTTAAATAATATTATTTGCAATTTGCATATGATGGCCTGTGATTTTGAAAAGGAAACAACAAATTTTTACATGGTTCTCTGCAACATTTCTGAATAGCTTCTTATCACATGCTGAACTTAAGCCCTCGAAAACTGAGCTACATGTCAGCTATAAAGCTTGAGCCTTCCCATCCATTTTCCTCAGAAATAATAGTCACTGGTTTCGACAGAAAAGGCTCCAGTTTTCCACCAAAGCACAGAGAGTTCCTCTTCCACGTGGCTCATTGCAGGGAGAATGTCTGGGGAAGGATGGCGTGATGCCCCAGGCAGCCAGACCCATGTGGTTTGTCCTGTCTGCAGCTATTCCTGCGTGTGGGCTGGTGGGCAGGGGGCTGCAGCCGGTGGGCAGTGCATGGCACAGTACCACAATGTCCGATGGTTATTTCTGAAGCAACCTCCTTTTGATGTAAATGAATAAAATGGAAACACGTTTTTTCCAAAGTTTATCCCCATGTACAACTTGAACTCTCCTGGGGCAGACATGAAACTCTGTCCTAGCTGGAAAGCGTTTGTGCTGAGTAGTGGTGCTAGAAACAATGGAGGAATTAGGATTTCCCAGGGGAAGAAGAAAAAAAAAAAGCCACAATCTTTGAGAATGAGAAGTATTAGATAATGTAGTATAAAGGGTTGCCACCAGCTCTGCCTTTATGCTGAGTATTAGTAAGCTTGACATAGATGTTTACATAGTAAATTGTGTTAAGGCTGGTATTTTATTTTTTTCCGGAGTGAGCCAGGGTCTTTTCAGTGGTGCTCAGTGACAGGACCAGAGGCAGTGGGCACAAACTGAAACAGGGGAGGTTCCCTCTGGACATCAAGAAACACTGTGTTACTGTCAGGGTGACCAACCACTCGCACAAGTCGCCCAAGGACGTTGTGGAGTCTCCATCCTTGGAGATATTCAAAAGCCACATCGGTACAGTCCAGGGTAGCCAGCTCTAGGTGGCCCTGCCTGAGCAGGGGGGTCAGACCAGGTCATTTCCAGAGGTCCCTTCCAAACTTAGCCATTCTGTGACTGCAATTTTATTTTTTTTTTCCTAACACACTGATCAGAAGTTAGTTCCCAGATCTGAGATCTGAACTGCACTTGTTCTGGTTGAAGGTAACTAGGTATATGACAGTGTACAATGTATGTCACAGGACTATGACGGAGTTTGGGCAAGGACACGTATAAAAACTTGGCCAGTGAACCATGAATTTTAATACCACTTCCTGTTTATTGCAGTTCTTGTCCGAAGGTAGTATTAGGAAAGGAGGAACGAGTGTGCCAGGATGCCGTCTTAAATACATGATGAGTCTTTACAGGGGAATGATTTGTATATCCAGCTACAGGTTCCTGGGAAACTAAGACAGGTAGTCTGGGAGAGGGGCAAGGAGAAACTGTGTAATGCCTTCAGCTTTTGAAAGCCCAGTTCAGGCAATGATATCTACTGAGGATGCCAGTCATGTCTGATAAAGGCACGTTGGTTGGATCAGGCATAACAGTATTACTATCATCATTTCCTCTGTCTAGAATTAATCTCTTTTCCATATGCTGAGCAAAGGAATAGCAGTCTGTTTTTAAACTAGCTAGTCATGGCCTGTGTTTTCTCCGATGAACCAACCTAATGTCAAAAATGAGTGTGAAAAATGCTTTTCTCCTTTGAGAAATTAGTCACAATTCACACATGGAATTCAGAACCTCATTTTGCCAATACAACTTTTTAATCCTCAAGTTTCCATTTTAGATTTAAGACTAATTAGAACTAGTTGGAAAATGAGTTGGAAGATTGAGTGTTTTAAATTGTTTTCCCATTTTCATCAGTTATTCTTGACAAATTACCTAAATTATTTGTCAAGGCCAAAAATTAATAATTAAAAACCTTGCAGCTAGGAGAAACCCAGTCATTGAGATGACAATTGGCATGATATACAGCTGAAGGAAAAAAGAATTTCATTTTAGTGTTTCTCTCAATATAATTAGCTCTGTTTTCTAATGTTTGAAAGATTTCAAATATATCAAATAAGCCTGAAGAGGAAATATAATGATACCCATTATGTTTCCTCAGTTAATAGGAAAAGGTAGGATGTAATCTAAGCATGAAATTACAAGATGGAATTTACTCCTAACTATGAATTTCACTTGCAGGCCCTGGAAAGTGAGTTTGTATCATGTCAGCTTCATCAGTGGATTGACCTTATATTTGGCTACAAGCAACGAGGACCAGAAGCAGTGCGTGCACTCAACGTTTTCCACTACCTAACGTATGAAGGCTCTGTGAACCTGGACAGTATCACCGATCCTGTCCTCAGAGAGGTAGGTGTTTACTGCCATTCTTTTCTAAAAACTGCTGTCGTCTCACAAGAAATGGTACTTTTCCCATCTCTTTCACTGTTGGAGAAAATTATTGTGTGCAACTTTGAATCAGAACTTAGGCCCTAGGTACTTCAGAAGCAAGTATTGATAAACTAGCAATAAAAGAGGCGTCCCAAAATAGTTTGTTTACTTGAAGTTACTAATACATTTAATGGTCAGTTATGATATGGAAAATTATAACGTAATGTATATTCTGTAATATTTACCCGGCTAATTTTTATAATTTACTTCTATTAAGTTCACACAGTAGGACTGAAAAGCTGAAAGAAAAACCTGCTTCAGTCACAGCAAAAAAAATCTAACCTTTTCAGTCAGATAATGTTGGTGAGAATATATATCTGAAAAAGAATGTATTTGCTAGAGTGACAGGAGCAATTATTCAGATTACTTTTGTGTTAATCAGATAAAGTATAATCAAACTGTTACCAAAATGTTTTCTATTTGTTGTGCAGACAAGTATTTGTTTCTATATATGTATGTGTGAAATATATCTAAGTGCGCATATATACAAGCGAGCATTTTAAATTTATCAGTAAAAGAAAAAAAATTGTACTAGCTATCCTGATACATATTTCCTTCCAGTGACTGTATTTGTTTTTAGTAAGACTATTAATCTGAATGATCATTTTCTAATATCATCCATTCATTGGCTAAAACATTGAAATTCAGTGAAAAGTGTGAAGAAGCAACAGCTGCTAGATGAGTACCGCCGTGATGAAGCTGTACGCACAATCTTCCATTCCCCCAGATAGCTGCCATCTGCTGTATGCAAAACAGTAGTAATTTATACATTGCCAGGCGATGGGTTTTTGTTTGTTTGTTTATTTGTTTGTTTTCCAATCTTGGAGACAGAAATCTACAGATTTCAGAAAGAAATAGATTCTAGAAAGCATTCGTATTCAGCTAAATATTGGGTTTAGTAGTGCATTCTTGCATCCGGTTACATTTGGTGCTTTTTGAGGAGCAGAACTAAAAAACATTCAGTTTGCTAGAGCTGGATTTTCACACCGTGCACTGCAAAGCTTGTGTTTTCTAAGCAGTTAGTATTTACTTAGTTTTAGGAATGGCCAGAATTGCTTTGATCCTAGTGCCTCAAATATTTAACATTAACAACTACATATAGGCTTCCTGGATTTAAAACTTTGAGAAAGAGAAGAGTCAGTAAGGTACAGAACTGGAGATATGAAGGAGCAATGCTTTCTAAAGTATAAAACAGGTGTCAAGCACCATGTATACAAGGGATTTGCATGGCTTAAGTTCCTGATTTGCATGGGCAGACTCCTATGTCTTGACGTTAAGGGTCTGCTCCCACAGGGCAGCTTGTAGGGTTGAGGTCTATCTGTCTGTCTGTGCACCTTATTTAACATCTTATGACATGATGAGACTCTGCAGCTCTCCTGTGGCTCTACTTACATGCATAACTTGTCATCAGAAATTTCAAGAAATTCATGGAGAGGTTTTTGTTCACTCACGTGTAGATCTAACCCATGCCCTGTCAGTCAATAGAGTATAAACCTCTTCTTGGGCTACTTATGCCATGTAAACTTCTAAAAGCAGAACTTAATCTTCATTGCCACAAGTTAGATGAGTAAATAAAATCCATTGTTAGCAATGAGGAGGCAACATATCTAGAAAAAATTAATCCTCCTCCTGATTTTTGTTATATAGAGACACATAAAGTTGTATGCAAGCATTTAAAAATAGTATACTTTCTCCTCCAAAAGACCTCAGGCATTGGTGATTTGTGGTTTGTTATAAAAAGGTTAAAAATACTTTTTATTAATTTTTAATCAGAAATTACAATACATGTGTAAATACAAACAGATTTAGAGCCTTCTGTTTCCCTGAGCTCTATCTATGAAACTAGCAGACAGTAATAGAGCATTTGACATCTTCATGATCTGGTAGATAAGGTATTTGTATGTCATGTTTATGTTGCAAGTATGTATGCTCTATATAAATTGTTTTGTTGTCTTTTTTTTTTTTTTTTTACTTTATTCTGACTTTTACTAGATATTCCAGAAAATAAATTAGAAGCTAAAAGATATTTTAAAAGTCTCTGAATACCACTTTTAAATACAGAAATGTAACAATAGGAATACTAGCACCTTTAAAAATAGTGATAACGATTGTTTAGTATGTTTTACAGTGGCAGGTGGTGGTGTCTTGCATCTTAACTTGGAAACACTGCAATTTAAAATTAATTGAGCTTTGCAGTTATCCACGGAAAAGCATATCTTGGTACCCAAAAGCTCTTGATATTTATTTTCTAAACAAAATGAAACATCTTTGTTCTGTCACACAGAAGGTGGTGAATGTTCTCAATAAATGTCTGTGAAATAACCCAATCAATACAACCTTATTGGCAGCAGCCATTACCAGACCAATGGACTCACATACGGCGGTAGTCTCCTCATTCTGTGGTTATGACTAATTTTGTATTGAGCTGAGGTCCCAGCAGAACCTGCCCAGTGAAATAAGGCTCCAAATAAACACACCTCCCATGTAGGGCTGAGCTGATGGAAAAACATCATTTAAAAGGGCAGATTCCCATCAGCTGTTCATGCTGTACCTTGGCCCTCTCACTTCCACCCTTTGCTTGGGCACCTCGCTTCACCACGGAGAAGGTTGACCATTCTGTGAGGAATGGTAAAGGAGTCACTTCAGTAGCCTTCTAGCTGGAGCAAAAAAGTGTTCAATGGTGGGATAACTCAGGCCTGCCATTCCTTACATCTTTCTCAGTTGCAAGGGTGAGCCCTGTAAGAATTCTGTACTGTTTAACACTGGAAAAATGGTCATCCAATACTTCTGTTTGGTTTGGACATATTTAGTAGAAGATTCTCCATCTGACTTGCTTTCTTTGTTCTCTGTTTTGCAAACTCACAACGGGTGAAACTGGAATGCTGGAATAGAATTAAGTTTTAGATTACTAAAGTCTGTGAAATCACATGCGTCTGCCCCTGTAATAACTCTTCGGCAACTTAAGAACTGCACTGGATGGGTAAAATACACTGATTTCATTTAAACATACTGGGTTTGATTTTTGGGACAACTTTGTAATTTTCTGGTGCCACACAAAAAATATTTGATCACTATAAATTATTTCAAGTAGCAATGAGGGCAATATGAAAATCCTGACTTAAATGCTTCACAGAATGTATGCAACTGAATTTTGGTTTTTATATCTTTTATTATTAGAAATTGGGAAATTCTCCAGTTCTATCAGTTCTAATGATCTTTTTTATTCTGCACATTGCAAAATTGTTTTCATATTGTAATAAGGAAGAGAAAAATGTATAACAAAGTAAACATTTTCCAAGCCCCAAATTATTCTTTTGTTTGCTTTTTTTTATTGCAACCTTTTGTATTCTATTTGTAAAGTTTTCCTTTTTTGAAGTAAAAGCAGTGAGGTGAAAGCTAAAACTTGAAAAACAGCTTAAGGATATTGATTCATTCTTACTTGACAGGTGAAATCATGGTTGCAGCACTAACCACAGCAATTACAGCATTAAAATGTCAAGAAATTAGAGGTCAGAATAACAGATAATTTTCTTCCTTTTGTCAGATTAAAAATTGACATTCTTTGACAGCACAGGATCTCTGGCTGAGAAAATTATGACAGCTTAACTCATCTTGTACTTGTAAAGCAGTAATTGATAATGAACTTTACCATGACAGTCTTCTCCTGTGGAGAAACATGACAGAACATCCCTGGTACAAAGCCTGTATCTCTTTTTAATATGTAAACAGTAGTTATATTGGACATTAGATGTTATTTGGAATTGTCTTTACTGTTAGTTTACATCATAATCCAAATCCTTTCCACTGGACAGATTTGGCTGACTTCAGGGGGCTGATGCTGAGAATGCTGATGTATAAAGAACAATATCGGAAATGCAGTTTACTTATGGTCCTTCAATGTTATTCATTCATTCCTTTAGAAAAAATTAGTTCTTCCTCTGGTTTCTCCCAAAATGTCTGTAGATTTTGGGACAAACCGGGGGAAGAACTAAATTTTTTTTTCTGATAAAAAAATTTATTTTTTTTATAAAATTAGCCTCATTTTTCCCAAATACCTGCAAATTTGGACCCTCAAAAATCAGGAGAGTTGTGTTTTTTCAAAGTTAAGAACTCATTTCTGCATGACGAAAAAGTGTTGTGGCTGAAAGGGAGCAGCAAAGTTATACTGGTCATTAAAAAATGTAATACAGGAGCTAAAATTATTTTCAGCACTACTTTGTAGGTTAAACACAAAATAATTAAGTGGGCATGTTCAGTTAGTGCGCGATAGATGAATCTCATGTACTGAAAGCACATCTAGTGTGCGGAAAAATACTATTTCAGGTTTTCTGTTTATGCCTTGAAAATCATAGCCGGATCTCTAATCATGTTTGCTTAGTCATTCAGCTTGTTTGCGATGCTTTGAAAAACCAAGCGAACCATTATATTCCGCAGCTATTGGTTTGTGCTAGACTTTAGGCTAACTTTGTGTCTGTCATCCTTGCGTTGGACGTAGGTTGCCCATACAGCTTAGCAGCGCAGCACGGTGACTTCCCCGCGACTGCCATGTCTTGCGTCCCCCCAAGTCTGACAGGAATTGGGAGTGCGTAGGAAAGCGAGGCGGCGTGAAGCTACTGGGCTCAGATATTTGTTCCGAGCAGCCACCTGTCAAAATACCTGAGCATACTTGCAACTCACACAGCAAATTGAAAAATGATTAAAATTGCTGGTGTTTGACAGGCAGTTGCTGCGCCCGTAAACTAATCCTAGTAGGACAGTTTTGCTGGCAGCTAACAGAGCATATGGCCTATGCAATATTTATTCCTTTGGTGGTGAGTTGATATTTAGCATATTTAAATAATTTGAAAAGTCATAATAATGCAGCAGTCTCGCAGTGCTTTTCAGGTACCCTCATTTCTGGGTTTTATTTTTCCTCTTATATTTTCTTCCGTTATCTCTTTCTTTGATCTGACAGGAATAACAAAGCATCCCTCTGGATGTGCTGTGGTGAAATATGCCCACAGGAAGCAGAGTAGATCACATCAGTTTTCACTTCTTTTTTTTTTTTTTTCTTCTTTCCCCTTTCCTTTTTTTCCCCCTTCTTGCTGAAACACTCTTTGCTACTACAGAGGGCTGACATGATAGGGCTGTCAAGACTCAGCAAGATAGATATATCTTTAACAAAGGGAGCTGGAATGCTAGCCTTTCCCTGGTGGCTGAACCTGGCAAATTTATGAGGAAAAAATTAACACACTATTCTAATAGCACTATATAATGCTTTCAAGGTAACGCCAGCCCTTACAACCATGTACTTGGTCTTGCTTTTGCTCGGAGTTATTCTTATTTATTCTGATTTCATTTTTAATTTGTTAGATCTTTTTCTTCTGGGAGCCGTTTCTTTGATGTGACAAGAATATCAAAACCACCCCTATTGATCTGCTTGATTGAATTGTACTCACAGCACCGGCCACTTACATGTTCAGTTGTGCTTAATTGCCTCCATACAAGGGATGGTCTTTGCTTCCTTTCTAGGAGCAGTCCTGCTGCCACAGATAGTGGCAAAATAAGTAGGAAGCTGCAAGTAGTATCAATATCCACTTCTTTCAAAGTTAATTGAAGGAATCTGTAGAGCCAGAACAGTTATCATCAAGCCATCATCAAAATGGAAATAATTTTCATGTATGCTAAGGGCTCTGTTCTCTGAGCAATGTGTACTTGCATCCTATTGATTTTTGTCAAGAAGCCTACATCTCCTTCACTCCTAAATACTGTGTTTCTAAATTTATACTCTGTTTTGGGGAAAACAACAGTGATTTTTGTTTGTTTGTTTGTTTCCTTGTGAGTCTGTTGGGTATGTAGGAAGAGATTACCAACAGAAAACTAAATAGATGTTTGTGTTTCACTCTGGGAGCATCTGTAGGTATAATCATTTTTGAGTCTTTTCAGTGAGTTTCAGACCAGTGTCCTCTCCTGTGAATGGGAAAGGAAAAGTCTTCACTTGCTGTCACTTTGGTTTGTTAGGTCTCAGTAGATCAAGACGAAAAATACTGGGATTTTTGAGAATATTTATATCCATAGTTCAAGATTCCTTTAGAAGATGCTGAATACAGGAGGAGACACCTTGAATCAGAGTATTCAATAAGAAATTAGTGTAAATTGCATGACTTTATTTACCACACAGTAATTGCCCAATGTATAGGCTTTTATTTTGAAGTTAATGTGTGTTCTTTTACTTGTTTCTCATTCAGAGGAAGAGGCTTTCAGAGGTGTTTGCTGCAGAATAGCTGAATCATTTTAACTATGAAATAACTTTTTGGGAGCACCTAGCCTAGGTAGTGCAAGCCGTTTATGACAAGGAGTCAGAAATCGTAAGCTGACCCAGAGAAGTCCAAATGAAAAAAATCCTTCTACCATTGCTAAAAAAGTTTATCTACAGTTAGATTAATGATTGACTCTATCTCTAGTTAATGTGTTAGACATGATCAGGTAGTCAATATTTTAGTGAATCTGCGCTGATGTGAGTTCATGACAGTTGCTGGATCGGTGCTATCATATGTTTATGGGAACTCAGAATCTTTTCATAGTCAAGAAAATACACAGTTCCTGGAAGTAAAGCAAATTGTGGTGTACAGGTGGGTTTGGGTGCAAAGTAGCATTCTAGAAGATTTGGGGTTTGTTTGTTATTCATTGCACTTGTGATTTAAAAGCTCAGCATTCAGACAGAGCTAAGCACTACCACTCATCGTACATCACCAACCATCCACCGAGCATTCCAACTGAAGAACTGCCAATAACTTGCTTAGCTGATGAGACTTCAACCAACCAATTTGATAAGTATTTCAGAGAATTCATTCATAGAAGGAATACTAGGGTGAGTTTGTAAATACCTCATAGCCCAGAAAAATGTCTCAATCTGCTTGGAGTATTATTTAGAATAAATTATTTGGCCAGTTCTCATATACTTTAGAAATTTCGTATACATTTTTGTTAGAACATCCTGGAGTCTTACCCAAACCGAGTTTAACATTTTGTCAGTATAAAAAGAACATCATCAAATGCATTTTCTTTTATTGCAGAAATACATAAAATATAGGTCTTGTATGTTAAAATTTCTTCTTTATTGTTTGGTTATTTTGCTTTTTGCCATATGGATGACAGGTACCAGTTATTGATTTTTAAAATTAGCAACAAGCATTTTAACATACACTTGAAGTAATATTTTATGTGAGAGAGACAGAGAGAGATGGGGTGAAAATTACTGCAGCTGATTGTAGCAGAAATAGCTGGAAGGGGCTTCTTTTTTCCTATTAGCACAGATTTCAGTTATATTACGCTGTCATTACCTCAGCATAAATTAACTATTATTCAAAACATTTCACACACTGCAGTTTATTGGAACAGATATTACTCAGTCTAAGTATCTAGTCATTCACTTAGAAAGATGCAAAGCTGAGCTTTCTAAATGTTTTAAACATATTGATAATGTGCCTCTTTAATGCCATTTTGAAGCCTGTGTACAGTATATCTATATTATTGTTTTCAATTTATGTCAAGAACAAAGTGAAGTTTTGAAGAATGCATTCTGGGAAATAATCCAAATAGAATTATTTCTTTATAAGCTAAACCCTGAAAGTAACTGAGAACATTTTTTTTCAAATGTAACAGTATAACCTGTTTCCAAAACCGACATTCTAATATAGACTGAAGCTTCATGAATACTATATGCGATGCCTTTCAGTATATATGTTTTACCTACTTCCCTGTCAGTCCTTTTTCAGCTGATCATTTTGAAGGTTTGCCTTTTCTCTGAGATAGTTTTTGTGTCCTCCAGTGGATAAATTGAAGGCTGGCAGGTGGTTGGAGCCTCATCATAACCACAAGTTGTAGTGAAGAGTATGTGTTTTGCAAATCTCAGAGCACCTTCTTAAGGTGGGAACAAGGCTTGTGATAGAAAGATGAAGCTGAGAGCAAAGAGATAAGCTGGCATTTACTTTCTGTTCAGATAAAAAAGAAAACCACTAATGTTATATTACCACATTCGTAACTTAATGCATTTTATTTCATTAACAAGGCAAGATTTTATTAATGAATTTTGCTATTTTTTTTGACAAAGCGGAAGTAGAAAATGAAGTTACACTTAGTTTTGTAAGTCACACTTTTTATTTTGTATAGCTTTGTATTTATAAAACAAGAGCAAAATACACATGCTAGATACTTTGGTTTACTGAGTCTGTTCTGCTTTCCAAACATTAAAAAAAGTCTTCACTGATCATGTTTTATTTCAATAATAAACCAGAAGAAAAAAAGTAACAGCTAAAGTGCATTCTTTAATGATTAAGTATCCTTTCCTCTTTTATTACTGCAGGCTTTCAGAAGGCCTGTTCTGTTGTTTGCTTCCTTGTTTTCCTCATTATTTTTTTTTTGTGTTTTCCTACAGGGGATGTTCTTAATTGTAAAATAAGTAGAAATAAATATGATCTGCATGTTCTGTGTAATGGCTTTCTGAAACATGTGTACGTTATCCTTCTGGCAGTAAAGAATAATCATTAGTTGAGCTATTAATAATGTTTATTTTCCACGACAATGGTATTCTCTAGACCTGATCCTATACCTTCATTTCTTTACTTCTACATCAAAAGATGTCACTGTCCCAGTCGTTCAAAAGTCTACCTGCTTATGATCATCTGAATCCTTGTCAACTACTGGCCAAATTGCCATGGGGTATGAACAGTCGCTAACAGACCCCTTTTCTCTCATGTTTTAGTTGAACTTTCTTGTGAGCACGGTGTGTTATTCTCTATGCTGGTTTACCAGAAAGATTTGAGAGAGTTCAGAGAAGAGCATCCTAGTGATGAGAGGACAGAGAAGACTGATTTATGAACACGATTTCAAGAGCTTGACAGAAAATAACAGAGTGAAAGGGGATGTGTAGCAGAAAGGCAGGAATATGGAGAGTTGCTCTTGCCAACTGAGATAGGGCTAGTACTTTGTCTGCTGCCAGGTTAACTAGCAGTTACAGGATCAAATTCAAACAGGAAGGTTCAGGCTTAATAGCAGAAGAAATTTCCTAAGGTCTATAGGCTGTAATTTGACTGTACAAATCTCATAAAAGAAATTGTAGAAGCCTCATTAAATGGTTCATTTCAAACTAGAATGGGCAAACACGGTAAAAATGCATTATTAGGGAGAATGTACACTATGGGCAGATAGAAAAATTGGGACTTTTCCATCTGTATCTTTTATTTTGCTCCGTTCTGTTATTGTGATAGCTGTAAGTGTAACATGAACGCAACTATTTTGTCAGTAACTGCTTTAGCCTGTGCCTTTTAGGATTACATTAAATGCCATTGTAAGTCATTGCATCTTTTGTGTTTTAATTCAGGATTATCTTTATAAGTTTTTAGTTTTTGACAGATTAGTGGTTAATGTAGAAATTATTTTTAAAAATTGCTACATTATGGGTAGAAAATTTTCAAGACAGTCAGTTTAGCTCTTTGGAGTTCTTCATTGTTCAAGCCCTTCTGTCTGAGGGGTTGGTCCTGTGCTGATTTACATAGATGAAAGTCAACAGGTTGAAAAAATGTCATCGGTATGTGTCCTGAGCACCTACCAGGTATAGATTGCTCTCCAGAGTCATAGTTTACTACACTTCCAACAACCAAAGCCAGCTGCATGTAATTTGAACCAAGTCACAGAAGTAAAATACTGTCCTAAATATTCACATATCCTATTTTTTATTTGTTATATTGCCAATTTTGTCAGAAAGTTACACACAATGTATGTGTGTAGTAGTTTTACAGAATACAATGCAAGTGTATGAGTATTTCCCAAGATAAAAAGAGGACAGTATTGAGGAAAGGAATATAATTGAAATGGAAGAAGAGCAGGGAAATAACCTGAGACATTTGTCTTAAAAAATTGATAAATTCAGTTGATGGACAGAAAATAATGAAAGAGGTGGGTGAATTTAAGAATTTTTGTTCTTTAAAAAAACTTTCCTTCCTGAAATAAATGCGTTGTGGAGAAACTTTACATACATTCATGGTTGATTTTAAGTTTAATTTTTAAAGCTCACAATTTAGCTTTTAAAATAAAAAGCTTAGTTAAAACCAGCTGTAAGCATGCACTGTTAAAGCTCTTAGTCACAAAGAAAAAAAAATTAATTAGAAAAGAGTGGATGAAGTTTCAAAGTTTCAATGAAACCTCCTGCTGATATTACTGTTCCATTTTTATGGATAGATGCCTGTGCTTAAAGGCCTCTGCGCTCCTAAAAATTACAATTAAAAACATACATGATGTCTAAGACAAAACCAAAGGCAAGGAGAGCTAATAAATAGTATTAAACCCAATGCAGTCCCCAACAAATTCTCCCTTCTAATGGCACAGAGTAAAATTTTTCTATGTGTAAGAGGCAGAGCACTCTTCAGATTACATCAACCTCCCTGAAAACCATGGGAAGTAACCCAATGCTACTTCCTTGGCTCCACTCCCAATTACTCCCCAAAGCACTTAACAAGTCTAGGGTGCTTGTATTTTATTCTTATCCCAGTTAGTTTTTCCATTTCTTCCATTTCTTCTGGCAGCTGTGTGGGTACCAGCAAAGCCAAGCTCTTTCTGACCTTTCCTGGCTAGCAGAAGTCACGAGTCATTCACCCAGCTTGAAAGTTGAGGGTCCTTCGGAAATATTCGCTCCCAGTTTCCTCAAAAATAACACTGCTTTTTTCACTTGATGCATTGGCCTTTTGAGAGTCGTGAGTGGAGGTCAGGTTGACCGCTTCTGCTTTCCAGACCAGGCTGTGAAACAAAGACAGAGATGCTCAGTTTTGCTGCTTCGTCTAGACTAGAGACTGCTCCATGTCTTTTTCCCCAGGAGATCTTCATGAACAGTAGAAGTTTCTTCTTTCTTCCGCCTCAATGGAGAGGAAAAGTAATAAGAGATTATTTGCAACTAACTTCTCTGTTTTTTAGCATTTTTACACCTGGACAATATTTTGAGCTTTATTATTGTAGGAATATGAAAGTATAATACTACCATTGTATTCATTGCCACAACATAAGTAGCTTCTATTTTCAGCTTAGTGCTCTGGTTAGTATAAATGGTGGTTTATCAGTGACCTGCGAGGTTTTTTTAATTCTATTTAAACAAAAGGAAAACCAAAACTACCTTGAATTTTTGCCCAGAATAAAGCCCTCCATGTGCTGTAGAGCTTAACTGAACAGGTGAGGGTGAGCAGCTTCTCTTCATGTCTGAAGAAAAGAAAAATGAGGGAAATGAGGGATGAAGGAGAGGAAATGGAATTGCATGAGAAGATGGGCATTTACAGAGATCCAATGTTCTTGAGCGAGGGAGGCAGAGAGGGACCAAGGTACAGTGGAAGCATGAGAAGCCAGGTGAACAACAGAGGGGAAAAGGACAGAAAGGACATTTGGAGCTCTTGATGCAGAGAAGGAGGAAGGGAAAGGGTTAGGAAGGCAGTCCTTGGGAACCTTAGAGAAGCAGTGAAGGAATTACCATAGGAACAGAGCGCTCTTGGTAGGGTTGTTAATGCAGAGAAATTATGTTTGCAGCCTCCCCAGAGCTTTATGGGATATTTTAGTCTTGACCTTTGGGACTTCTTTCTTCATTAGTGAATTCACTGAGATATTGTATAATATAATCTAGTTAGGCATTTCTAAATTTTATTTTAAGTACTTTTGACTTGTAAAATTTAGCAGGTTTCTAAATGCAATTGATGGTGCTTTGAAAAATACTACAGGCAATTTTTAGCCTAGCAAAACTGGAACTTCAGGCTTTCTGGCTGTTACTCATCGCTTTTCACATGTGGAAACAATTGTAGCATCCCAGACAGCAGCAGTGTTTTTTTAAAATATCTGTAAATTTTAGTGACTGCCAACTCAGGGATGCTAATGACAGTTTTCATATAATTTTTTTATTCCTTTACTTCCTTTTTTGTAGACTTTGAAAATCAGTAGTGGTTCCAGTCAGAAGAGAAGCTACATTTAAAAATTCAGGCAGTTTTGTATTTCTTACTCAAGGAAATGTAACAAATTTATTTCTGCTTTAGAAAAGCCTTGAAATAACTTTTCATTATTGGACATAATACGCTTGGAAACCTAGGAGCCTTTTCATAAAAGAATGTTTATGTCATAAATTTGCATGGTTTCAAAAAAGAAAAAAAAGTCCATCCCAAAGATCTAAAAACATAAATTAAGATTTCAGCATCCTGGCTTGTGTTTCCTATACAAAAGAGAAAAATAAATTAGCTAACAGATGACATAAGGGAAAGGAAACTAAATACTTGGCTTAAAAGCAAAAACTCCTGAGTAGAAGTGTCAAGAGGTATGACAAACCTAAGACTGTAGGGGTAGATTAAAAAAAAACCAAACAAAACAAAGCAAAAAACCCCAAAAGATGCAGGCAGGGATAGCATCAAGAGGAGTTTTGGTAATAATAAGAACGTGAATTTCTTGGAACTTGAAACTCACACACTCACAAAGAGAGAAACGGTTTGGCCAGAAGAGAAGATGATGTTCTGAGCAAGATTTTGCTAAGACCTAAAAGTGAGGACTCTCTACTCCCAGGATTTATACAGCAGGAGGCACATTGAGGCAACAGAACTGGTTTGGTTTGGTTTGCAAATACTAACTAGGACACATCTGCAGTTCTGCATCTTGTGATGCTTTGATTACCATCACATAAAGGAGTAATACAAAGGAGTAGTATCAACAGGGAAATTCTATGTTGCAGGTGTACATTTTAGTAATTTGCATTGCAGAATCAAGATGTCAAAGAGAAGCTGGTTCCACAGACCTAAACACCAGATGGGAAAGATCATCTAGATTGGCCTCTCACCCAACAAATCACATCGAGCTTTTGTCCATGTAGCCTTTTGAATGTAACCATGAGTGTTGGTGTCTAAATAACAAAAAGAGAACATGGAAGTGTTTCCTTATGTAGGTAGAGTTTAGGTGATAAGAAATTGTTTCAGTCAGTCACCTTACATATTTATCATCCAAAAACAACAAAAAAAATCTTGCTTTAAAAGAAATGAGGGAATGTCTTCAGAAAAGATAAAATTACTTACCAGATCGAGAGGAATCCTCATTTCTGAGGTTGGCCATTATGTAACAAGCGGAAAATTATTTCATGGCAATTATCAGTCATCTAAAAATAACAAAAAAATACTGATTTCCCAGGTTTCAAAACTTTAACTATTTATGACATGAAGTTACATATTTAATGAATTATTGTATCATGCTATTACATCTCTCGTGAAAGTAACTTAGCAGTAAAGTCTTTTCTAATGTGTTGTACTCAGTAACTGAATGATCAAAGAAAGCAACGTTTTCTTTTATAAACTTAATACAGATTTGGGAGAATGATGACAGAGCAATGATTTCATTTGGCATGACATCAATGAACGCACAAGAGTTTCAGTAAATGTTACCAATCTGTATTGAGCAGGAATTATTACAAACATGAACATAAGAAATACAATAGTTCAACTGAAGAAAAGAATGGCATGAAATAAGAATATAGAGAATTATAAAGACAGTTCTTTATGTGAGGGACGACCTCACTGCTCTCTACGGCTTCCTGAGGAGGGGAAGTAGAGGGAGCCGCTGGTCTCTTCTCCTGGGTATCCAGTGATAGGACACGTGGGAATGGTTCAAAGCTGCCCCAGGGGAGGTTCAGACTTGACATTAGGAAACATTTCTTTACAGAGAGAGTGTTCAGACACTGAAACAGGCTTCCTAGAGAGGTGGATGGTGCCCACAGCCTGTTAGTGTTTAAGAGGCATTTGGACAATATAGCCCCTAATAACATGCTTTAACTTTTGATCATCCCCAAATTGGTCAGGCAGTTGGACTAGATGATTGTTGTAGATCCTTTCTAAATGATATATTCTACTCTACTCTACTCTATATGGAAGAAAAAAAAAATTTTGAATGTGATTGTAAAAAAGACTATAGATAAATTTATTACTTTCTTTAGTTCCGGCCTATGCGTAGTTTTGCGCAGCATTGACTCTACAAGCAAAGGGGTACTCCCCTTTGCCTTGCATACAGGCAAACAGCAGGGAAGAAAAGGCAGCAAAATTGCCATGGGCTGGGAGCAAAACTCTCAATTTTAAAAATTATCGCAGCTATAAAAAGCAAGTGATGAACTGAGCAACATGGCCCGAGGAGCCCCTATAATAATATAGACCTTGTCAGAGGAATTCGGAGTTAAAGCTATTTGCTTTAGAGCATAATAGCGTTTTTAGTGTAATAGTGTAATAATAGTTTTTAGTGTCATTTAATGAGATAATTTCATTATATTGTTGGTAAACTCCTTTGTTCCAGGCAGAGTTGAAAGAATAGAAGAAAGAGAAAAACTATAGAAAATTGTTTGGTTTTTTTCCCTTCTGATATAGTTAGGAAGGGAGAGGAGCATTTCACTCCTTGATATCAGACCTCTTCAGTGTAAGAAAGTTTTCCGTGTTTTTCAGGGGAATGTGCTAGAGAGGAAAAGGAAATATTTGTGCTTAGGCACATGGGAACCTTGCACATGAGAGTACACCTGAAAGAGTAAGGGAGACTCTTAGCTGAACCTGCCCTGGCTACAGGACATCCATCTTTATGCTATTTTTGCTTTACCTTCTCTGAGTCTGTTTGTGATATGTATTGAATTTATTTCCCATTTGCAGTGTAATAACCAAATGCCTGCTTAACCTGGCAGCATTTAAAGTATTTTTGGTCACGAGAGGCATATTGGACTACCAGGGGCAAGAATGGAAGAACTATAAAGATGACAGAGGGAAAAACTAGGTATCGCAATTAGTAGCTTAATGAGGTAAATGTGAAAGCTAAAAGGCAGTGCTCCCTGAGACAAATAAGGTCACTGATGTAACTCATGCCTCTAAAGAGAATGGGAGATCTTACCTTTCACATTCTCATTCCTTTTGTAGTACTATTTCCTTTCACAGGGAAATGAGGAAGAAGTTCAGGGGTGGACTGATGGTGGGAGAAGGCTGAAGGTCAGCTCTAAGCTATTGGTCTTCTGCTGAGAAGCCATTTAATTGCACACTGGATCCAATGAGATACCTCCCATGAGAGGAAGGAGCTTAAGGTTGCCCCTTCTCCATTGTTAAATTAATAAAGTAGTGACCTGCAGAGAAAATCCATTTCTGTGCCCATCTTTCAGTCCCTTGAGTATCCTGATTAAATAACAGACCGTATTGAAGCCTCCAGACTAGTTGAGTCATTGCTTGTGTTTAAACTACAGCACTTATTTCCTCCAAACTTACAGTAATAAAATGGAAATCAATACTCTTAACCTAACTTATCAAAAGTCCTGAAGATATTGATGCTGTTTAACAGCTGTAGATGCAAATAAAAAAGCAGTATCTCACACTGCTCGTACAAAACAATAACATTTTTAAGCTGCTTATTCTACCCACCGAAGGGCTGTCAATCATGTTTGCTCTGCAGAAGATGGTGCTTTTGGGCTGTTGAGCATGCTGGCTACATGGGCAGGAGAGCACAATAAAGGATTCCTCTGTTCACTTGGATGAAAAAATGAAATAAACTTTCAGGAAAGGCAGAGTTGGATGACTGTTGCTGTGGTGCTTATTTCTCAAATGCCTGCAAATTTTGGCTCTTCATTGGGATCAGTCCTCATGCACAGGGGAAAAAGGATTGTAGAAAAACCTGAGTGTGGTACACAGGAGGAGCAAAACACACCAGGATTATGGGAGTTAGTAATAAGAAAACTGAATATGTAAAAAAAAATAATAAAAACATAAAGGAACTCAGATAATACATATTTTAGAAAGTTTAACTGATTAAGGTAGTAAGCAGTGAAGATTAATAAAACAAGGCCACTTCACATAAGAATAAAACCAGTGCCTTAGTATCTGCAATGCAGTCTGGTTTTAGGAATTTCTTTCTTCCCTCCATGATTCAAAATAAAAAATTTTACACTTTTATGTTTTTTGTGTTATGTAGTCACCAGGCATGTCTCACAGCAAACAGGAGTTCGCAAATTAGATGGACCATTAATATATTCCTTGGTGATTTTGCCTGTCTTTCTAAAGGACCTTTTTAGAAAAAAAGTATGTTAAAAATGAACTGCTTCATGGCTTACCCTTTTTGCAAAGGTATGCCAAACAGCAAGGAGGACCTTCACTTTTGTGATGTTTCAGATGAGTCAATTCTAGCATTTTCTTTTAGATTAGGACAGTGCTTCTGAAATGAATGTGCCAGTGCCATGCTTTCATTCACACTGCAGAGCAGTTTTGGAGTGCGTGAACCGGCTTCTAAGCCCCAGAGGCAGCATGCTCCAGGGGTGCAGCTAGCAGAACTCAGCCACTGATGGGGTCTGCAGCCAACGCTTGAGCCAGTCTGGTGGAAAAAACCTGCATGGGTTCCTCAAGGGGAAGGTGGTGCTGATCTCTTCTCCCTGGTATCCAGTGATAGGATGTGTGGGAATGATTCAGAGCTGCACCAGGGGAGGTTTAGACTTGGCATTAGGAAGCATTTCTTTATAGAGAGGGTGGTCAAACACTGGAACAGCCTTCCTAGAGAGGTGGTTGGTGCCCCAAGCCTATTGTTGTTTAAGAGGCATTTCGACAATGTCCGTAATAATATGCTTCAACTTTTGGTCAATGGTCAGGCAATTGGACTAGACGATCATTGTAGGTTCTTTGCAACTGAAAAAATATCCTATTCCATTCTAAGACCAACTCTTTTGCTCTGCAGCTCTGCTCCTATTGAGTTACACTCCTTGCTGTTGGAGGCATTGTCTTTGACCACTAAAATAGTTCTTACCCCTTAGGAGACAGATTGCTTGAATTATTTAATGAAGATTTGTGTTTCTTTCAACCAGAATTAAGAAATAAAACCCAAATACTTTGGTAGACTGCGTAATGTGCAAAGCAGATGTATGAACTCTTCTTTCCATGCAAAGCTGACACTAAAGACTGATCCTCCAGGTTACAGAGGAGCATTCCAGTATCCTTGTGAATGTACAAACTGCCTTTAAGCATAAGAATTGGAACCCAATCTTTTATTTCCTTTGAGCAAAATACCTTGAGGATGTCGATCATTGTATCTAAGATCAGTATCATTCATAAGAGAGGATGATTTAATATACTGATTTATTGGCCAAGATATATGTAAAAATATAATATGAATCTCTATCTTGTTGTTAAATGGCCAATACTGAGCACATTTCACTGTATTACATAAATTAGGATGTGGGAGATTAACTTATTTTAAACTTTGAATTGCTAGCAAGTTTGCAGATATTTTTTCTTTCTTTGTTCTGGCCTATGATTATCAGAAGTAGGCTAAGACGCATTTTATCTTTCTGCAGTACGTGATCATATCCTAACAGATACTCCCTGAAGTGTCTGGAGTACAAATCTCATTTTATGTGTATTAAAAACAGTAGGGAATCTCAAATCAGCTCACTAAATAGCTTTTCTGCAACACCTTATTAAGAAAGTGAAAACTAATATAATTGCCATTTTGCTGTTCCAAAAGCGTTAGATCTGGCAGCCGCTGAATTCCAAGCTTATATTATTTCTACATGAAGGACATCTGAAGGTGAAATGAGAATAAACTTTATTTTATTAAAATTTATATTAAATTGACTAGAATATGTGTTCCAGGGAGTGGTTTAGCACTTTGCACACAATACTCAAGCTCTGATGGGAGTAAAGAAATTGATTAATTAGAATGAAATGTTTAAGACCATTAAATAAATCTAAAGTTTGATGATTTACAGTTCAAGAAAAACTGCTGTGTACACTTACCAGTTTTCAGATTAATTTCAGATACAGCCAGAGTTCTCTTGTAAACAAATCAATGTATTACATTATTATTCACAGATCTGTTCTGTACCTGCTTTTCATTTTGTGTCAAGTGATCTGATAGGAGGCAGCATTAGGAATACCCTTGGGCCAGTCACTTTATCTCTGTATGCTTATGTTTATCTTCTGTGTTAAGTTTTGACAAGGTTTTTCTGTCCTTTTTAATTGTTGTGAGCTACAGAGAGGAATACCAGTTGTAGCTGTGCACAGCTGTGGTGTTGTGCAGACTACAGTCTCAGTGCAGTAGTTGAATATTACGGGTATTTTTTAAGAAAAATTGTTCAGTTTCTTTAAAGCTTCTAAGAGTTGTCAGTTTTACAAATTGTATTTTTGAAAGAAAAGGATAACATTACTATCTATGGGGTGGGGGAGAGACAGTTGTAAATGCAAGCCAGCAAAAATATTCGATATTCCCTGAATATCAAGCTCTTGATTCTGCATTTTTTCTGGTTACAGAAGGACTTGACATTAACTTAAATGTTTTAAAATTATGGGCACATGAAGTATGTAAGGGAGTATTTACCAGGACATCTTCAGCTGTAAAATAACAGTTGCTTTTGACAGTTATGTTTTAAGTGTCCGTTCCTCATAATCTGAAAAATTCATGCTGGTTTATTATCGTATGCTGCTTCTCTTTCTCTTCCTCTGTTTCTATCATAAATCTACCTGAACTGGGAGGCAAAGCCAGCAAAGTTTACGTGTGCAGGATTTACAACCAAACAATCAGAATTTTCCAAGACCAGACAAAATGAAAGTAAACATGAAATTAGAATTGGGCTGCACTGAAAAAAACTGTAATAATTAATTTCAATGTGCCTGTGAGAGAAGAGAAGTATTATTTAGGGGATCACTATAACGGATGGGAGAGGAAGATCTGGTTTTTGTTCAGTATTGCTGCCAAATACAATTCACACTCTTATTTCAACAGAGAATTCTTTCAAAAATTAAAATTAAATTAACCTTGATAATTATTTGGAAAAAAAGAAAAATGGAAATTACTTTTCTGAAAATGTTATTGACAGATCTGCATTGGAAACATATATCAACAGTGCTTGGTATTGTTAATATTGGTCTTTGCCATTTTGAAAATGAAATTCACAAACAAGCATAATTCCCTTCCCTTTTACCCACCAGGCAAATCAGTTCTAGAGTACTGAATGTAATAGAAATTACTACCTTTGATTTGATTTGAAGTGAATTTTATATTCCTGTATAAAAAGTGTCTGTATGAGTGAAGGTATCTACACAGTGTGTAAAGAGATACTACTTGTAGGGTACACACAGATAGCTGCTGTATAGGCATATACACACCTACATGCTTATGCCCATACAAATGCCTTGGTTTTGTATAAAATTACTCTATGATTTTAAATTAATTCATCACTAAATCATGCTAATAAAACCCAAGATGCTCACCAGTTCCCAAGAAACACTCTGTTCCTTGGAGACAGAAGTTCACTCTGAATTAGTCAACAAACAAGAAATCACCTGTACCAGGATAATTACAACATCGAATGTGCTGGGGCTACAATCCTTTGAAAGTCCTTTATCTGCTTGACTGGACTTTGCATTAAGTTTCTTTTTTGGCCAATGTTTGTTTGTGGTATTCCATTATATACCTGTCAATCTAGGGCACCAAGAGTGGTAGACATTGGTGACCTGTTAGGAAATCTCTCTCTAACATCTGTTCTTGCGTCTATGCTGTGAAGCAGAGGAAAACAGTTTGGCTTGTAAGGAATTACAAAATATGTAGATTAAGAGGATTCTTTTGTATCATGAAGTATTTATCGTGCTTCTTACCATTTTATGTCTGAAAGAAATAATGTAATTTACCAAGATAGTCATGTTTTTGGTGTTTTTTCATGTTTCTTGTGTGGTAGCGAATGAAAAATTCATAAAGCTCGCATGAAAAATATTAAGGGTCAGTAGTGCAGGGCACAGTATATATATAGGTACATCATGCACAGTGCATTTCAAAATCTGCCAGTTTAGTTTTCTATGGACACTTTTTTCTTTATTTTACAAGGTCAAATAAAATAGTACCTGTCTGAAAAATAAGGAGTGTTCCTTAACAGCATTGCTTTTACAAGCAGCAGTCTATTGTGAAAGTTTTTAAGAATGTATCTTCAATATATTTTTGTTTGAAAGAACTGTTTGAGTAGTGGAAGCATCTCAGTATATGGGCTGTATTCCACTCCCTGTTGAATTACTCCCTCAAATCTACTTTTGAAAGTAGATTTAAGTCTTGAAGAATATATTGAAATTGCTAAGTTTTCATTTCAAACCTGTGAAAGCCCATGAAAAAAAATGCAATAAAATTAAGCATGAAATAAATACTCAGTGAATGTATGCATCTTGGAAAGAGTTTTACATGAGTCTGGATGTGCCTGGCAAGATTTTTTTCTGGCATTTTTTTTCTTTTAAACTACTAATGTTGTTGTTAAAATAGTGATTATTTTGGCTTTATTTTATTTTATTTTATTTTATACATGAATTTTGTTTCTCAGTTTGCTTTTCTTTCCCCTCATTTAAGATTCCAGAGGCTTATTTTATTAGAGATCCTCATACTTTCCTCCTTACAAAGGACTTTATTAAGGTATATATGTTCTTTTTAGTGCAAAAAAAAAATCTCTCTCGAGACCTGAACTGCATGTCCTCACAGGTTAACATTTTCACATATAACGCCAGTTACTGGAAATGAGAATGTTTAGTTGGTTAACTGAAGCATGCCTGAAAGGAGAAGCAAAGCTTGTCTACAAAATACTAACACTTGGATGAGTCTGCAGCCTGGGAGGAGAGCACCGGGTGAATCTTCTGGACTTTTTTCATGGCTGACTTGGGATATGCCTGCATTGTCACAGAGTGTGTTGACCTCTCTCCTTGATGCATATTGCTCATGACAGTCCCTCTCCCTTGCCCGCAGGCCATGGAGGCGCAGATACAGAACTTTGGACAGACGCCATCCCAGTTGCTCATTGAGCCCCATCCACCTCGGAGCTCTGCCATGCACCTGGTGAGACATAACTGCTGGCCGGGAATGCATTCCTGTTCAACCTGAGGAGCCTTTGTAGGTCATAAAGTACCCATTAAGCAACACTTCTAATGCCCTCCGTTGCCCGTGCAGCCTTACATTCTCTGCAGGGCTCTAGCAGAGCAAGGTGGAGGTTTGAATAGCTTTAGCTTCCTCTAGTCCTGGCTTCTCCTGTCTAATATTGTATAAAAGGGCCCTATCTTCATAAGTATCCACTTGACAAATACATATTTACATTCTTATTTCTGCAAGTAGTGGGAATGACTGCAGGCTTTTCTTAGAGTGAGCGTGTTGGTTTGTTGTTTTTTTTTTAAAAGATGCATTGTTAGGGGCTGATAGATGAACAATGCCTGCTTGACAAAAATGAAGTATTGGAGTTCCAATCGTGCTGAAATCCCCCTGCCTGTTCCCCCGGGAGAATACAATGTATATTTTGAATTTCAATTTGAACTCCCAAATTCATTCCCAACGCATTCGTCTCTGTGCTTCTTGCAAAGAATGATATGAAATAGCCAGACTGAAGGAGACAGATCTCTGTGCCCCTCAGTGCCTTCGATTAAATGCTTAAAGCGAGATATTTTCTTTTAAGTTTTGTAAATCAACAGTAATATGTGCAGTAGTTTCAATCATTTTATCTATCTACACGGAAATTACTCTATCTAGTTGTACACTGCAAAAGTGGGAATTGATCTGGAAGCTGTGTTATTTCAAGCAATGTGTAGATGTCAATCGTGTATGATATTTATTTTGTATTCTTAAGATAAGGATAACATATTTTTAATAATACTTTAAAGTGATAAGTAGAAAAGATTATTTGAGCTTCTAGAAATAATTATATTTATTATAACGGTGGTTGAAAAAAATAACATTAAAACCAGTATTTAATAACAGTATTATTGTCAATGTACAAAAAATTGTGTCACTTGAAGAATCATCAAACGGGTTTATAATTACTTACAGACTCCCTGATAAGTATTTACTTTACATAGGGTTAAATTGCCTATGTTTGGAAGTGCTGTATTTCATGTCAAGAATTCATTAAGAAAAATTAAATATCTCTGAGTTTTTGAGTCACTTAAATTTTTTTTCAACCATTGCAATTTATAGCATTTATATTTATGCTGCATTACTTGATTACATCTTTTATTTGACTCATAGCTCTATTGTATGAATATTAACTGCTGTATAATTTTACATTTTACTGTATATTAATCAATGCTAATGGTCATTTTGCGCCCTGTAACAATAACCCTTACCATACCTATTCTCTACTTGTCCTCGTGTAATGATCCAATAATAGCTTCTGATCTTGCTCTCCTCCATCACTAGTGTAGACGCGCAGGTAGCGTTGTTTTCCCTGTATGTGCACATACTTGCCTGCTCTTTTTTAACCTCGTTTTCCCCTCAGACCTCCTCACTAATTGTGTTATCCCTTCTGTTTTCTTCTGCTCTCTTCTCCTTTCTACTCAACAGTGTTTCCTTCCACAGAGCCCCCTCATGTTTAAAGATCAGATGCAGCAGGATGTCATCATGGTGCTGAAGTTCCCATCAAATTCCCCAGTCACGCATGTGGCAGCGAACACGCTGCCCCACCTGACCATTCCGGCCGTGGTGACCGTCACTTGCAGCAGGCTGTTTGCAGTCAATAGGTGGCACAACACAGTAGGTAGGTTCTCACAGGCACGTTTCATGCAAATTTGAAGACCTCAACAGCGCAGCTTTTATTTCGAGCGCAATTTAGCTAGGTGCAGGTCAATCTCACTCACCTGCCTGTGCACAAAAAAATTAGTCTTTTTTTCTGGTTTGTGTCAAATAATCAAAGCTTGTGTTTTCTCTGGTGTCATTCCTAGAAACACTTTCCCTGACAGCAGCACATCACCATGGCAGCCAATTGATTTGTGGTTACATCAGGATCAGCCTTTCATATAATGTGCTTCAGGAGAGTGCTGCTGTTCTTGACACAGCCGATATTAATATGTCCCAGGTTTCGGGAGCACATACTGGCGTGCTAGAGAGCGTACGTCACTGTCTGCTGCTTGAGAGAGATTTCAGGTCTGTCCAGGAGCTTGTCATAAGCCCTCCCTTGGGTCACTGTTAGATAATGTGGGACCCTAAGTAAGCCTAAGCAGCTGGAAATTGAACTATTCTGAAGAGAAGTTTCCTCATTCCCTCCCAAAAGTCCATCCAACAAGATCATCCCAAATTTCCCTTCCAGCCCCTCTACCAACCTCTCCATAATTTCACTAGGACTGTTCTGTCTCCTCACCCAGACATAGAGGTGCTGAGGTTGTCCCAGGCATTGCTAAATAAGTGGTGGGCCACGAGGTACATGAGGGAATGAACAGGTTTCATTTTCTAAGGTAGCTTACTGCTGTGATAGCCCTTATGCTGCAGTATCTGGAAATTTTTGAAGGTTTCTTACCACCTGGGAAAAACAAGGAGGTACCTGGTATTTGTGAGTGCGACTCAATAGCTGGCTCAGGAACTTTGTAGGGACTAGGCAAAAAAAAAAAAAAAAAAGTCCTCCACTCTTTAGGCACAGGAGAAACCCCTGGATAGAATTAGGTCCTCCTGTAGAGGCACCTGTGATATTTAGGTTAAATGTTTACCTCTAGTAGACATACAGGCATTCTAGATTACCTAGGGATTTCATTGACTTAAATGTAAAAATCTCCTTGGTGAATAATTCAATTCAGGTGAAATAGATCCTACCTCTGGGATCTCACCTCTAGATCCCACCTCTGGCTGGCCAAAGACTGGTGTTACAAGCAATAATTAGGGTAATGAATGGGAATTCCCTTATAGGCATGCATTAGAAGAACTCTCAGAGCAAGTAAAGTTAATACCACCCTGAATTCTTGAATAGTAGTATAAGGTTTAATATTACTTTTATTCTGAACATTTAAATACTGTTAGCATGAATATTAAATTTCACATGTATTTGGAATGTACCTGTTTTCTGTTTACAGACAAACTTTGCATGGTGGTTTAGAGAATATGACAGGAAAAGAACAGGATATTTGATTGCCTTTCACAAATCCATGCATTTATGATACTTCATCATATGCAACTGCATTAGATGTAAATATGTTTTGTCTGTGTCTTCAAAACAAAAGGGAAAAATTTAGAGGGGGAAAAAACCCAAATAAAACATTTTTAAAAAATATTTTGTAATGGTGTTCTCAGTGGAAGAGCCCAATGTCAGAAATGATTCAGAGGTACAGAAGCTGTCCCCTGGTATTTTAATACTCTTTTGACTAACATTGGTCGACTAATTGCTAATTAGTTCCCTTGGCTTTTTCAGGGTTGCTGCCCAAGTACACTGTACTCATCATCATCTTTTCCATTTGAGGAGGCTTATTTAGTACTTGAGTACGCCTTGCTCATCCAGACTGTCAAGTGAGGGGAAGCCAAATTTCCTCCTATACTTTATTGTGAAGGAGTCAAGGTCACTAATATTGCAGTACCTTGGATTTCAAGAGTTTCCTTAACAACTGTTATTTGAAGTCATCTAGTTCAGTAGAAGTCATGTGATTTTATGATGCTTTATGATGCATGTGACTGCTAGGTTTTAGTTTTTCATATATACTCTTGTAAAACATGTCATGTAGCAAACATGCAGAATTCGCATCATGAACCAACCATGAACTAACTTTCATGCCATTTGAAAACATCCGGTGTAAATTTCAAAGAGATAAATACTTTCTTGAATATATTATAACAGGAAGAGACAGGAAAACAAAATTGTTTGGAGAATCAAAACTCATTCTCATGGTTTTCTTAACTTTTGCATCCTGTCTGGCAATGTCTTTTGTATTGCAAGAGGCTAATCCAGGACAGAGAATCAGTTTTCTACTATTACTATAATATTATTTTAATAAATCACAGTTCTGGTATAAAGGATAGGTTCATCCACAGAAATTTATATACAGACCACTTTAACTGCTGTGCGATGTATGTAGAGCTTTAGAGTTTATACACAGTAGAAGGCATTTACATAGCCATCTCACAATAGAAGCAAATGAATTTAGGTTAATACCTAGTAAAGGTATTTACTAAAAGTAAAGTAAAGATCTGTCCCAAACTGGTTTGCTTTTGAAAGAAGAGAAAGAAGGGAAGGAGAAATTCTCAGGGCAGTGTTTTTCAGAAGATGGCCAGCTTTAGACTCTGTTTTCTTTTACCTCCTCTGATTGTCTGTTGCAGTAGTAGAAAACAGTTTATTCCCCAGCCTCTTTGTCTCCTCTTATGGAAGGTATTCTTGTGAAACATGGCAATTCATGACAAATGTTGCATTTTCAGTAGTGACCATTCTGATTTATATGCTGGGCAAAGTGCTCAGAAGAGCCAAAGCTACACTGTCTGTGCGTGAGAGCAGATAGCACTAAATACACAGACCCTGATGCACATTTGAGCAGCTTAAGGACTGCTCCAGATAGAACTAATAGGAATAATTGTGGCAAATTCACCGTAGCCCACAATTTCCCAGCTAAAAACTTTAGATAAAACTGCAAAAAGATCCGAGCTTCTGTCACTTACAGGTTTCCACATGTAAGAAACTCCTAACAATGTTTAATCCAATTATTTTTCTTTTCTGTGATATTATAAGATCTCACCCAGTACTCAAATGTAAAAAAACAAAAAAAATCTTTGTTACACTGTCTTAAAGGAGTTATTAAATGAATGTTTGTGGCTGCAGAAATTGTGATGAAATTAGCATTCATACATTTATAGTTACTATTATATAACTGAAGAATTAACAAATGCATATTTCTGTAGTACAGAGGAAGGAATCTTAAAAGATTCACAGAACAAGTAATACTTAGAAGTTACTTTTTTATATCTAATAATCCAATAACACAGTTTTAAACCTAGAAAAATCATATAAAAATTTAGACAAGGTTCCTATGTGCTTTATTCTTCCTTTCATATGCAGGCCTTCGGGGAGCCCCAGGATATTCTTTGGATCAAGCCCATCATCTTCCAATCGAAATGGATCCATTGATTGGTATGTCAAGATGAAAATGTAGCACTATATTTGAAAACGGCATTTTCAAGAATTATTGATTAAGCTATATTTGTATATTATGCTTCATTTAACACAGAAGATAGGAAAATATTTATTCTTGTCACTCCTAGAGAACTAAAAGCATTAACTATTGATGCTGAATGGATTACACGAGTGCTATTATTAACATAACCAGCAATTGGTATTTAAGAAACAACCAATTAAGTCAGTTACATTGTCATCCCATATCTATAATTCTGTTCTTCTATCAGGTCACATTAGTAAAATAAAATGAGAGGTTCTGGTACAGTTCACATATTTTCATTTCTTACAGCCAGCACTGTGTATATCAGTGCAGATGCAGATCCATTTCTTTTAATTCAATTTATGATTTGGATTGCTTTAGTTGGCATTACCAAATTAATACAGAAAAGACTGGATTTTAAATTGTTTCATGATTGTATTTTTTAATCAAAAAATATTTGAGAAAGTGAAATACTTTGAGAAAGAGCATCTGCTAAAACTGTTAGAGAGATTGCAGGACTTGTATTCCTAATGGTCATTATAATTCTTCAATTGCAACTATTTGCTTTGGGGTTGTTTGGGGTTTTTTTGCAGTAGGCATATTTTTGAGACAGATAGGGAAGGTTCTTAGAGACAATTTTGAAGCATTGGTGAGAAAAAAAAAGTATTTTTAAACATCCTTTTTCATCTGTGTCAATATTTGAAGTTGAAAGATTTATATGCAAGTCCCTCAGGAGAGTTAGCTTTCTCATTCTGTGTGCTTCATTTGCTCATATAATGACAATATTTTTCAGATTTTCCTCTCAAAAGCTAGGGCATAACTATTGTGCCCACCTTTTCTGGAAATCTGAGTGATTTGTTATTCATTATCTTTCAGTGGATGGACATAGAGGGTCTGGTAATTTAAGTATGTGTTCTTGAAATGTATGTAAACATGGTATTACCTTTTACAAGCAAATTTAAAATCGGAGTTTGTTTTTTTTGGTTGAGTCTCTTGTTTCATGCAGTCATGAGTAGTTTAAGTAGAATAACCAAAAATAGGGACAAAAGAAATTTCAGAATATTATCCAAATTAATTCCTATGTTAGAAGAAACATGTCTCTCAGAGTGAGTTTTCTCTCACCTAACTTCAATTAGCTGAAGTTAGTTGTCAAGATTCCCTGCATAGCTACTGTAGAAAGAGAAACCGTCCTCTGGTGTCGTCTCACACTTGGACAGATGTTACAGCGTGTGATGACTTGCTATGTGAAGCGATATCTCTCTTTCCAGTGAGTATATAGGGAGTGTAGATAATTAACTTAGATTATATACTGAACTTTAAGAAAGTTAATATTAGGTGAGAGGGAATATACCTTTATTGTATAGCCAAATCCTGTCTGTTGTGTCACAGCAAGTAAAGAGCACATTAGCTGGTTGCTCCCAGTCCTACCCAACAGCTCCATTTGAGAGTCTGGGTGGTGGGATTCTGCATGAACCATTCCTTTTCCCTCTGTCTGGGGGAATTTCCAAGTGGCATTGCTCCTTTTAACATTACTGCCCATGGCCTGGATCCCTGCTTGAGGAGTAGGTGGTAAGACAGTGTTGAAAAAGCACATTTGATTTGAATAGTTTTGTTGGTTGAATCCTTACCTCTTGGATGCCGTTCAACGTCTGCAGGTATGGGAGAAGTCAAGGTCACACAACACAAGCTGGGATATTTTCTGTAGGAGAGGTACCAACCAGCAAGAATTGGCTTGCTGCAGTATTGTTACCATTGACTTGGTATTTTAAATGGACCTCCATCACTTTCCCCTAGTTCAATCTGGTTTTGGAGAGTACTTCAGCAGAGCACTTTTAAAAATATTATCACATATTATGCAGTGCATCAGGCAGGTTATAAGAAATTGTCATCTCCTGTAAAATCTTTTGTCTTATTCAAAGGGAAAACAGAAATCTCACAATAATTTTGTATTTCTGACACCCATATAGACAGCTCTAAATGTTCATATTCAAAATGCTTACTCCACAACAAATTCACAGTTCATTGAAAGTTAAATGTATTCATTTTCTCCTGTAAGTGGATGACAGGAAGGTGTTGGAATGGCTTACTTGTAAAATGTGTTTTGCATTTCGTTACAGCCAATAACTCTGGTGTGAACAAACGGCAGATCACAGACCTCGTGGATCAGAGCATCCAGATCAATGCACATTGCTTCGTGGTCACAGCAGATAATCGCTACATTCTTATCTGTGGCTTCTGGGACAAGAGCTTTCGAGTTTATTCTACGGAAACAGGTGACCCTGAATACAATCACCTGTTTCTTCTTAGGTCACAAAGTGGATGATTGACTTAATACTCCCATATCTAATGCCTGTGCTTACCCCTCAATAAATGATAAAGGGCAGTTTATAAAATCCTTCATTATTGTTTGAGCATAATAGCTTTAAGATGCTTTTTTTGGGAAGATGTAGGATGTAAAAGGAAATGCATACAATTTTTTAGTGATAAATTTTGAAAACCATAGTTATGTTCAGGGGTTGATCATATTGAAAGGGTCAACCAAAATTTTTGTTGCAATATTTTCATGGCTGTATTGTTTCTATGTCTATTTATTTCACGTAATAAGGAAGTAGGTTGCATAGCCTGCTACCGGGAACCAATATTTTGTTTCTTTGTCTGATTGCTTACCCCAATACCATGCAGTGTATTGCTAAAAACTGATTGCAATAGTAGAAAAAAGGAGGTGATGATCATAGTAAACCTTAGTTTGACATTAACAGAGAACAAATATAAATTTTTATTATAATAATGTAGCACCATTATGGAAAAGTTCATGTGCTGTCTTATGCATATCATTCATGAAATTCACAAATAGTGTTCTAACACCATTGCTTAAATACTGATGGAGCAGTAACTCCACTTAATATTCAGACTGCAGCACTGACTTGATTTTTGGAGATAACGGTTAAGCTATGGATTGACACAGAGCACAGCCCTCAACAGGAACACAAAAAGAGAAAAAAAAATAGTTTTATCTTTGTTATTTTTTAATCTTGTTGTATCATGTAATAAACTCTAATTAAGGAACATGAGGCAAAAATGACATTTGAATTGAATATTTGTTAATGATTTCTAAATGCTGTGAGTACTTAAAAACCCTGAATTTGTACCATTTTGCACTCTCACCAGGAAAATTAACTCAGATTGTGTTTGGCCACTGGGATGTTGTGACTTGCCTTGCCAGATCAGAGTCCTATATTGGTGGTGATTGCTACATCGTGTCTGGGTCTCGTGATGCTACATTGCTGCTTTGGTACTGGAGTGGCCGACATCATATTATAGGTGACAATCCAAATAGCAGTAAGTATATCCTGTACAAAACACCTTCCTGAGAGGTCCTCTGTCACACCTATTCATTTTTAGTATTCCTTCTGTCAGCTTCAGAAAATATTACCAAATATATCAATTACTTCACTTACAGGTTGAAAGTTGGTATAAGAAGAGCACAACGTGCTAAGCAGTTCATTGAGTCCTAGTCAAAAAAATGTTCAAGCAGTCTGTGCGTGGTAGCAGATAATAGTATGGGGGTAATTCTTAAATTCATAACTGCCTTTATCACTTATAGCATCATGTCATCATAAACTAGAACAAGATGGTTATGGCCTTTAAGTGACAGGATGTATATCACTGTATTTTGACTTTCCTTTCCCCAGAAATATTTTTTGGCATTTTCACTTACTCCTTTTGTGCTACAGCATGCTATATCAGCTGCTTGCCTTTTCAAAAAAGGAATGTCTCTCATGCCATGGAATTAAATGAGTGTCTTTGAGAAAGGTCTTTCTATAGTAAGCAAACCTTTGGAGAAGCAATGTGACTGAATAAAAATAGAAAAAGACAAAATGTCAGGAAGAGTTTACATTTCATTTGCAGGTGGGTAACTATCAGTGCTTTTCAGGGTGAAGGGGACACAATAATAATAATAATATTAATTTATATAAGAGGGTGCTTAAAGTGAACTACTGATTTACAAGGTCCCTAGGCCAGAAATGTGACCACAGCTAAAGAGAAGAGCAACTTTTATCCATATACTAGGGCTGTTTTGTACAACACTAAACCCATTTCATTTAAAGCAGTTTCTGAATTCTGATGATTATTTTCAGCACAAGCCTCTTCAGATAAACATGGAAGAATCCATCACTAACCATTTTGATCTCTGGTTCAACTACTGACTGGAGGCAGTTGTAGACCTGTCAGTTACAGACATCTAAGTGAAAGTATTTCTTCAGCTGAATGTCTGCTGGAAAAGTGGTTTATTTTTTACAAAGTAAATATTGTGTTAATTTTGCAGCAGCAGATTTTTTATTGTGTTTTAATTTTCTTCCTTTTGTCTGTATGCAGGGGAAAGGAGAGACAGATAAAAGCCTCACTTTCTCACCTGACTTTCTTTTACTTCTATAACAGAGAGAGAATGAGAAGGGGGGATGGAATAAAATTGTGTTCCCATAACAAATTTCTCTACTTTTTACTTATATTCCAGGGCTTTTTTGGCACTTAGTTCTCAGATAGGGAGAAATTCAGTCTGAAGAGGAATTTCATGACAGAGCACTCTGTTGAGCTTGATGTCATTTTGCTTCTTTGAATGCTGTTGTGATTCATATCAAGTAATAGTAATTTCTATGCTACGAATCAAAAATAAATAAGATCTTGTTCCTTTAGTTAAAGAAAAAATGTGAGACTTTTCCTTTACTCTCTTTGATAATATGGGGCTTGGACAGCCTCACCATCAGCATCTCCCTACTGGCTGATGCAAATGGCTCCAATTCTTTTGCAGACAGATTTATTTTAGTTCTGATACCTTTTTGTCATCATGAACATATCTGAATGCAAGCAAGTGGTACTTTCTGGAATCTCAGGTTTAATCTCTTAGCTGCGTAACTTTGGAAGTGTCTGTCTTGGAGATCTTCAATTTTATGAAAAGGAAGGATAACAGTGAACTGACAGAAATCAGTGAAAAAAAAAACAAATTGTATGTTTTGCTCTCTGTCTCTACCTCTATATGAATAAGGGACTGTTTTGCTGAAGAAAAGGCCTTATAGTCAGATTAATGGGAGACTGTGCTGCAGATAAACAAGTCCAAGCAAATGTAATCTCGCAGACACAGGTAGCAGAACCCAGAAAGATTAAATACCCAACTCCACTGTGGTAGCTTTGAAATATATTGATCAGATTTCTTACTACTCATGTTGAAAACATGTTGAAGACTAATGTTGAGAAAGTGTGATTTCATCACTATTATTGCTATCTCTACTCTTTGGATTAAAGTTACTATGAATATACTAATTATGGACTAGTACTGTATTATAAACAGAACTTCATGTGTTGTAAACGTATCCTTATTAACAGCTACTTTGACTTTTCATGAACATATGTCAGTGGAGATAGATCACGAGTGACTATATGCCTGAAGGACCTTCTGCCTTTTAAAACTTCTACAATTATTAAATCTTTCTGCTGAAGTGAGGACCACTAGATTCTGTTCCTTACCATGAACGGACACGATTGTTGTTGTATAACAGATTCGCTGTATACTAATTTTCAGGAGTGAAGCATTCTCAACAATCCTTATGGAAATATGCTTGAAGTTTTACATAGTTAAAGCTACTGAAGTTGTAAGGAAATATTTCCTAATCTACTCTTCTCCGGTACTTGCTGGTAGAAGATTAGGATTTAGCTTACAGGAAAAATTAAAGTGAGATGTTCACTGTAGGTCAAATCCAATTAGTTAACATCTTTAGAATGAATTTCCAGAAAGATGTAGATGATATTTTCAGGGGGAGAAAGGGGGGATTAGTTTTTTAAAAGCTGTCATCTGGAGACACAGATAAGGTATTTTATACCGCAGACTGTAAAAAGGTGAAGCATTCAAAGAAAAATGCCAGGTATAGTAATTATCTGGGTTAGATGCTTGACTTTATAATGATCTTTTAAGCTGAAAGACAGTTAATTATCAATTTCAACTTCAATGCATCCAATTACCAAAAGGAACTTTGGTTGTTTCAGAAAATGTTAAGGGGGAGGGGTTGAAGCAAGGCCCCAGTCCTAAACAGTTTATGTAATTTAACATCTGTATAGAAAAATGTGGTTACCATTTCATTTAAAAACAGCAATCAGAGTCATTTATTGTGAAATACTCTGGGGTAGAAGATTGCCAGAACAAACTCCTTACCGATTCTGCTGAAATTCCGTATTCCAGAATCAGCAAGTTAGAAAAAATCTTTACTAAACAACATGAATGTCAACAATCTAACCTGTCGGATTTAACGTAGAGCCTTTTGCTGAAATACCCGTGCAGGCAGGTGCTCAGAGGGTGACCTCAGCTGTGTCTGTGGGAAATACAGAACCAGATCTGGTTTAAAGAGGTGAATGGAGAAAAATTGTGTCTTGGATAAAACTCTTGCAAGTGACTACTCCAGCTCAGTGGTTGAAAACTTGCCCATGAGATTACAGTGAGCTACATTTTATAATTTTAAAATTATTTTTCCAATCAATACATTTATTAAGTTATCGCTTTTATTCTACAATAAGTATCAAAAAGGAGTTTCTGGTTCAGTTTGCACTTGTCACAGTTTCTTGATACTTCTCACAATTGCTGTGAGAAGACTGAAGTTTTACCAGATTTTAGACACAATGTTTTCCATGGACTAGCTTTCAAAAATAGCTTGTAAAAAACCCTTCTGGTTAGAATGTTTGTCTAGGAAGTGGGAGACTAAGTTCTTGGCCTCCAGAGACGGGGGGAATCCAAACCCGCATTCCCATATTCATAAGCATATACTGACTATCAGGGTATAAATTAAGGTGGGAGAGGCCTCCTGTGAATCTCCAGCTTTGGCGGAAAGCAAAATTCTCTGCTCTTGTTCATGGATCTTATGTGACAAAGTGATTGGATAGAGATAAATCACAAAATCAGGAACCAAAACTGCACATCTTCAACAGCAGTACGTAGGGCAAATCTCCCTACTTGTACTTTCTCTGGTCCAACAAAAATTGGTTTCATGGCTATGCAATGGCTAAGCTCCAATAGTAGTGATATAATATGTCCTTTTCCAGCCTGGAGTAGAGGCTGGTGCCTGACGATGCTCCTGGAAAGTGGGAGATGTGGCATGAATTCCTTTAAGCTGAAGGGCAGTTGAATGTGGCTTTTTATGTATGTTTGAGCCCCCCTTATTTCTCTATCCTTGTTTGCGTAACTACCACCTTTGGGAAAAACGCTGAACTGAATGAAGCTCAGTTGTCTTGCCAGGGACAGATACATACTTTCTAAGCCAAAATTGCCCATCTGAAATAGGTAATATGAGTCTGCACCTTATTAAGTTGATGACCACATTATATAAATCTGGTGCAGTTGAGAGAAGAGTGAAAGGAATCTGGTTTCTCTTAGGAAGACACAGCACTTGCAAAGGACATCGTTTGCTTATTTTAATTCTTTGAAGTGATCTGGCAAATGTAAATCTTTGCAGTTCTAAGGGACTGAATAGAAAAGTTATTGTGATGGAGTTTGACAATTTGTGTTTTGATTTTTTTTTTCCTTTTACGATATATAGGGATTCGTTTTAGCTGAGTGCTAATTTGTATACAAATTTCTTCTCACATAGTAACTGTATTAGTCATCACAAAAAGGAGCAAAGAGAGTACAGGATATGCCCTGGAGTTCAACATGTATCGTTATAGTTGTTGTATTTTTATATTTTATGATTGCTTTATTGAATGCCTCTTTCAAACAAGTGACTTTGAAAATGAGAATTATCTCCGAGTCTTTGAACAGCTACCAAAGTGGATGATAGAATTGCAGAAAAGTGAGGGACAGATGCTCTCATCTGAAACAGACACAAATTCAGAAACTAATTTGGAAGTGATAAAAATTAATTTGCACACTTTAATTGGAATCAGACTCCTGCATGAAAGAAAGGAAGGGTAGGCAGCTTGTGCTAAAAGCTGATTGAATTTTTTGTCAGGTAAGTATGTTGGACTTGGCCGCTTATCCTCTTGAGCCTTTCTGTGCAATATATTACATTCACCCTCTGACTGGTGTTCTTTAAAAGGATCAATGCTATTCCTGTTTTGTCCCTAGAGCCTGAAATTTCATTGATCTTGGGACTTGACATTTCTCATTACCTATTGTAGCTTCCAAGAGGATGGTCACAAGAGGTGTGAAAGTTAACCCTGCTTTTTCTAACAGGAACTGTGCTGACCATTTGAAAATATTGCATCTATCAGCCTTAAGCTAGGTTTGTTTACCATTATAACATAATCTTTAGAGGTGCTAACAATTCATCCTATCCCAGTGAATATATTCTATATATACCTGAAAGGGACGGTCAGCACTACCATAAAGCATCTTTGTCAAGTTAACCTGCACTTCTTTTTAAGTCTGTCACAAAGTATACTTTTATGTATTCCTTTTACATATTTTTGAAATAATTTGAAATTGTGAACATCACAGATTTTGTGAGTTTGTATCTTGAAAGAGCAGTTATTCTGAACTCAGAATATTCACTTATTCTTTTATATCTTTTTAATCTACATTTTAATATCCTATAAGATGCTCTAGTTTAACCTTGAAAGGGCAGCTGTTTAGAAATAGCCACCGATGAGTTCTGTACCAAGTGGACCAGATGATTGTCTGAAGGTCCTGCGCAAGCACAGTGGCACACATGGCAATCTGCTCTGCCTGTTTAAGGAATTATTATGGTTCTTGTATGCTTGTACAATTTAGGTATTAATTTTTAAAACACGGTATTTTAACACTCTTCTGCCAACGTAGAAGCTCTTTGAAGACTACTAGTGTGTAATTTTTACTGGCACGGTCTCTACTCTGGTCACCCAAAACATCTCTCTCCTAAGACTGCTACGCAAAGGTGAATGACCCAATAAGACACCTGAAGTAATGCAGCTATAACTAACGTTTTATCTGGATGTCTGTGCCTGTGCTTTGCCGCATATCCCTGTACAGTGCAGGGCGGTTCAGCAACTTGCCAAAGTTCCCTAACCAATTTAGTGGAAGCAACGGGAAGGGAAGCTGCAAATCTTTATTCTTCTCTCCACTGTATTTTTCCTTTTGGGGTCTGGATAGATGCAAGGTACCTGAAAGTCCATTCACCTGGGTGAATTGTTTGTAGATATATACAATGCTGCTCACATTCCTCAGTAAATAAACCTGTTCTGCCAGAGGTGAGAATATTTTGAATATATGAATATTTTTCTGTCAGAAATCTTTCTTTTACAACCGTTTCTCCCTCATGTTGTGGACATTGTTATTGGCTATTTCCTATTTTGAAATATTCCTATTTATTGGTCGTAGCTTTATATTTTCATCAAACTCCAAGATAGCTTTTTTCTGACAGTAAAAATTCAAGAAGGCTATTACATTTTCACTTCCATGAAAGCCATAGTATTTTCTAAGATTACTTTTTTTCTGACAAGTATCACCTCAAAAGTGCTAATAGTAAAGTAAATAGTAAAGTAAATTATTTTCAACAAATAATTCAGCTACAGCGTTGTACTTGCTTCCATCAGTCAGAGATGAAATGCAAGCTGGAGTTTGCCTTGTGGTCTTATGTTTATACAGAAGGCTCTTAGACATGTCCCCATAGCACTCTCTACGTAATTCCTGGAAACGGACAATATGAGAGAAATAGTAACAGTCTGTTCTCTTTTGTTTCTTCTTCTATTTTTTTTTCCTTACTGTGCTTGAGCACCATTTGTTCCAGAAGAACTTTATAATAGTAATAAGCATTATATCTTTCAGAGAGAAGGGAAGATATATTTTATTTTAGACCTTGTAGAAAAACTTACTTGTTTGGAAATAAAAAGCAGATTATTTATTTTCCCTTCTGCCCTCTAGTAGTTCAGTTCAAAGGTGCTCCTTTGGGGAAATTAGAGGGGAGTTTACAGTGATGGTATCTCAGTTCATAGGTAGGATATTTTCACCTGCAATTCCCTCAGAGCTGCAGCCTTTGACCTCTGGCTGCATCTATCAGTGATGATGTGACAGTGACAGAATATTTTGCTAGATTTTGAATGATTCCTGGAGTTCACAACTTCTGTCCTTAGCAATAAAATGTAATATGACTGAGGTTCTCTTCCCCATGCCACAGCTTTTTCTGTAGAAAGTATCACTGAATAATTTTTTCTTTGAGCCCTAAGGGGAAAAATCCCATTTTCAATTGCTGTTGGACTGTTAGTCCTGGTAATGATATTCTGTTATTAATTTGTATTTACTGAAAACCAGGACTCAAAGATCTATGTTTCAGGGCAGTTTTTTCTTATAAGCATTTTCCTTTATAAATCAAGAAGTCAATTAAATATGCCTGTTTTTCATATTTTGACATTATACATTTTCATGATATTATAGTTTTTTTCTAGGAAACACTGAGGAAAATGTCCTTTTGAAAATTGCATTATTTCTTTTCCCTTAAAAAAATTCTAACCATCTAATAATTTCAGTCATTCACCCTTGTAGTCTTATGACACCACTGTATACACCTCTGTAATCAGAGCTTAAGCCAAGATGACCCTTGAGCATAATTCCTCTTTTTTTCCAGGAGGACATAAAGGAGAGAAAAAAAAAAAAAAAAAGGGGAAAATTCTGAATTTAGTTGACCTGTGGGTGGTTTTTTTTTCACTTTTCTGTTATGAACTTGGAGAAAAGAAAACCTCAAAAGGAGCTGGAGTTCTCAACAGCAATAATGATGAGGAAATCATAAACATCTAAGTCTCAAAATATAGTTAGTCTTTGATGATATACACAAGGCATCTTTCTCTGTTTCTTCCAACATCCATCCTTCTCTAGCAGTAAAGCTCAGTTTTCAGTTTACATCTTCAGTTTCTAGATCAGAAAGATTCTTTTCATGCAGGCTAGATTAAAGATTGGGAAACTAGTATTTATTTGGGTTACTGTTTTCATTAGAGATGGGAAAGTGTTAATGTGTCTGTATAATGCAATGATAAAACTAGGTAGAGTGACCCACCCTGGACTAACGGGTCCAAAACTGAAGTCTATAAATCCATGGTTAGTAGTTCTCAGCTGGTTCAGAAGGACAGTAAAATACATGGAATTATTAAATTATTATTTTGATGATAGGAGACGTTATGATTTGGCAAAAAATACTGTCGATTCATGCTAAATTTTCAAGAACTGTTGTTACATACAGCACTGGCTACCCAAATTTTAAGAAAGAACTTGGAGCTAGACTGGTGCAGCAATGGGTTGCTACAACGACTAAATAATGGCAAGCCTGTCACTTCAAAGGAGTTTATAAGAGTTTGGTTTATTTAATAGATTCAAAAGAAAAGACTGAGCGGGCTGATTTATTCTGTAAGTACATGAGTGGGGAAAAGACAAGAGAGGGAGAGGACCTGAAGCTAAAGGACAGTGCTGACACAATAACAAAGAAGTACAAGGTAGACAGGAATAAATTCAGACTGAAAATCAGACTATTTCTCTCCTTTATAGTAGGAAAGGTCTGGAACATCCTTCCAAGTCACATATCCACATAGCCATTTCCTTAATTTATTAACAGGTTTATATGATGTGAGCGTCTGCAATAAAAAAGAGTAAATTCATCGACCCACAAAAGTTTATCCAAGCCTCCATTCCTAATGCATATCTTTCAGAAACCCATGCAATATTGCCTAGCTGCTCAGGTAGTTCACTTTTTAATTTTTTTTAGTGTTTAACTGTTTTTCCAGTTAGGAAACTGCATTTCATTGCAGGGTTGACATGTGTGCAGCCATTCACCCATTGGACCTTGCTGTGCTATTAGCTGCAAGATAAATTTCTGGGCTACCAAACATCTTTTATGCCTGTGACTCCCAGCTACGGTGGTCAAGTCACTGCTTTGCTGTCTGTGCAGTGAAGAGAGAAAACACTGTAAACACTGTGCAGCTTCCTGTCTCATTCTCTATATCAGTTGTGTGACCCTCCTTTAAGCTCATTGCTGTAAATTACTTTAATCTTTCTGGTCTACAGTGGGCAGACAGTTCTTGACTCATATTTGCTATTCTAGGATATTGCAATGGAAGTTGACGTTGAGAGAGTTTTTCCTTCTGGCTCCATAAATCCTTCTCTGTCTCACTGCCTTCCAGAACAGAATCTTCTTTCCAGTGAGCAGAGCTTGTGCTTGTCCAGTAGCATCAACCTTCCACATGGCTGCATAAAACACATTTTGCTACCTTTTTTTATTTAACTAGGCAATGCAGACATTGTTATAAGAATGTTCTTCATTATACAGTTGCCCATGAATCTTTGTATCAGTTTTATGTCCAACCATATCTTCCCAGCAAAGATTTACATTCTCCTGTATATAACATTATTGGTTAGTATTTGATCAAGAATCAATTACCAGCTCCTAACTGAACACCCTAATTTCCAATATCCTAATATGAAGCTCATAGTAGATACCTTTCTACAGACATAAGATCTGTCATTGAATCAGCTTCTGTGCCATTCATGTTGTCCACAGTTCCATATAAAACAGGTTTAAATCAAAATGTTGTATTGCTAAGACAAATATCTTAAAAAAATACATGGAGGCCATTTTAACATAGCCATCTTTATCAACTGTACCTGTCATCCTGTCAAAAACAGATAAGAAGCTTGCTTGACAAGACTCCCATTCCAGTAGAGCATGGTGACTGGCATTGATGAGATTTTGCTTCCAATTCTTTATTGACAGAACTGTGGATTAACCATTTTGTTATTTTGCATAGGATTAATGTTACAGTAATTCATCTGTAGTTCCCTAGGTAATTTCTTTTATCCTTTTTAAGTATTTGAACTATACTGGCAGAGCTCCAGTCCTTTGGAATTTCCCATTTTTCTCTATTTCATTTGCATAAAGTAAATGTAACCACATGAAACCTGGTTAACTAGCAAGTTGCTAATTTGTTATTACTGATTAACTTTCTTTACCTGGCAAAGCAATTTCAAATACTGAGCAACTCCTTACTGGGTAGAGGAGTTTCACTGTTAAGATACCAGCATCTGTTCGTATTAGAAACAACAGAAATGTTGCTATTTGTCATATAAACAGTCCATAAATGCCCACTTGTTTGAAATAAAATACATTTCACACCTGAATATAAAAAATAAATATTTATGGAGTAGTCTATCCTACTCTTTAATAAATTAAATGTGATAAAAATTGCATAGGTATCCATAGTGATATATATATAAAATTACGTACAGCAATAACCATTTTTAGATACAATTGTAATCTATAAGCATTCAATGTGTCTCTGAATCAATGACTATGCAGCAGTATTATCTTTCTGATGCAGTGCTGTGCCTCCTCTCTTCTTTCCCTACCCCCAGTTTCATGAAACAGATTATTATAATTAATATAGTTACATTGTCAACTCATGCTACTCTTTAGGTTCCTAGCAGAAGTCTAGAGACATATATGTTCAATAGCAGACCTTGACATTACAGTTGCTTTTAATATCACTGGAATTTGTGTTCTTTATCTGAAATACACTTTTTCAGTACTTTTAGTTCATAAAACACCATTGTACTGTTATCGCTTGTGTATTGGAAAGAACATGCTGTCCATAATTTGTAAACAAAAGAAGTTTGCTTTTTGTTAATGTATTAATTAATCCATTGGGAAGCTGTGCTTATGAAATTTCATTATATCTGAATGTGTTTTGCCTGGAAACCTAAGTATGAGATATTTAAGCACACTGCACCTCTCTGATGCTTACTGATTTAAAGCAAATTACAACAAAGTTCTGTTGTTGATAAGACAGGTCTGGTTTGGCATTCCTCTGGTTTGGTTTCCTTTTTTTGTTTTTCTTCTTGTGGTTTTTTTTTTAACAGGTGATTATCCTGCTCCTCGTGCTGTTCTAACTGGTCACGACCATGAAGTTGTCTGCGTGTCAGTCTGTGCAGAGCTGGGACTCGTTATCAGTGGTGCTAAAGGTCAGAAATATTTTTATGATTAAAGTCTTAACATTTTTAGGGCCTTTTTTAGTGGTACTTCTCAGTCTTCTCTCAAGCCACATATACTTTAATTGTCCAAAGTCTCCTCTACTAAGACACGTTGTAATTCTGGGGCAATCTGTAGCACCTTACTCTGAACATTACTACTTACTATCTGGACTTATGAGTTTTAGACACAAATTAAGCTGATCGTTCCTTCCAAATGTAAGGCTGGGCTACTGTTCCCCCAGATCTGGAAGAGCAGTTGATAAAAATTTATACAATAATTCATAATGACATCTACTGTTTTTGAAGAAACCTGTTGATAGAGCCCTGTATTCAGGGGAGGGCCAAATCCAAGTTCACCCTCATCTTAACTGAATGGCAATTTGTAGCACTGACCTCAGTTTCCTTGGCAAGGGAAACAGGGTCAATTTGCTTGATTTTGGATCTGTGGACAGAATTCCATCCAGTAGGTTGGGAGGGGGGTTTTTTGTAGTGGTGTCCAAATAATAAGGAGTTTGCAGGTTTGTTGTTACCTCTCTTCTGTTAAACTTTTTGAGTCATCTGTTCATACTTTTGCCCTGTTACTTACCTATAGAATCCAAAATATCCAACAATTGCTAATACAAATAGCTTTCCATACCTGCAGCAGTGTCCTGTATAACTGGCAATCAATGTAAATAAAGCACCTGCCTCAATGAGTGTTTGCTTCATCTTTCCTTTTTCAGTTTCTCCTTCATTTGTTCCATTTTACTTGTTCTGCCCACCTTCTCCTTTTCCCCTTAATTCAGTGTCCACTTTTCTTCCCCCACTGCCCTCTCTCATTCAGCTTCTTAATTTGGCAAACTGCATGTCTTTTTCTCTTTTCCTTTCCTATTTGCTTCCCCCTTTCCCCCCTTCTCTCTTACTTTCTTTTGTGCTACATTATCTTTCCTCCCTTCTTATTTCCTTTCTTTATATTACCCTTTTCCTTCCTTAAGGTTCTTCTTCCTTAGATATATCTTCCTATCTCATTTCCTTTCCACGCCTACATCCACATCCAGCTACTTGCTTTTTCTGTCTACAGTGATGCCTGTTTTATTCATCCCCATGGATACCCTTGTACTCCTTTTTAAAAAGTTTGCTGCTTCTGAGGGTAAGAAGGGTGACATGCTTTTTCTGCCCGCGTCTCCTCACAGCTGAGCTCCTGGATTATTGTCTTCTATACTGCCTCAGAGCTCAACATTTATTTTCAAAGCTATGTGAAACTTTTGAGTAAAGGCATTTTTAACAGGAAATCCTAATGGGTCATTAACTCACATAATGACATACTATATAACAGTCGTAGGCAAAGTCAAGACATTTGCAAAAAAAATGTACAGTGATGCTGAACCTGAAGGGTTTTTTTGCAGCACTGCTATTTCTTACCTTTTAAGGCAGAGGCTTTGTACACTCTTACTGCTATAACAGTGTATCTTTCCAACCATCTTTTTGCAAATTTCCTCTTATTAAAATTGCTGGAATCTGTACTCATTTATCTTCTGCTTCATTAAGTATATGATGCTTTGGTAACTTACATATTTTTAGAGGTAAAGGCTGCTGGAGGACCAAAGACTTTTACATCAAATCCAGTATATGTTTGTAATTGATCAGAGAAATGGAGGTCCGGTCTATCCCCTGAGTTACCCTTCACATGCTCTTTCTCTTCAAACCCTAGTCCATATACAGATGCAGAGAGAAAATCATTTTTATACTGCTGGTTTCTAGCAGATGCCTGTTTTAAAGCTGCTTCTTCAGTTTCTGTCCTTCCCAGTCCCTTTCCAGTTTCTTTGATTGTATGTCACAGCCGTGCTGCGTTGCTCTGCTGTCCTGCCTGAGCTCTGCTGTCCCTCTGGAGCTGGCTGTGGCACTGCAATAACAGGTGCCACACTGGAGAACCTGCTGAGGCAGGGAGACACCACATACAGGACTCCTCTGAGAAAAATCCCGTGCGTCAGGTTGATGTTTGCGCATTCTTATCAAACAACCCCAAAAAAGAGTGGTCGGTCTGTATGTCTTTACAGTAGCATCCTAAATCAGATTTTCTTTGTACCTTCTCTGTCCACGACCACTCAGCTATGAAGGTATTACACTTTTCTTTTGAAAAATCTAACATGGTAATTATTCTAAAGCTGGAGGCATCACTTCTTGTAACATTCTGGCACTTCAGTATTTCCAAAGCTGAAACGCAGCTATTAGAGAAAATAAATGAATTCCGTTACAGTCGTATCCCATGGAGCTGGTCAGGCTTGAGGTCTCTCTGTGTAAGGCTTTATGCAAACACGGATAAAAACCTGCACCAGAGGCCTCACAGACAAATGCACTGATGCTGTGATTCATTCTACCTGGGCAAACCCAGCTGTTGCGTGAATTTCAGAGACGTTAGAAGGGCTTAACGTGAGGTGGCTGAGTCTGCCAGTATGAATTTACTTTCAGGGTCATGAGCCAGTTGTATAAGGAAGAGATTACTGGGCTGTCCAGGAGTATCCTGTGATTCATGAAAGAAAACATTTAGTATTTACCATGACTCATTGCATTTATCACAGAAGAGACTTTTTTTCTTAGCAGGAATACAGACCTCACTTTCAAAAGAGCTTTTCTCATAGATCCTGAAATGGAAATAGCCTAGTTTTGCATCTTAAAATGTACATTGTAGACTTCATAGCTGTTTTTTTCTTTCATCATCAGTAATAAAAAGACATTAAAATCTCATATTAAAATCTCTCTGGAGTAAATCCAGTTATAGTGTGGCCTTCTAAAAGCTCTGATAGTCCAGATATCATAGTAAGTCTTTTGGCTGTCAGATGACTCCCGTTGTTAAAACAATTCAGGACTGAAATCTATGCATATAACATATTCATTGGGGGAGAGGACCTACAGGAACTGCCATTGTGTATAGGAGAAATATGCAGTGATACGATTATATGCCCTCTGGGAGTTGCTTCTACTAGTCACTGATAGGGCCCCATCTGTTTAATGTGAATGGGCAGGCTAAAGAGAGTTCATGCTGTTGGAGAAAAGCAGTGAGATGGAGGCTTCTGGATGCTTGGGAAGAAGAAAAAATATTTTAGAAGACAGATCAATGAACACTCCTACCAGTTTAAGTAAATAATAAACTACCACTTTTAGGCATGCTGGATCTATTTTCTTAATATGCTAGCTCTTACATTTCCTTTTCTGTTGTGTGTTTTAAATTCTTTAAGCAATCATTCCATCTTCTTATATCTATGCAGGACTAATGTGATATAAACATGTATTGTGCATTGCCTTTGTGCACAGCGTATATAGTTTGTATAAGCAGCAAATGTATGATATATTATGTTTTCATATACAGAAGGTCCTTGTCTGGTACACACAATTACTGGAGATTTGCTGAGAGCCCTGGAAGGAACAGAAAACTGCTTGTATCCTCGCTTAATTTCAGTGTCTAGTGAAGGTCACTGCATCATCTACTATGAACGAGGACGGTTCAGCAATTTCAGCATTAATGGCAAACTCTTAGCTCAGATGGAGATCAATGATTCAACCAGGGTAAATTTAAATGCAAACAAACATTTCTTGTGTCTCGCCTTTATTTATTAAAATAAATTGAATTTATTTGCCGTGTGGTTTAAAGGAAATCACCGCCTCTGTTTAAGTCATATTCAAACACAGATCCTCTTGTCTTCATCTCCAAATGCAAAAATGCACTTGAGCTTTTCCAGGATAAATAAGAACAAATTGTTTATGATCCCACACGATTCCTGGAATTTTTATTTGGAATTAAATTTCAGTGGGAAATGCGTCTTTAAAACAAAATGGTCTGAAAAGAGTCCATTCTTCATTTATTAGCCAAGACATGAATTCATGCCTTCAGGGCTCTGGTGTGTCACTAGCACTTGAAGCAGCATTAGGAATGCAGGTCGCTGCTCTGCTGTAGGTGTTAGTGATGGCACCGAGTATTGTGGGACAAACATCAAAATGTTAAGTGCTGAACTCAGGCCTTGGCAGAGCTTTTTGGTTATATATCATGTTTAAAACCATAATGTTTAAAACCATACAGTTGTTTTTTTTAAAATTTGGAGATCCAAATTTGTTGGTTTATTTTTTGACTAGGGAGAAAGAGGAATGGGGGCCTTTTTCTTCAATTTAAAGTTGGCGGAGCAAAAGAAGTGCTTATAAGTTGATTAAATTTTTGTAATATTGACCCGTTTCCAGAAAAGCTAACTGAGGGCATGGGTTTTGTCTTTTTCTCCTGAAGGCCATCCTCCTGAGCAGTGATGGGCAGAACCTGGTGACTGGGGGAGACAATGGTGTAGTGGAAGTATGGCAGGCCTGTGACTTCAAGCAACTCTATATTTACCCTGGCTGCGATGCTGGCATAAGAGCTATGGATCTGTCTCATGATCAGAGGTGAGTTTGTCATTAATATTTGTATGTAAATGCTGAAACTGCAGAAAGTATACCTAAAATCATAGAATAGTTTGGGCTGGAAGGCACCTTTAAAGGTCATCTAGTCCAGCCCCCCTGCAATAAGCCGGGACATCTTCAACTAGATCAGGTTGCTCAGAGCCCCATCCAACCTGACCTTGAATGTTTGCAGGGATGAGGCATTGACCACCTCTCTAGGCAACTTGTGCCAATGTTTCACCACCCTCATTGTAAAAAAATCTTCCTTCTATCTAGCCTAAATCTACCCTCTTTTAGATTAAAGACATTACCCCTTGTCCCATTGCAACAGGGCCTGCTAAATGTTTGTCTCAGTCTTTCTTAAAGGCCCCCTGTAAGAACTGAAAGGGCGTAGTAAGGTCTCCCTGGAGCCTTCTCTTCTCCAGAGTTAACAACCCTGACTTTCTCAGCCTGTCCTCATAGGAGACATGCTCCAGCCCTCTCATCATTTTTGTGGCCCTCCTCTGGATCCACTCCAACAGGTTCATGTCTTCCGTGTGTTGAAGGCTCCAGAGCTGGATGCAGTACTCCAGGTGGGGTCTTGCAAGAGCAGAGTAGAGGGACAGAATCACCTCCCTTGACCTACTGGTCACACTTCTTTTGATGCAGCCCGGGAGACAGTTGGCCTTCTGGGCTGTGAGCACACAGTGTCGGCTCATGTCCAGCTTTTCACGCGCCAGTACCCCCAGGTTGTTCGCAGCAGGACTGCTCTCAATCCCTTCATCCCCCAGCCTGTACTGATACTGGGGTTTGCCTCAACCCAGGTGCAGGACCCTGGACTTGTCCTTGTTGAACCTCATGAGGTTCACATGAGCCCATTTCTTGAGCCTATCCAGGTTCTTCTGGATGTATACCTCTCCCTGAATGTTAAGGTATGAATTTATAGTATGCAGTCATTACCAGGATATGGTACAAAACCATTGCCCCAGTGGTTATCTTGTTGATTTATCTGACTCAGCATTTTTTCTGATCCTTGAGCCTCATAGCACAAGTGCTTAATCTTAAGGCGAGTTCTTAAAGCGGTGAAGTCAGTAAGCCAGAATGTCAGCTAGTAAAATTACCTTAAGAACCTAGGAATAGTCAGACCAGATGAGGGTGCAGTACTGCCTGTTAACCAATACCTTAAAACCAATTACAAAAATTTGTGGTACATTTCTGATTTTCAGTTTGTAGAGCTTGAGAACTTGGGGTTGCAACTAGACTAATGGGTAAAATGAGTGGATCTATCCATCAGGATTGAGTGTTGTCCTTTCCTTTGGCCTTCCTGAGCAATGGAGATGCAATGTAGAAGCCTAGATTTTTGCAGTCGCTGCTGTGGCACTAAAATGCACACTGTAAATGTAAAAGATACATGAATCTGGTCCCTCGGTCTTCTATTGTAATGTGATAATAATGTAGGCCTGTATGTTATATTTATGCAGGGTTATGAGTGGATTTGCTCTTTACATCATGCATCAGTCTTTTATTTCTTATTAATATACAAACCCATGACATGCAAAGAATTCATAGGTTATTAGAAAATCATAGTGTTTGTTTCTGTTTATTTTTCTTACACTTTTCAGCATTCCTATGCTAGGTACCCATTTTGTAAAGTAACAAAAGCACCTATAAACAAAATACATGCCTAATTTACTCATGTGTGAGTAGATGACTTGAAACGAGTTTTCTGTCTCAAACTTAGTCTAATTGAAATTAACTTACTGGAAGAGACCTATTTGCTTCTGGAGCTTTGCCATTTTATGCATAGAGTACTGTGTTCTGTTCAAAGAGATTTATTTACACTGCAGAAAATTTCAGCTAGCTTATTTTGTCTATCCCTTATTGTAATACTGGGCTGGGAAGCCCAGTGCTTTAAGTACCTGCTTAGCTTTAGTCACATAATTAAGCAGAGAACAGCTTTTGTATGGTTTGATAGAAGTGGTGATAGATACCTAATCCAATTGTAAAACTCAGCTACCAGAATTAGAGGATATGTGATAACTGGAAAATCACCTCAACTATTGCCACCAGAACAATGTAAATAGGGGCTACATTTCAATATGAAGCTTTTTAGAAGTACCAAGGTGTGATCAGCTTACAATTAAGGGATCAGTTCAGTTGTCTTCTCAGAGGCAACTCATTCTGTCTGAGAGGTCCTAAGATATACAGCTGATCCCAGCTGCAGCCCCAAGTGCAGAATGCTCCATAGATCCTGTGTCCCAACTGCCAGCCATCACAGACGTGTCAGCCATCCTGGGGCATCTCCAGTGGCATGAGGTGTCTAAAATTAGGCATCTGGGTTCTAAAACACCTGAATGAAGGTGTTTGGGCACAGGTGTTTTCATGTGAGCTGCAGGTATATGCTCCTGTAAAATAACTGTGGTGATTTACTTGCTACAACTTGCGGAGTCTAGAGGACAATTAAGCTCAGCCCAAAGTAGATGCCCAGTGACCTGTAGAGAATTGGTTTCAGGCTGCATTGAGGGTACTGATCAGTGCCTAATTTGATTGCCTACCCACATCCAGATAGTACTGCTTGAGATACCTCGGAGGTCTGAGGTACATACCTGGGGTGGCACATATGACAAAGGACCTAGTGAAGACCCACACCCTTCTGGAAAGGCAGCTGGAGGCAAGGCAGGATATGCGAGAGGATCTCAATTGGCATGATGCTTTTACCTATGTGAAGGCGACTTGAATGGACCTTGACATTTCCTTTGACCATCATGGGAACATGGAAATTTGGCTCATATGTCAACACCTAAGTGTAGTACCTCCATTGCAAGCTGAATCCCACCCATGAACTTAATTTTGTGTCGGTGTTGCAAAAAGTGCCTTGTTCTTTCATCTTTTTTACTGTTTACGGTAAACCATTTCTTCAGAGGATTAACAATACCATCTTTTCTGTCTTTTTCAGAACTCTGATTACTGGCATGGCTTCTGGCAGCATCGTAGCTTTTAATATAGATTTTAACCGGTGGCATTATGAACATCAGAACAGATACTGAAGCAGAATGAAGAACTGAAAGCCAGGTAAAGCTGAGAGCACAAGTGCTGCAATGAAAGGTGTAGTCTCTGGTGGAAAACCACGTCTGCATTGACCTCCGTTGTACATTCCATTACACCCAGCAATAGCTGTACATTGTAGTCAGCAACCATTTTACTTTGTGTGTTTTTTCACAACTGAACACCAGCTGCTGAAAAGCAAGCTTGTATCATGTAAATTATATGAATTAGGAGATGTTTTGGTAATTATTTCATATATCTTTGTTTATTGAGAAAAGGTAGTAGGATGTGCCACAAGAGACTTTTGAAAATTCTGGGGAACCTTGTGTCCAGTTATTTCAATGTTTAGGCTTTGAACCTAACATGCATCCCATCTCCAGCCTCTTTTCAAGCTGAGATAAAAAAAATACGTTTGATACTTTGTACATCAGATGCACATCTTAACTTTAAAGGGATACTTTTGTAAAAGTAAAACCTTGTATAAAGAACAAACTGTTTCTTAATTTTATTGTGGAGTTACAACTTGCATGTACTTTAAACCTGATGTCTTGAAGGAACAGGTGCATTCACACAAATCAAACTGGAGATCTGCCTGAGGGTACAGCTTGTGTTAAAGGGTTGAATTGGGGCGCAAACAGTAATTTTGACATTTCCACCAACATGCGTTTTTCACTTTTTGAATCTAAACTTTCCCCCTTTTAAGTGGAGTTCTGCTCATGAAGCGTTTGGATAAAAAGCCATCATTTGCCATATTTATACTTTATACAACAGAAATTAAATTCCTCCCTTTTAAATTCAAAGACTAGGCAGCAGGGGAGCAAGGAAGGAAGTTCAGTTTAATGCTTTGTAATGCTTAATGACTCCCAATACAAAGTGCTATACTTCTGGATTATTCACATTTGGCATACAAATCATGGGCAAGATTTTTTCCCTTAGTTTTCCTCTGAGCAGCTTGGTTTATTTGACAGCCTTAGCTTCATTGTAAAGGTGACTGAGATTATTCTTTTCGGTTCTTCTGAAAATCTCACCTGAAGCCACTCAGACTAAGGCAGTTCATGTTTTACAATACTGTAATGATAACTATCGGAATAATTTTCTGCACATTGTACTGATCAAATTACACACCCAGGGGTATATACACTTTAATTCATGTTTCTTCTTTGTATATTTGGTGACTGTATTGTCATAGATGTACATATTGTGTCGGTAGGGCTATGAGGCATGTAACAGGAATGTAATTTTCTCAGAATTTACACTCACTTGCAGTCATTTATTTAAAAAGATAATGGATTCTTTGTATTGGCACTTTGCACCAGAAACATATCATTATTTATTGATGTGATTACTTATTTGTTATCCACCTTGTATTAGTAAGTTTAGCACTGAATTTCCTTCTTCATTGTTGTTTGTATTTATAAGATTCTGAAATCATGGGGATCAACGTAATGATTAAGTTATTCATCACCCATCTGTAAGCAATATCTTGAGTTTGTAGCTTAGAATTGGGAGACTATTGAACATCTGGAGGACAAGTTCATTTCATCTTGAGATCATGGTGAAATATTTTGGATATATAAATTCCTTAAGCTATTGTAACCATGTTTTATTGCAAAGATGTAAAATATGCCAGATGTGTGTGAGTTGGAAATCAAAAAGAAAAATAAAATATGCAAAGAATTCAGTGATTGTTTTTAATTTCAATTAACTTTTCATCAAAACATTCACATTATCATTAGGAACAAACAATTATTTTAAGAGATTCTCTGTTATGTGCTATGTATATGCCAAAAATTATGTGTGCCTGGGTGGTTGTATTTCCTGGGGTCACAGGAAATAGAAGAGAGGTTACAGAGTGTGTTTTGCAACTCTTTTGATTGCCAGCACACAAAGAGAAGCTACTAAAGATACTTTGATCAGCAGAAGTGAAAAATCAAAGCCTTTAAGTGATATTTAGGATCCTTGTGAACACACAATAATCTTGTATAATAGACCTTGCAGAAAGCAAAGGTCTGATGAGATCCATTTTGGGTATCTCTCAATATCTGATAAGATGGAATTAACTAAATCTTATTTGGGGCATTGAAAGTTACATATCTATACTCCCTGCATAACAGAACAAAACAGGTGGGATAAATTGCCTTTTGGAAATGCTGCACTCCCTACAAAGATTATAGTAAGTAAGTGGAGACAAACAGTTATCTAAATGTCAGATGTCTAATGTAAGGTAGCAATGGTAAGCAAAATACTTTCTGCATGATTAGAAAACTCCCAATTGACTAAAAAGCAGAATAACAGCCAACACTTTTTGTGTTTGTTTGTTTGTTGCCCCACTCATTGCCTTTCCCTTTAGGATTGTTCTTTAAACAATTATCAAAATGAACTAAAGTCAATATTTGAGAACCTTATCAGAATACAGTATACATTTTAGCAGGTATCTATTTATATCAATCAGTTTTTGAAGTGGATAATGTAACTTGATTGTTTTGGGCCTGGAGGAGAGACGGGGAGGGAATGAGAGGATTGGTATGTTAATAGTGGCATGTGAAACAGTTTATTGATATTTCACAGCCTCCTTTCCATTATTATATAAATATCACTCCTATTTTCATATTTTATTCAACAAATCAATTGAAAAAAATGCACCATTGCAGTTAAACAAAAAATGAGAATTACTACCATCTTAATTAATACTGTTGTTTGCATGAAGTCTCTCAGCATTATGTTAAGTACAGTTTAGTCAAAAATTAGAAGGTTTTGTGCCCAAGCAAACCTTTGTGTGAGAAATTTGCCATGGATTTCAAAAAGAAAAAAAATCCTACTGTATTACATTCACAGGTAGGGGTACCCAGACAAGTCAGGCTAGTAGTAGTAGTAGTTGTCGTCGTCGTCGTAGTAGTAGTAGTAGTAGTAGTAATAATAATAATAATAATAATAATAATAATGTGCCATCTCCATTATGGTTTAAATTACAAAAATGGACTTTCCACAAAGGCACAAAGGCAAAGGAGAGTGTATTAACAAGCTGGTATAGTCACATAGACCAGCTTGATATTCTTTTGACGGTGTAACGCCCCTGTTGCCTTTTACTCTCTATTTAATTTCTATTTTTTTAAGAATATGCTTGTGCCAGGATATTTAAATTCCCTTGTTGTTTTTATTGATTTCTGTTAATCACATTAGTGTACACCTATCTGTTGCAGGTTCTCTTAATGTAAAAAGACAATGTACACAGATCCCCAGTTTATATCACAAGACTTCTAAAGCTTCAGCTGCCCCATTTCTGTCACACAGTACAGCTGGGCTGACTCGCCTTTTTGCTCTGTAGAAATGAGAGTTACTGATTCCGGGGAGTCTCTGAGAGCTGCTTGTGGAAGATGAAGCAGCTTTGAGCAAACCAGTTAAATGCGCTCAGTCTCTCAGCTAAGGGAGATGCAACATTAAGGTACACATGTGCAACTAAAATATACCTACAATGAAAATAATGCACAGCTATTGGTTGTGTTCCTGCCAGTTAGTCCTAGACTAAGAATTAGACTATCAGCCAATGCCATGCCAGGAGAACGATGCAACAGCTATGGGACTTATTCCTTGTTCAGATCCTACCAATGTTGAGGAGGATACTGTTTTCTCTACAAGAGCAATAATAAAAGAAAGGCTGCTGCATTTTACCCCAAGGAAAGACTAGTTGGGCTCAATTTACTGGAAGAGCCTCAGATAAATAATGATTATGTTGATAGAGAATCTCACGGGTTGTGCTTGTAGAGCTAAAAATGCCGCCTGTGAACAACAGTTGTGGTGAAGGCTTGTTATAATCTAGCGCATCAACCATGTTGACAAGCGAGCAGGATGTTTGAAGCAAGCCTTGTGCTGCCAGGGGTAAAAGCATTTGAAGCAGACACAGGGAGCAAAGGGCTGACTTCTGATAACAGCAAGAGAACCACCTCCTGATACAAGATGTCTAGTACATATAAATATTTCATTTGGAGACTCCTAGCTGGAGTTTATGCTTACATTTTCCAAGGGTTTAATTGTGGACTGGTTTTATTTAGGCTTGTGTGTGTGTGTGTGTGTGTGTGTATTAGTTGCAAACACGAAAAATGAATGGTCTAAAACTTAAACTGGTATTTAAAGAAGGAAAGAAATACTGGAAGTTTGTATGCCTATGCAATACAGTACAGTTTATAGACTCTCTAATGCCGGTGATTAGTTTTGCTACATCTACATCTAAGTTTCAAGATCTGCAATCAACAAGAAAAACAAGTCTGGAGATTGCTTTCTTGTAAAATTTATAAGCTGTGGCCATATAATTAGTTTACAGAGGGATTTATGTAGATGAAAATCTGCCAAACAGCTGACTCGGTTTATAGGTCCCTCTATGGTGACATCATGCCTAAACAGCCCTACAGCTCGGCATGATTAGTTAGAAGTAAGTCCTCTCTCCGTTACATCCCATTTGCACAAACAAGGAGCTGGGTAACAAACATGGGTACCGACGTGCAAAATTCAGAGCCTGGAGTTCTTTTACTTCATGAAAGGACTGGCATAAGGGCTCTGTGTGCCTAAGGGTGCCACAATGCCAAGCTACCTTCAGCTAGCGTTCCTAACATCAAGCAGAGAATATGCCTTTATGTACAAAACTAGATAGGAAAAAAAAATCTCCTCTGGTGCCAGGAGATTATACAGCTAAAATCTATCAGCACCAGTGGATTTGGCTTAGAAGTTTCATGTCTGTTTATACTTTGAAGAGACTTCATCTTGGCAGGATGCTGCAATGGCCAAGCCCTGTGGCAAAGCTAATCCTAGTATAGCTGTGCAAATTTAAGAATGATGCACTTAGTTTCCCTCACTGTGTAGCAGAACTAGCGATTGCCAGAAAAGACAGCAGAACAATTGAAAGTGGATTTTCAGTCTTTCTGTACAGCTATACATATAAATCCAGTACCCATGGCTGTCCAGATACGTTAGTTTGTACAGAGCTATAACAGGAAATAAAATAGTGCCTGGTGGCCAGTGTCCCTGCATGCACATCCTTTCAAATAACAGTAATTGAAAAAAGACTCTGTTTCAGTAGGAAGGCAGCAGGACTCTGGGAAGGGGCCAGGGGCTTGGAGAAGAGTCAGAGGTACAGATTTCCACTACAACAAAGCACTTCGTCCATTTCTTCCACATAGGCAGATTGTCCCAGAACAGATTGTCCCAGCTCCACTCCTGCAATGTCCCGTCCCTCTCTTTTTCCTCTACTAAACCAACCTGTCCTTCTTGTTTTAACTTGCTGTGAAGAGCAGGCTGGAAGTTGAGATTTGTCTCTCCAACAACCATTTCCCTCCTGGTATCCATCACATTTCTTCACTCCCCCTGACTACCAGGGAGAACTAAAGCAGATTCAGCAAAAAACACACACATGTGACCCTCCAGAAGTCCCATACAAATCTCTTCACCAAGCTTCTTGCTGTCCCAGCGTGAGTTGCAGGAGGTAAAAACCTGAAATGAAAAGGGTATCCTATCTTTCAGCTGTCTAGTCGAGCAGAACCAGCAGTCATGTGGGAGCATTATTCTCCTAGTAATTAGCACAGGTCAGGGCCCTTCTCTGACTGGAAAGCAAGTGGCATGACAGCCTCTAGCCATGCCGCCAGACTCCCTGGGACCAGGCCTTAACCCATCCTAGCCCCTGCACACGGCAGGGTGTTGTTTAGAGGGTGATAGGTTAAAGGCGTGCCAGTTACATCGTGCAGATGAGCACAACGCAGTGCCCAAGCCTCCACCTTTCATTGCTCAAGTTGCTAGATGAAGCCAAGGCACCTACAAGGGGTCCCTTGGGCTCCACGATCATCAGCCTATCAACCACATCACATAGTCATGACAGATGGGGCTTGGGAGTAAGTGATAACTCACAGCCACAAGTTTATGCACAACTTGTCTGTCCTGTTTGAGCACTACACCCTAACACTGCAGGTTTTGTATCACTGACTATGGCTATTGTAATAACTGACATGAAAGGTGTTCAGCTTGTTAAGACCTTGGAGCTTTTAGGCATGCTTAGACTCATGTTCCCCTTGCATGCTAACTTATATATACCTTTATGTGAGGGAACATCAATATTGACTGGAAAGAGCTTCTGCTTGCTTTGTAGTCCTCAAGAGGTATGTCGTAAGGGCTCCTCCTTGGCCATTCCTCCATGAAGTTCATTGATACCAGCTTCAGATCCATGAAACTAAATACCTTGGAAAGGGGTGATAAGCTACCATCACCATTCCTATAGCTTCCTCTGTTGTCCAAGCCTCATTGCAGAGGCTTATGCCCTAAATTGTTCAGTCCCTCAATGGTAAGATGTTATCTTGTGGGAGATAAGCCTGCTAGCCAGACACCTACTGCAGCACTTATGAATGTCAGGTGGGAAGGATTCAGCTGCGACATAAAACTCCAGACATGTAATGAATTAATATGGATCCTGCGCAGGAGCTGGCTACAGATAGCGTACTGACGTACAACTCATTCCATATAGGCTGGGATTAGTGTCCCAAGGTGCGCTGATCCTTCTTTATTGATGGATGATCTGGCCAGTACACTAGTCGGGAATACCTTATGAGGTCCACGTCAGTCCATAATGAATGTGATGAGGCAACACATACACAACTAGAGACCTCAAGGGTTACAGTTTTCTGCAAAGTGCAATCTGTTAATTGAGGGAGGGGTGAAAGGATGGGTTTTGAATGTACATAAGAATAAAAACTTGAAAAAAAGATTGCTTGCCTGCAACTTTTCTTCAAGAGAAGTTGCCTATAGAGACTTTTTCAACCTACTGCTCAACATCTCTCTCCCAAGTCTCTCCCTTTTTCTGGGTTTTCTGGGAACTCCTTTGTCACTACGTATTTGCCATGGGAAGGGAAGGGACCACTGTGCCTTTCAGAGGCACTCACAGCACAAGTGTGTGTACATGTGCGGGTGCAAGGCGGCTCATCTATGGCTCAGTCTTTTTGCTACTTAGGGAACTTCTACGAAAAACCAGGCCAAAACAAAACAAAGAAATCTTTAAATTGCAAGGTTAGATTGTACCAAGGAGAAGAAACGGAACAGTGGAAATTCTAGTCAGGGAATCTGGCAGGACCTGGGCTCAGGGCAAAACTAGGAGCCCAAGACCAAGTCCATTTTTTGTGTCTAAGGCAAAAAGAAATAAGTTATCTCCACTGAGAATCCTAGAATAGGCTTGGGGATGTGCATAGGATTAACAGATGCAGCCATTCACAAACCAGGGTTTGAAGGATAAAACACTTGTATTTATATTGCCACTACTTAAATTATACTCAAATCTGGTTTTAAGAATCTAATATCTCTCTATATCTGGCCTGTAAACAATCATATTATGGGACTGTAACTCCTGGAAATGTCCATTTCTAGGCATTTAAAGTGGATCTACTTATAAGTGCATAAAATCTCCGCTCCTTCTTGAAGACTGTTTTTCTTTTCAGACATCAATGTTTGCAGTAATTTCTTTTGAGCATATTTTCAGTAAAAGTCCTCCTCCTCCTCCTTAATAATGCTCTTTTCCACAACACTTAGCTGAAAATATTTCTGTACTTTCCATAAGAATTAGCACTCAAATACAAATTATGCATGTTTCAGAGGATAAAAGGCTAAGCGAACAGGGAAACTTTAAGAAAGCATTAACATAACTGCAAAGTAGACCCACTGAAAGCTTTTACAAAAGAAAATATATGAAATCTCAAATCAATGAGAAATTTATGAACTCAGAAAAACATATATTTTTGACAGATAAAATAAAAGAATAGGATTCTGCCTTTGGGAAAATGAAGGACAATCATTGTCCTCTTGCTGTATCCTCCAGTGCTTTTAGCCTTTGGAAGGAGGTTTCTAATGGAAAAATGTTTCTGCAGGATTCCAGCAGAAACAACTACATTGTGAATCTTGGAAACAACTATGCTTTGAGATACTGACATGGATGTGACTGTTATTTCTTCATCAAAATATTATGCAATATTAATCAAATGCCCTTCATGGAACCATTGTTATTCCTTTTAACACATTTGCAATGTCATTAAAACTATATCAAGTCTATCTATTTTCCACAAATTATTGTGGTAGCAAATTATCTCATTACTTTAACTCAGCTGTAAATTCCTTATTAACTACCATTTTCCATGGGGTCCTGTCAGGATGATAGACCTGTCATAATTTGATTCATTTTGATAATATATTGGCAAAGATTTTTGTGTTTTAATCATAGAATCATAGAATGGTTAGAATTGGAAGGGACCTTAAAGATCATCAAGTTCCAACCCCCCTGCCATGGGCAGGGACACCTCTCACTAGAGCAGGTTGCTCAAAGCCCCATCCAGCCTGGCCTTAAACACTTCCAGGGATGGGGCACCCACAACTTCCCTGGGTAACCTGTTCCAGTGCCTCACCACCCTCACAGTAAAGAACTTCTTCCTAATATCTAATCTAAATCTCCCCTCTTCCAATTTAAAACCATTACCCCTTGTCCTATCACTAGACTTCCTGACAAAGAGTCCCTCTCCAGCTCTCCTGTAGGCTCCCTTCAGATACTGAAAGGCTGCTATCAGGTCTCCCCGGAGCCTTCTCTTCTCCAGGCTGAACAGCCCCAGCTCTCTCAGCCTGTCCTCATAGGAGAGGTGCTCCATCCCTCTAATCATCTTAGTGGCCCTTCGCTGGACCTGTTCCAACAGTTCCATGTCCTTTCTATGTTGAGGACTCCAGAGCTGGACACAGTACTCCAGGTGGGGTCTCACAAGCGCAGAGTAGAGGGGGAGAATCACCTCCCGTGCCCTGCTGGCCACGCTTCTTTTGATGCAACCCAGGATACGGTTGGCTTTCTGGGCTGCCAGCGCGCACTGCCGGCTCATGTTGAGCTTCTCATCCATGAGCACTCCCAAGTCCTTCTCCTCAGGGCTGCTCTCCAGCCATTCTCTGCCCAGCCTGTATTTATGCCTGGGATTGCCACGTCCCAGGTGTAGGACTCTGCACTTGGCTTGGTTGAACTTCATGCCATTTGCATTAGCCCACCTCTCAAGCCTGTCCAGGTCCCTCTGGATGGCATCCCTTCCCTCCAGTGTGTCAACCGCGCCACCAAGCTTGGTGTCATCGGCAAACTTGCTGAGGGTGCACTCTATCCCACTGTCCATGTCTCCAACAAAGATGTTAAATAGTACCGGTCCCAGTACTGACCCTTGCGGGACACCACTCGTCACTGGCCGCCATGTGGACATTGACCCATTAACCACAACCCTTTGAGTGCGGCCATCCAGCCAGTTCCTTATCCACCGAGTGGTCCATTCATCGAACCCGTGACTCTCCAAATCAGTTTATTAAAAAAAAACCCAAAGCAAAAATCAGTAATTTAAAGACACCTCATCCAGGCCTTTTAGACTGTTAGAGATAAGTTACAGAATACACTGACATGAGTTATCTTACATTAGCAGAACACTTAATCTTGAACACATAGAAATTAAGTAATCCCTATTATTTAATGTATAATTTTCACTGAGAAACAAGTAACTACTTGTAGTCTTCAAACCAATAAGATATTTTCATTAAGAACTCCTAGAACAATATAGTGCCACCCTTACAGGTCATTTCTTGGCCTCGTGTAACACCCCAGGCTAGAGGGATTTCTACAAGAAGTCTTCATCTCTCGCCTCATTCCAGAGGACCAAATGCCACCAGCCAGTGGGGAGAATAGAGCCACTTTGTCCTGGAATTCAAGCACTAATGTCTTTCTCTGGTATGGAAAATTTGCAGATGGATGGGACTAAGTGTGACTGATTCATTAAACCCTTGTGAGACTTTCAAACAAGGCGTTTGGAGGGAAAAAGGTGATCCCCTTGCATATTAGCTGAGATAGGGTTTTTTCCCCACAGAGAAGTCTTCCTTCCAATTAAGCCATTCACTACATTTCCTGAACTAAAAAAATGGGGGGAGAAATTGTTGTAAAGAAATCTGTTCTTATAAAAAGGGGCAGAGATGTCAGGACAATGCCAAATAACACTATATCTTGAGGGGACAATGCAGATACACAGGGCCTTCTCTGTCTTCTGACACTCCACGTTTTGTTTCTATGGGCTTTATTGATACACCATGGAAACGAAGAGTTGATAAAAGCAAAACACTTTCTCTTTCTCAGAGATGGTGATTGATTACACCAATTCCTGTCAATCTACAGTGTGGGGACATGCAGAGCAGTTACCTTCTGCTACCAAACTGGAAGATGTCCCATCTCTCTGAGATGTCCCTCATTGTGACAGCGTGATAAAAGGTTTTTTGTTATTTTAAATCTGGGGAAGGATTATTTGCAGAGCCAAACACCTGTTTTATTAAACCAAAGGCAAAAAGATGCAAATACTGGATGAGAGGAGCCAAAGATTTACATCAGACAGGCTGGAAGTCCAGAAAACCTTGACGAACAAGGTTACAATGACTGATTCCATGTTTGTGTCCCAAACATGCTCAGTTTCCAGGATGAATCGAGGAGGATTCCGGTTACTGACTCACTCCCAGCCCCTGCGCCTCATGCATCAGGTCAAACCACCTTCCACATGGCCAATAAGAAGGGTGCCGCAGGGCTGGAGGAGGTGCTCGGTTACACCTGTGCTCCCCGGGGCCACAGATTAGGCTGGTGGTGATAGGGGTGTAATCCCTGGGCGGTGGCGGGGCCGGGCGGGTGTCGCTGCCTGAACTCATTACGCGATTATGTTGATGATGTGTGAGAGGCACCAGCTGCTCCTCACCGAGGAGCAGCACTGGAGGCCCTTGCGTGCAGTGGCTGCCGCGGTGCGGTGTGGAGCCAAAGCACCTGAGCTAAATCAAATTACTTTGCTGACACCCTCTCTGATCACCCTCCTTTCCATCTGGTTATTAATCCCATAGCCGTTCCAAGCCAATGGCGTGAAAAAACAGGGGAAGAAGAGCCAGGGCTTCAAACACCTCCACCGATGGAGTCATGTGCCTACTCAAGGCAGGAAGAGAACAGCAATTTTGAGCATATGATGGGGAAATTTCATACAAAAAAGTGTGTTCCTTGCGTGCTGGACACTTCCTGGGGCTGCCAGAGGTGGGTGAGGGACAACACCCGCAGTCCACCAAATTATTCATTTGGAGCTGGTCTGCTCCCTTCTTGGACTGAAGCAGTTACGTATGTTATGGTACAGGCTGGCCTTTCAACCACGTATGACAATAAATAATAAAAAGCAGCTTTCATGGATTTACAGGCAGCTAGCTAGCTCTTGTAATAAAAAATAAAGGACTCGGGAATGTATCTAATGGTTGACTGGAAAATAAATGACTGGGGAGAAATCCATCAAGATACAAAAGGCAATCTTATAAATGTCACTGCAGATGAATATACAGCAACATTTTAGACAGAAGAATTGTTACTCCAAAAATAAGAAGATATCTTCCAGTTTAATGGGTGTCCTAAGTGCCAGTGATGATGTATACTGACTGGAGGTCTTTTGCATATGTTCTGGGATTGTCCAGAGTAACACGCAATTGGCAACAGCCACTAATAAGAAAATGCATACAAACCCTTTGTAGCCTGAAGTAAAACCACTCATTTGCAAGACTCGTTCAGGAGGCGCCATGGTTGCTCCTGTCTAACACTTTCTTTTCAGTGAACTTGAGAATACTTCACCTTTAGTTTTTCAGTCTGATATTGATCTCAATGCCTTTTGACATTTGGAGGGAAGAGATTTTACATAAAACCTGGATTTTGAAATACATCTGACACAATGTTAAATAATGAGATCAACATAATGTGGTAATAAGTGTAGTAAATGTAATTTTCTGTAATAAAGTGGATCTCCTATAAGCATAAAAAAATTTTAAATGTAAAAATATATTTTTACATATCAAGTCACTTCTGAGAAGGCTATAAGGAACTTAAGGGTGATTTTATAGAAATAACCATTATTTGTGTACAGACAGCAGCTAAATAAGGATTAGAGTAACAACAGCAAAAATACAGAGTTCATTAGCAACTGCTTTTTACCGTTTACCACTTATCCATTTGTGTGCTGTCTAGAATACTTCTACCACTTAGGCATAAGTCTGCCTGTGCAAACTACGTCCAAATGTGTAAAGTATGTCAAACACGGGATCATCACTGTTCTGTATTTCCCAACAGAGTTCAAGCAACTCCACAAGCCAATTTTAGCTCAAAACCATGTTTTTGGTGAAACAAATTTTGACTTCAAGCTCATTTTAAATTCTGCCTTTCCTTCAGTTTACATATGTTTTGTGCAATCTTATTTATAATTAAATAATATATATTATATAGTGCAGTGAAACAGTTATGCAAAATCCTAAGGTTATTATTGGTTAAAATAGCTATTACTAGAGAGACTATCTAACAGGTGTAACCCAAACTTCAGAAACTAAATTAACAACTAAAAGCATTTATCTATTTGAGAAAGTTTTCTAGATTTGGCAAGCCACGTGTACTACTGAAATACTTTAGATCACAGTCTCTATTTTTAATAGCCAGGCACCTACAGCTGCTAAGGTGCATGTAGTATAAAAATTGTTTTGAAACAGATATGTTTAAATGGTACAATCATAAGCAACTATTTTGAGCCAAGATCCCTCAAATGTTGTAAGATCAATAAGTCTACCTTCATGACTGACAGTTGCCTAGAGAAAAACCTGTGCAATCTTACTGGTTTTATCATGGAAGGGCAGGGGTTATCGAGTACGGCAAAATTTTAATGAAGCTTTCTTGTACAACCTTTTAAAATTATTTTCTGCAGGTCATGGTGATAGACTGGAGAAGTAAAAGGAGCTATTTTACTAACAAACTACTCAGCAAGGATTGTCAGGCAGCAGGCAGATAATTTATATAGCTCCGATTTTCAAAAGACATTTCCCAAGAAGGCTAGATGTGCCAACAGGACCTGGGCTGAGCAGCGCTAGGTCATATCAGACAGAAAACAAAGCCTTGCTAAAAGCACCATATTGTCCTCTTTTCAAAGCAGAGGAATCAAGCTGCCCTGCATACATCAGACAAAACACTGCCGCTCAACATGTTGTACCCTGAAGTAGGAATATCCAGACGAAAGAAACTGGGAGCAGCACCACCATCGTCTGAGTAACGAAAGTGCCCCCAGCTTCTTAACAAGTAAAGCCGTGTTGCTGACAAGCACCCTATTAGCTCTGTCTTTCAAAGCCTTATCTAGGGAGACTGCTGTGAAATCAGGGAAGAAAATAAGAATACAGCTGTCATAACACCCTGACTGAATCACCTGAGCGAACTCTCTATCTTCAGAAACCAGTCACTGTAACTGCAAAGCGGAGCTGGAGAGCCCACCTTCATGCTGGTTGCAGCTGATAAGTAGAAAGTGACACTTGGTAATGTTAGGCTAAACGCTTCTCAGAAAGTCCATATCTGAATTAAGGAAAGACTAGATGCAATCCTTGATTTCACTAACAAGTTCACTTTTCCTTATCTATCCACTACACTAAAAATCAATGTGTAATTGAGAACGCAGAGGCTAAAGGGACTCAAGACACTTATTACTCAAGACACTTAAGCTCAGTGCTATTACAGTGGAAAACTACACTTGGCTACAAGTTTGTTGTGAGAAAAAGTTTTTTTAAATTTTAAAATTGTTTCATATGTTTCATAAACTTATAATCATGCAGATCTCACACAAAAGAAGACTGACAGGTATTTAGCTACAGAAGGAAGACATTTTGAATTGACTTTACCACTTCTAAATCTAGGTTACAGTGATACACTGGCTTACAGGCCTGGTTAAATTTCAGAGAAACACACTTCATGGCAACATTTATCTGTATATCACACTTGACACTTAATTTATCGTAGTTTTCTCTGTGTCTTCCAGGGGAGAAGAGAACTAGGCTGAAGTCTGAATTTCTAACAAAAGTCTGGTGTGACCCCCTGAATTAAATATCTGATTCATTAGCATTTGAAGTGCAACATCTTGTAAAAACATCTCCTGAAGACTGAGACTCAAAGCTTACCGATTCTAGTCTAGCGTGTCCCCAGATGAACTGATTCCCACTGAGGCAAGTCAAGTAAGGAGCCTGTACATACGTTCGTGTCATTTGGCTGTTTACCAATACACAGATGGGTTTCGAGTCCATTGGTTGGGACATGCTCAGCATGGAAATGCACCCATGAAACCCAGGATTTGTTTCACCTAACAGTGAAACTGTCTAAGATCAGATATCCGAATCCGTAAATGTCGCCCCAGGATACCTTTATTGTCAATGGAAAGATGTAAACAGGCACTTGTGGAGAGAGAGTCATTTGAACTATTGAGATACCTGTCTTAGGTATCTAGGGTACCTGATGGGAGAAATCTTCCTGTGGTTATTCATACTAATTTCTCTTCACTGGTAACAAGCGCACCCTAGGATGACCAGCTCAGATATAAATTCCTCACATCCATAAAGTCAAGGCATTTCAAACCTGGACTCTCCCTGCCCTGCAGTTATGGCTTCTTTCCTCCCATCTGCCAGGTCCAATGGGTCAGGAATTGGACCAGGCTGGAAAGAGATACCTTCTCCCCCTTTTTTACTCCCCACTGGCTTCATTCTTGGCTGGATCAGTTCTTTGGATGGATTAAAGCTTAGCCACACTGTCCAACCGTCCCCTCTCTGGGCTGTGTCATAGGTATGCCTGGAATAAGGTCGAAGGAGATAATGTGTAGAGAGGTGGGAAGTGGAAGGGAGGAGGAATGCAAACGACCCCAGGAGAGGGATGGGCTATAAAACCTGGCTGCTCTGCTGAGAGCAAGCTGGCTGTCCCTGGGGAACACAGCCTGAGGCGCAGGTTGTGTACAAAGAAATACATCAGGGAAGCATCTCCTGCAAGTCAGGCAAATACAAGGAGAGGGGCTTTTCTGGTTGAATCTTGGTGGCAGTAGTTTCAACACAATTTTCTTTCTCCTGTGTTTCTTTCTAAGCGCCTGTAACTGTGATTTCTGTTAGCATGTTGTAAGTGAATACATGGATTTGCATTTTACTGTATCCTGATTTGAATTAAGGATGATTTCACGCAACCTGCTTACAACAAAGAATTCCTTACGCAGGATACAGCAAATCTAAGCCATGAGATCAGGGCTACAGGAATAAGTGCCAAACTCAGCAAAGCCCTGCTTGAAGGTATTCAAAGAAGAACTTAGCACGTCTCTGTAAAAGGTGCACAAGCCAGACTGAGATCCGGGGATCAGGTGAAGAAGTGTCTCTCAGATACCAGCAGCAGTCAGAAAATTTCCCCAGCGTTTCTAGCACATTTAAGGAGCGTGCTTGGACCCAGAGATATGTCCTCAGCTTGTACAATTTCTGACAATTCAAAATACTAATTTAAGGGAATGTCTTTATTACCAGCCTGGGGAGTACTGTGTCCACAGCAGGAGTTCGCAGCCAGACCCATCATCTGGGCAGAGGAAGGGAGATGTGGACAGGAGAGAAGCCTCAGCATGCTCCAACAGGTCTCTGATCTAAAGACAGGAGGCATATCAAAGGACAAAAATGAAACCTACAGCATCATGGTCTAATGAGAACTCACAAAATAACATATATTTTCTGTATTTTGTATCTGGTTTTTGATCTCGATTGGCTAATGAAACTGCAACGCTATCCCATTTTCTACTCCTTAGCTATGAAGCACAGATGCAGCAAACACTTAGAGACAAAGCAGAATTAATTTGTTAAATAATTTAACTAAGCAGGGTGAGTGAAGTAGGTTCCTACAAAATGAAATTCATTATAGCAAGAGGGCCTTACAGATAGCACAAACACCTGCCTGAAATACCTGGAGAAACTCCACAGAGAAAATTTCAAAATCTCCCATGAAACTGTAAAAATTATCTTGTGTAAACTGTTGTGTGTTTTATATTTTATTTGTTATATGGAATTTATTTTATTGTCGGGGGGAAGAAAACTGGTTATTGAAAACATTTGATTTCAGTCCAAACTTTTCTATAATTTTATTTTGTCAACAGATGGGGGGATATCTACTGAGCATATAATGGGTTTATCACTTCTCAAATGCAACTGCTGCCAAATCTCTAAGGTTAGTCTTCTCTCAGATATAACATTGTGAAATCCACAATAACTATATTGAAATTCACAAATGTTTCTTTATGACATTTTAAATAAAACTAAATTATGTAAAATTACTGTATTTGTGTTATTCTGTAGGTGCTGCCTGGTAAATAACAAGTATTACCATCAAAGCAGGACAGTTTGCTGATAATATTCATTGGGCAGAATGAGCTCCTGAATGGCTGTCGACCTTTGTTCTTAGCTAATGCTGATACAGAGGTGTGTAAATGACCAAATGCAATATATCACAATTTCTAAGGTCAGTTTGAATTATACTACTGACATTTTATTATATATATTGGGCTGGCCAGCTTTTAAAATTTTATGTAGTGTTTGTTTTGGAATGGAGGTCATTTCTGTGGTTATGTATTAGCAGTGCATCTTGGCTTGTCCCACTGCCTGTTACCTCAGGCTGCAGCCAGAGAATATTTTTTATTTGATATTGCCAACTTAGAATTTATAGGTGTACAGCTCACACCACCAGTTGCCAGAGGCACACATAAACCCTTCTTCCTAGCACAAACTATCAATATATATCCTGATCAGGAGCACACACTGAAAGTAATGGCTCTTTGTTTCCCTCTGGCTGCAAAGTGCCATTGCTCGCCACACAGGATTTGGATAAGAGGAAAGCAGTGATAGTTACTGTGCTCTGACAGATGCCTCAGCAATTTTAACCTGCTGATATATAATACAATGAAATAGACCTACCTGGAGCCATTCTACAGAGAAAATCTGGCCAAAACTCATATGTGGCCTGAATGAGACCAGAAGGACCCCGTAGTCAGTGCCTAACACACTGCTCAGAAGAGGAGGAGAGGTCAATGTGAAGGTCCTCCTCTGCTTAATCAGAACATTACTGGCAAAGTGGAATTTCTTCTACAAATCACACTTTTTCAGAAATCTGAGAAGCCTGGAAGAAACACTTTTTCAAGTAGAGACTTTATCAGAGAAAGAAAGCCCAGAGTCTTGTCAGTAAGGTGCTGATCAGAGATGTGAGGGAGTCCTTAATTCAGAGCAGTTTTTAAATGTCAAGACCAGTTTGAGGAAGACTGAACAGGGTCTGACTCCTGGGTGGGTACTGCTCACATGTCCCTGCACACATACAGGCATGGAAAGAGTTCACCCTTCATCAAAAGTGTTCAAAAGAGGGTTTTATTACATTCCAGTGGTAACAAAACCCTTTTCATAAACCATACGAGTTATTACCAAAAAAATATTAAAATATCTGTCCTTTATTCAAGTCTGCCACGGAAAGACCTTTGCAACATCAATGAGAGCTCAAGTAGACTGCAAAATTTATGCTGTGTGGAGGGGAGGTTTTTAATAAAGGCATGAAAGGAGAATGGATGCTAAGCATGACAAACATCTGCCCAAGAGCAAAGCAGGTGAAAACCATCTTCATCTGCCCAGGTCTACAAATGCTGCCTGCGCCCTTCCTGCCATAGAAACAGGACACTGAAGGCTCAGCTTTCACTGTCTCCAAAGACTTGGCCAGAAATGTGGAACAGTTGAAAAATACTTTAGACTGTATAATTTAGGAGATCATAAAACCAGTAGGAGAGTTTGAGAATTATTTAGATTTATGAGCTGATGGAAGTTACTTAGACATCCACACGGTCAGAATCTCTTCCATGAAGTCAAACTGCTTAAAGATCAAAGTATCTGTATCAACATTATCACCAGGCATCAAAAAAAACCTGCGACATACAACAGATGCCCCCTCTGTCTGCCCTCAAATTGTCAAGAGTTCGCAATTTTCAGTGTTATTGGGCAGGACACACATAACATACACATGTAACATAGAAGGGGAGGGAGACTAGGGGGAAGGACAAAAACATTGCCGAACAAGAATTTGGATGGAACACTAAAAACAATCAAAATTGTCCATGCCCTTGCTGACTTTTATTCTTTACATTTATAATTTTCATCCATACCATTGTACAGAGAAACTCTAAACATTAGGAAGCATGCGCATTTCCGGCAGTGATGATGACCAACAGGCACGTCTAAGCTGACGCAGAAAATTAAATAAACTACTAATATGCCTTTAAAGGAAGTGTCATCTCTATAGTCTACGTCAGGTAACGAGGCTTCTGCAAATTACAATGCTGGAAATGAACATCTGTAATTTCGTGAGTGTCACAAAAATACACATGGTTTTCTTCAGGAAATAATCTCCATTGTGGCTGTTCGTTCTTTCATGTTCTGACCTGATGGTTCATGAAATAAGGATAAACCTGAGGGGAAATTAGTAATCCATAGTAAATCCTGTACCAATCTACATTTAAATATGAACCCGACTCACTCTTTTTCCCTCTGTAAGTAACATCAATTCTCTAAAAGTCAGTGAGCTTTAGATTTCTGAAAGTTGTTAATTCATATACAGGGAGAACCTTAAATGTGTAAACATCCTTTGCCATTTTAACAAAAACCAAAACCTGTTATGCAGGAAAGCCATGCAGAAAACAAAATCTGCTGCTCACAACTGGGTAAACTCAGCACATTGCTGTTATCCATGACACCCCACCCTCAGGCAGTGGAGCAACTCCAGCAACTCCAGCAGAAAGAATTGGGGCTTGTACACCAGAGGGGCTGTCCAAAAGCTATCATGTGATAAGCCATACTGCAAATACGCACAAAAGCAGATATGACTAGACTATAGGTCTATTATTCAGTGCTTTTATTATACTTAAGGCAAACCATGGGTGTTTACAGTTGTGAACCCTTACCACTGCCATTCTCAAATGTCTAGATATCAACTCTCTCTTAGCATCTGGTTTTCCACTGCTGAAACACTCCTGGTGCTTACACTTCTGCTGTTGTGCACACAAAAAAGTGCCTCTGCCCAAGCACCGCCAAGCTTCATAACACTTAATTCCATCCTAAATCCTATTTGATGCACAAACTAGACAGGAAAAAGTCTATCTCAGCAACAAGCAGAAGTGGATCAGACAAATTCAGATATATCTCTTCCCCACCAGCAACATGACTTTCCATCTCAAGATGTGGTCAGATCAGACCATAATACCTCGGTTGAGGGGGTCAGACACATGGTGCCTGGCACAAGGCCTGTCATGCCTGCTTGGGGGACACGTACAGGATGGGACATGTCAGGCAAGACAGCCAAGGCACACTGAATTTCTGCTCCAACAAGTCCCAGCTGCCATAATCTTCCTGTTCTCATGAAATGTGATGTACCTGTAAAAGAGATAAACACAATCTCAAAATCATCTCCTGTGTGATTTGCTTCCAGCAGAATGAGGCAGTGTTATTGCCATTAGAAAAAGTACGGCAATGAGATTTCATCAGAAGTGTGGTACGATTTCTTGGTCATCCATTCTTAGGAGAAATTAATTCAAAATCTGGTAGGTACGGAGAAGAATTACCAGGTCTGATAGGCTGTAAGCAGACGAGGAGGGAAAACACAAAAGAACTATTTTTAAATAAAGGATGATTCTGGCAGAAAAATCAAAAGGTACAAACCCTATGTAAATTACCTTAGACTGAAAATCAGAAGATTTTTAACAATTGCAGAGTGGAGACTCTGTCATGTGTTTGCCTTCCAGGGCAGTGGGCTCAACTCAAATGACCCAGGAGGTGGCTTTCTTAGCGTATGAAAATCAAAGAAGGAATAAAGAGCTGAAGATGCTGATAAAAACCTTTAAAAAAACAAAGGCTGATTTAGAGAAACTGAAATCCCTTTTCAGCCCTAAGTAACAGCAAAGAGGTTCCTGAGGAACCTGTAAAAACTAAAGAGACTTAAAAAACACCTCCTGGACTTGGAAGGCTCTTACCAGGAAAAATAAAAAAAATTAAAGGGGACCAGTAATCCTGAGTGGAAACAGACTAAAACCTTGATGAACAGTCATGAACAGGGATGTAGATGAGCCCCTGCTTCCCCTATCTATGTGTTACCTGCTGTGCTGTCTGAAGAAACCCAGAGCCGCTTCAGAGCTTCTTCAGTGAAATCTGCAGTTACTTGCTTCAACTGCAACATGACCCAGAAGGGATAAACTGTCAGGGAAAGGGATTAAGCTAACTGAAATCTTACAGGTTTCTCCAACCTAGAGTAATGGATGTTAAAATTCAACTTTTGGGAAGGTATAGCAGGGTCTGTGGCTGGGAAGCCTACCAGAGAGCTGCTGCGACTCTGACACAAAGTGGAAGGGGAGCCTTAAAGGAAGGTAAAGAGGCCCACCCACAACACGTATATACCTGATTAAAGAGCCCTAGAGAGGTGTTCCAAAATAGTTACTCCTGTATTCCAAACTGACATCCACAAAAAACAATGTATGTGTAGAGGGCACAAAGAACAGACTCCACATGAAGACCTTGGATTTCCACATGGGTTTCATCAATTCCTTTTGCAGCCCTCATTGTGAGAAAATCAGTCTCAAACTTTTCTGCCCCAAAAGTACCTTGGCCCTTGCCAAGGCTGCAGCCTTCCACTTGGGAGCCTGCCTCCCTAAAATCTTCCTCCCAGCTACTTCTCAGCCCAGAGCTGCCATTCCCCAACACTCCCATTCCCTTATTTTACAGCGCAACATAATTTTTTTCCTAGGCTGAGACAGAAGCAAAGTGGAAACAACACTGAACTCAGCTGAAGCAGGGAAAAGAAGGTCATTTGAGATAAGTGTTCAGCAAAAAAATTTCCTCCAGGAGATTCAGTACCCATAAAAGATCTCCCAGTGGGGTGGGAGCCCCCTTTTCCCCTTGTGAAATGAATGGGTGCCGGGGGGGCACCTCTACAATAGCAACAAACTGCAAATCCTTCCATCCCACCATGGACCTTACCTGCTTAAGCAGGAATCCAGCAGAGGACTCTGCTTGCAGGTTCAAGAGCCACACATTTTCCTTCTGAATGACAAAGTCCATCATCTTGCAGGAATTTTTCCAAAGTCCCTTCCCAGCTGCTGTGGGAACCAGGCTGCCTCCCATGCCTCCCCCCCCCAGCCAAGCTTATTGCCAGTTTCATTGTTCCCAGTGAAGGCAGCTGCTGTGGGAGAAAGGTAGGGGTGCTTGTTCCCAAAGACAGCTCCAAGCACAGGATAAACATTTTGAAACACGACTTGAATTTAAAGAAAAAAAAAAGAAGACCAAGAACACAAAACTGAGCCCAAGAGTGGCATGTTCCCATCAACACATTACTCAATGGACAACTTGCTGCAGTTGGATCTCTTGGAGCTTTATCAGGGTGAGACTTTCCCCCTTAATAAACTGAAAGGCAAATACTGAAAGGTATGAAAACGCACATATCCCTGTGCTTAAGTCTGTGCTTGGTTAGTACTGGGCCATCCATAAACAGCCACAAACATTAATATTGTTTCTATCTGGTAACAAGTTGTATTGGAAACATCTACAAGAAACTCACTGAGAACAACTATCCCATAATATAGATATTATAGAAGAGATACTCTGTAGATCCTAACAGTTTTATGTCAGTTTTTCTGGAGCTGAACTTTAACCAGTTGCTTTTTTTACCAAGGCGTCCTTTCAAATAGCAGAGAGGGAAAAGCCATTGCCATTTTCCTTCATGCTCACTCAGCTTTCAGACTGGGGTGGACACGGGGCCAACCTTACCCAAAACAGCCTATCTGCAGCTAGCTCAGGCATGGTTGCATGAGCTGCAGCTACATTTATGACTTCCATTCAGACATAGCCTCCAAGAGTCATCCTTCACATTACTGTGTCACTTCTCCGCACTGACAGTACTTTGCACTACAGGGGCACCTTCAACGTAAGGACTGTAAAGCACTCTAAAACACCAGACCGATTATGAATTAAACCTTGCTTGCACTGGCAAGCAATTCCTGTAGTGAATTAAATAATCCTTCCAAGCCCCTAAATAAATTCATGAGACTACAGAAATCATCTGAAAGGATATGTGGGATCCCTTGCCTTCCCAGCCCTCCTCCTTCGCTTGTAGATGTATGCAGTGTTCATTATTCCCTGCACTAAGACAAACTATATTTAATAGAACTGAAGCCGTACACATTTTTAAAGCAGATTGGCTCTGTGTGCCTGTGTTGAACAAACAGTCCTACTGAGGCAGTAGTTCACAACTATTGCTTGGTTTTTTGTTTTCTGGTTTTTGATTTAAAAAAATACTTCCTTATAAAACTTGGGATGCAATAAAAATGAAGATGAAGGAAACAAAGGATTGTGAAACCACTCATAATCCCCATTAATGGGAAAAATCCCAGCAGAATTGAATTCTTTGATTCTCACATTTGTATGTTAAGAGAGCTTCCCAGGAAGCTCATTCTCACATCAGCGGCATACCCGATATCCAGAGAGTAAATGAGCAGGAACTCACCGCGGTGCCAGACTTCTAACAGCCATTAGAGCAGGAAAGATTTACAGCATGAAGCTGTATAATAAACCATCCTTAATGGTGATAAATCAGTTCTCAGAAAAGCAAGAGGAATGTGCTCCTATGGGTTGCTGCGGTTAAGGTATAAGAGTGGACATCACAAAAAAAGAGCATCATACGAAGGTACTATATACCATCATGGTACTGCTGTATGAGCTTTGGCAAGTCATGAAACCTTTTCCTACATTGTCCATCTTTTGAGTACGGTATTTCCTTTTCTTTCATGTATTCAGGTCTGTGAAGGGCTCTGGCATTCTTAGGTAGGAGGTGCTGCAGAAGCACAGTTTTGCTATCTTCTCTGAATGGGCAAAAAGGGTTTAAAATACATTTTAGTGTTTTACAGGGCTGAAACATGGTTGAGGAGAAATATACATTTCTTGGGGGAAGCATAACAATGAATTTTTAATGAAGAATGGTCAAAAGGTCAAAAGAGCACAATGCGACTCCTTTCAAAGTGATGTGATAAGCTGGAACCGCACATCTGCAAGAACCTTAACGGGAATAAAGCAAGCACCCTGATAACCAGTTAATCAACTGTCATGGCCTCACCAGCACAGGCTATCCTTCTTGGAAAAGGAGGGGAAAAAATAACCTTAAAAAGGAACAGCATTTCAGGCACATATTCCTGAAGGAGGAGCTCTATGGCAAACAGCAAAACCAGCAAGTTTGTCACTGGTGAACAGATCCCATTTATCAGACACGCAAGAGACAAATCTGAATAGTGGGAAATATCTGTTTAACAACTTCAAGCTTCTGTTGTTTTCAGCAACAGATCGTTCAAGGAAGAGAAGGTAAATGGAAAGAATATACCGGGACCTATCTGTCCTTGGGAACAGAACACGGTGAGAAATGGAAGGTGCCCACGTGTGACTCAGTTTGCACAGCTCATATGCACGGTGGACATCCACAGCAGAGCTGGTTGTCCTCAGTTCCCTTTACTGACAAAGGAGATAAACAAGAGTTTCAAGAACACAATTCCTCTCATTCTAAAGCAAACGCTTAAAATAGAGATCTGCTGTTTTAAAACGCTTGTTTCTCGCTTATAAAGAGAGTTCAGGATGACTGACTCCAACGGATACAGCTTAAGGTGGTATGAAGAATCTCATCCCAGGATTCATCCCAAGATGAATTTCCTCTTCCAATTGTCCTGCCACAAGGACACCTGTCTCAATGACAAGGTAATTCCTTACAGAAATGAAGCTGTTGTGAATATGCCTGTTTACCAAAAGAAAGGAAATTTGAGAATGGTATTTTGCAAACAAAGGTGTTTGGACCTCAGAATAGTTTTAACCATTCCCTTGTGTTATTATTTCCATGTTTCTGTTCCAAGCACACACCAAAATTGATTGTGAAAATGGTCTTTTGGTTTTTTGCACTCAGTTACTCACACGCCTGCATGAAAGCCTCGAATTAACTATGCATCTGAATTCTAAGTGTATCTGAAAACTAAAGGATCTCAAATTTGCTGGGAAAATATAACATTTTCAGATGTGAAAATGGGAATGCACATACACTAAAAAGCAAGTCATTGGCCTGGACTAGAGAGCGTACCGCTTTCTGCCTTTGTTAAAGTGCAGCAGCAGCTTAGGAGAAGGATTGCATGAACTACATATTTTTACAGAACGTTGCAATATGGGCCCAGGAGCTTAGTGACACTAAATGCTAACAAAATATAAATATTTAACAACCTCTGCTTCCAAGAAAATTCAGGCCACATGAAACATAGATTAGGATTGTGTGTCATGAGCTTATTCCAGTATTAGCATTAATGAGAGCTAAACTGGCCAGCCAAAATAACAAAATAGTTGCTAGAAAACAGCAGCTATAAGCTACCTGCCATGCTGTCTTCATCTTTCTTACGATGGTCTGAGTCCAAGCTGCAGTCAGTGCTACTTACCCAAAAGTCAGAGAAGATTAGTAAGTCAGGTGTCCTGGTCCGCAGTATTGGGCTGAAAGATAAAGTGGAATTCATTTAATCTGTTAATCAGGATTCTAACATTCAAATGCCCTATCCTGAAGCTTTTCAAACTGACATTGTGTTGAATGATAAAGTTAATATCAGTTGACAGTTTGCCAGAAGCCATTAATTTAAACTCTCAGTTTTGTTTCAGGGCTTGTTAATTTTGTTGTGGCCTTAGAAGAGGAAGAATCCAAGTAAAGAACCACCATGTTCCGTATTCTTTCTTTTTTTTTTTTCCCCAAGCAGAAAGGTCATTTGTAAAATTTTCTCCCTCCACACTTTTTTTTACAAGAAGTAAAAATGAAATTAGACCTTTGTTTATACAATACTCTGCACTAGTCCTGGATTTATTTTTGAAAGTTGGTAAACTCTCCTTCCAATTTAAATTGATTAAATAGGTACAGCTGAGTAAATGGCCAGAGTTAGGCTGTAAGTCATATGTTTTCACTTTAAAATTACATGTAGAGGAACACAGAGAAAGGAAGCAAAGAAGAAAAAGTGTATAGAGGAGAGTTCACTGCTTTCAAGATTAAGAAAATAAAATTACAAACACGATTTGATGCCCGCCACATTTTGGTCTCACATAGCAGATGCTGTGGTCAGCTATGGTTGGCTTACTCACACCAGTGGCCTGCGATGCAAAGCACACACTTTACTAAGTAGCATTTCTATGTCCTTTGGAAGTATTCCGCATCTCCTGTTGCATCAGCTGGGTGGATTTTCACAGTTTGTTGGCCATAACATGGAGTAGGTACACAAAAAACACTACAAAAATGCAGCTGCAATGCTTCCATAATAAAACACTCTGGACAAAAACATTTCTTTTCTCTTAAAAATAAAGGATATCTCCAGTCTGATGTAGAAAGCAGCATCTGTAAGTCTTCAAGGAAGGAATCTAGTAATTCTAGTTAATTCTATTATTTCCCTACCAAAAGCACATATTAGACTGTAAGCCAATTCCTTTGTGGTCATGAAATAATTAAGGTACTGCAATGAACTAAATGGTTTCCACAAAAATGAAAATTAAAGGCAATTCTCTGTAGTCAAAAGGGATTTTATACAGTTTTTTTAAACTGTGAAGAATAAAATAATTTTCTTAATACTGGATTTTTCCCTTGATAATTTAAATATTAAATATATCTAAATCTTTATACGTATGAAACATAAAAGGAAAAATATGGAAATATTAAAAATCCAGTACAATGGCTTTGTGGAACCTGAAAACAAACAGATGGCCACCTCATCCTGAAAAATAACTTAGGTACTTTTCTGCTGGAAAGAACCCGTGTAGGTTAATTTACAAAGAATTTTTGTCATTCCTGAAAGAGGATCACGGAAACAGCTTCTGTATCTCCTCTGAAAACTGCTGAAGGTACTATGACAGTAGAAAGACATACTTCTTTCCTTAACGTATACACAAGACTATTAAACCAAACTGTTTTGTTTCTTCTCTGTATTTTATGCCTTAGTGTTACAGCTTTTGGGACCTGCCTGTAAAAGGAATTTAATCTGCTTTCTACAATATTTACAATAACCCTTGCTGAATTGTTTTCATCCACATTCCACACAAATGCTTTCCCTTTCCAGCTTGTTTGCTCTGGGCAAACAGAGAGAGCAGACTTACACTGTGAGATCCAGTTCTCACTTTTATTTAATGGGTCAAACATATTTTCCATATTACGTTGTTCATCATATCTCAATATTTGGTCATAGACCCAGCCACAGATCTAACGACTGCATGACAGAAGTGATATAATATATGTGAACCACTTCTAAAACATACAGTTAAAATGCTGCTAAAAATATTTTTTTCTGCATAGGGAAATTTCTTGAATATGCAAATGGGGATCCTTTCCATTACATGTAGCAAAAGTCCAGGATGCTCTCAGACTTATTGTTTTATCATTTGGGCCTTCATACTCTCAAGCCACTGAAAATGCTCAGTTAGAAGACTGGCAGCAACGTTCTCAAAGCAAATACTGTACTGCTTCTGGATTGGAAAAGTGAAGTTTCTGTCTCACCAGGAGTGAGAGGTGGCACCCTTTGTAATGAGGACACGGTGGAAACTGCTCGCTGACTCCACAGGGAGCTGTTTTGTGAGCCGAGCCTGCAAGCTCACAAAAGAGAAAGGATGCCAGACGAGTAGGCTGAGTAATGTTCCTTGAGTAATGAAGCTGGTGAGTGATCTAGAGCACAAGTCTTGTGAGGAGTGACTGAGGGAACTGGGGTTGTTTAGCCTGGAGAAAAGAAGGCTGAGGGGAGACCTTATCGCTCTCTACAACTACCTGAAAGGAGGCTGTAGAGACATGGGGGTCGATCTCCCAAGTAACAAGTGATAGAACGAGAGTAAATGGCCTCAAGTTGCAGCAGCGGAGGTTTAGATTGGATAATAGGAAAAATTTCTTCACTGAAAGGGTTCTCAAGCACTGGAACAGGCTGCCCAGGGAAGTGGTTGAGTCACCATCCCTGGAAGTATTTAAAAGACTTGTAGATGTGGCATTTAGGGACATGGTTTAGTGGTGGATTTGGCAATGTTAGGTTTATGCTTGGACTCCATGATCTTAAGGATCTTTTCCAACCTAAACAATTCTATGATTCTAAAACAGAGTGAACAATGGTTGCCTTATGAATATCCCTGTTGCTACAGATATGCTATATATCTGTATATAATATATAAAAATATATTTTGTTGTCCAGTGAACAAAAAACTCTGAAGGGTCTTTCAGACGAGATGAATTACTGAGTTACAAGCACTCATTTATTGATCCTCCATGCACTACCTTTCAGAACATAGCAGGAATTACATTGATAAACTAAGTTTCAGCCCAGTGCGTTTTCTGGTTTTCTTCTAAAAATCGGGACCTTTGATCGCCATTTTCCCCTCTGCCATCTACTTGACCTCCCATGAAACCTTCAAAACCCAGAATAGTGGTTTCCTAAAGCAAAGTAATTTCTCCATTTCTAACAAGAGTAAACTTGAATTCTGTACATGGATTTCTGTTTTGACTTTTTTTGTTTGTTAGCCTTCAAGAAGAGAAACATTTAAAGCAGGTGGCCTGTGCTAAGTTTACATGTAATCAGATTTCTATAAATATCTGCCTTTCAGAAAATGTAGCAATTCCCAAGTAGAGGGTTATGTTCATGAACAACTGATCTCCAAACCATCATTATACACATACACTATTGAAGAAATGTGTTTGTACATAAGCCTTCAATCTTTAACTTTATTCTCGGAGTTGATGATATTTAGTAATCAGCAAACTTCACGGTATGTCTGAATGCAACATAGAACATACAGCGACACATTATAATGGCCTTATGTACATCCAGAAGGACCCTATCCCAGCACCACCAATGTGCAAATGAGAGTGACCAGGTGGACTTCACCTGACTTTAATTTCTTTAGCATTTATTTAGTCAGTGGAGAAAAATAAGGTCTGCATTGTGGACATCAGAAGTCAGACAAGAGGAATTCCATCCAGCCTGACTTCCCCAGGCAGGATCAGCGCACGTGCCTGACCATTGGCTTTTTCGGAAGGTGAGACTACACCACAGAGTGAGCTGGGCAAGGACAAAGACCTTCCACCCACTGAAGCTGAAATCAGGAAGGAACAAGATTTAAGAGTTCATGTCCTTCCTCCTCAAGGACCACATGTGTATCTCAGGTACATCTCTAATGGGGTGCAGTTAAAGAGTGTGTTTCCCCTTTCCTACCTCACATCTGTCTCTCTGCTATGACAAGGCAAAGGGACAAGTTCTGCCTCTCACTGTGGGAAGAGCATCACTCTAGAACAAAGCCCTATCCTTTATTTTTAAGCCATCAAGGATCTAATATTCAAAGGACAGAATCATTCATTATACATATTGCTAAAGTGGTTCCAGTGACATGCTGCCCTGCACCAACAAGGGTAGCTGCTAAGAATAGAAACTGTACTCATAAATAAAGCCTCCACCCCCAAAATGCCAGGAGGCATGAGTTTGGTTCAAATTCCAGCAACTTTTGCTTGACTGATCCATCCATCACCAGGAGTGATGAAACATTACAGCAGTGGTGCAACGTATACATTTTATAATCAGCCTTAATGGAGATCCAAGAGTTCAAAACAGCAGGCCCAAAATATATCAGGAGAGGATCAGAACGTTAGAAAGCGTCAGAACATCAGAGACATCAGAGCATTAGGCCCAACCATGTCTAGAAGAGTGGTATTAAAACAGTTGTCTCGGTGCACCTCTCAGTGCTGCCCTCCACGCAGTTGTCACCTGAGGTCAAGCTGGAGCTCGCTCAGCCATAGCTGTGGCAGTGCCAGCCTCCAGCTACAGGTCAGGTCTGGCTCCAAGGCTTGAAGGAGCTCAGGCTGTGCATTTATTCCTCTGTGTGGCCACTGCAAGGTGTGATACATGGATTCCACCACCTTCTGCTGCTCCAACACAAAAGCCTCTGTTTAAATATTTACCTATCACACCCTCTTCTATTCCATATCTCAGGTTCTAACAGCTGCCAACTATCTTTTTGTCCTTTCATTTCACATTATCAGTTTACTTTTGATTGTTAGTCACAGCAAAAGGTCACACAAGATGGAATGTCGCTGATTGAAAAAGTAGATGGAAAATACTCAAAATCCTGCCAATGTGTAGCTGATGAAACTCTCCAACTTTGTCAGTTTTCTGCATAGGAAATATTACTGCGCTGAACTAAGACTTTACTAAAATCAGATCAGTGTTCAGCTGGTGGAAGCTGAATTTTATTTGTAACATCCAAAGCCTTTTTTGAAAAGCCCACCCAGTAAGATTTTCTATTTAGCAGCAGACTGAGGCACTTTTTTCAGTAGCTCTCCTTGGGAGAAAGACCTCAAGACCCAAGAAACTCACAGCCCTGCATTGGTGTGTGTCCACACTTACTCAGTACTAAACAGTCATGTTAAACAAATGAATGCACATACCAGTAGTAAAATTAATATTTAGCCACCTTTACAGGAAAGCACTTTGAAGTTTCAAACATTAGTCTTCCTAATTTAAAATCTGACCCCAAGATTACTTTTGTGAATTGAGAAATAAACAGACTGGGTTTACAGAGATAGATTGGTAAAGTTATTACATCAAAACTCAATTTTGTTATCTCTGGTTTACATTAAAGAAACTTTGTAAGTGAAAGAGATTGCAAATATCAGTCCCTTATTCCAAATATCCATCTCTCCGTTCCATTTCAACCTGCACTAATTGAGTAATACACTGACAATCATACATTTTTCCTTGTCATATACTTCAGCCATGGTGTAACCTGAATAAACAGAGGTACCAGAGGACTTGAAAAAGGAGAGTTACAGGGAGACGACAGCCACACCACTTAATCTAAGTTATAGAAATCATTTGAAGAGCAGCAGTGAACCATGGAATATATTTATTATCTCTCTTCACACCTCAAACTTTCTTCACATGAGAGATTGTAATAGAGCAATAGACACAGAGATGAATAGATCAAGCAGAGAAGAATATCCAGTGGGATCATGCAATTGCCTGCTCTTATTCCAAAGAAAAAAGAGATTGCTAGATCTTTCTGATGCTTCAGATACTCCAACTCTTTCCTACTTTTGTAAATAAGTTTAAAATACAAGATTTATAGTGATCTTCTCTGAAATGGAGCTTAGCTTGGCAGTGCAGGCATGAGAAGATTAAACCAGAACAGTAACCTGGAGATAGGCGGTTTCTCAGGATGGACGGGAAAAAAAAAAAGTCATAAAAGAAAAAAAAAGTATTATGGCCACTGAGAAGATGGCCCAAAGTAAAATGTACTATACCCCTCCCCAGTGCCTGTAATGTGAACATCCCGGGAGGTATAAGGAAGAGAATTGAAGAGAATTGTGGTGGAATCGCCATCCCTGGAGGTATTTAAAAGATGGGTGGACGTGGTGCTGAGGGACACGGTTTAGGGGTGATTTTTTGGCATAGGTTTATGGTTGGACTCGATGATCTTGAAGGTCTCTTCCAACCCAAGTGATTCTATGATCAACTACATCACGATTCTATGAAAATATTGAGCTCCCCACCGCAGCGAACACAAAGCCGAGTGTTCAGGCCCCATGTGTTTTAGCAGTCAAAGCCACAGGTCGGCAGCTGAGATGGGTGCTGCTGTGTCGAGCACAGAGGCCTTGCAGGGAGCTGCAGGATGGCAGGCAGTACAGCCCACATTCCACCTACAGCGTTACAAACAGGTGGGCTTCCCCGGTGCTGCTTCTTCTCCTCCTTGTGGCAATGCACCATTAGGAACGTGGTTTGTGCCTGTAGCTGTGTGCATTTGCATATATGTGTATGTTTAGCTAGTTCCTGGTTATGTCTTTTGGCTCATGATTATTAAAACTACATTGCACCGGGGAAATTACACCCATGTGCTTTAGCCTAGGTCTTTGAGGATGCAAGAGCAACTCTTCAATGAAGAGTTTTTTGTTTCCTACATTGCTTTCACTTCAGGACACCTAGACAAGAAAGCAATTGTAGTTTGAAAACTGCTTAGTCCATGGTAGCACAGCAGCAAAACTGAGCTTGAAAACCGACAAGCCAAACTTGGCAGCCAAAAAGGCCAACCATGTCCTGGGGTGTATCAAGCACAGCATAGCTAGTCAGTTGCGTGAGGTGACTGTCCCACTCTACACTGCATTGGTGCAGCCCCACCTGGAGTACTGTGTGCAGTGTTGGGCACCTCAATGTAAGAAGAATGTCAAACTATTAGAGGGTTTCCAGAAGGAAGGCGACCAAGTTGGTGAAAGATCTCAAGGGCAAGACTTACAAGGAGTAGCTGAGGTCATTTGGTTTGTTCAGCTTAGAGAAGAGAAGGCTGAGGGGTGACCTCATCTCAGTCTGCAACTACATCACGAGGAACAGCAGAGGGGGAGGTGCTGATGTCCTCTCTCTGCTGACCAGCAATAGGACACAAGGAAATGGAATGAAGTTGCATCAGGAGGAGTTCAGATTGCACATTAGGAAGTGGGTCTTCTCTAAGAGGGTGGTTCGTCACTGAAACAGGCTCCCCAGGGAAGTGGTCACAGCACCAAGCCTGTCACAGTTCAAGGAGCATCTGGACAGTGGTCTTAGTCATAAGGTTTAGTTTTAGGTAGTCCTGCAAGGAGCAGGGAGTTGGACTCGATGATCCTTACGGGTCCCTTCCAACTTGAGATATTCTATGATTCTATGAACCCATCTGAGTCTGCTATTCTCTGTGTGGAAGTGTCACCATTTATAACCACTGGGGCTGCTGACTACAAGCAACTCGGGCCACCTCCATCCAAACCTTGCAGACTACAGCTTCTCAGGCAGCCCTTCAACAGAGATGTGTAGCCATGAAGCTTCACAGAAAAAGCCATATGAGAAGGGATTTGTTCCTGTTAGACAAGGGCAGTTTTCAGCTATGTGACGATATACGCAACCGTTGCTGTTTCCATTTCTCCCCACACATCATTGGTGTTATTTGAATTAAACGCATGCTACTGATCTCTTCCTGAGAAGCTAATGGAGCAGATGTTATTTGGAACATACTAAATGGAAACATGGCACATATTTTGTTAATGGACTATGCAGATTTTTGTGAGGCAGAACTGAGAAAATCAGCCTGTTGCTATTTCTGGCTTTGCTGGCCGGATGTTTTTAGCATAATGTTTGCATACAGACAAGCCAAGTCCTACAACTGCAAAGGCTAGGACAGCCTGGCATTCAGACAGGACAGGCAGAGGGTTGGCTGGGGAATACTGTAATAAACTGAATGAACAGTGGATGTGGCCATGTTAAAATCTAGATTTTATTTCCACCCATGCCAGAAATTATTTTTTTATAACCTGTGCATTATGCAACTTGCAAAACGGGTAAAAAATGCTCGCAAACTGGGGGTCAGAGGCATTGCAGTAAAATAAATATTAGGAATAGCACAGAATTATTGGTAGCAATTGGTAGACGACATCAATTTACAACCCCTTGGTTCCCAGGCTAATGCACTGTTTTTCTAAGACACAAGGTGTCTACTTCTCTTAAAGAGGTGGGGAAAAGCAGAAAGGAGCTCTTACCTAAAAGGCATATATCATATGCAGTGCTCTGAAGGGCTACCACACAGAGGCAATTGAAGGACTGTCACTAAGTCACCTGTATGTTATCATGCAGTACTGGGGAGACATGTAATGTCTTGCAGTGGAGCAGTTCAAAACCTTGAAGAGAACAGATGTCCTTTAGGACACACAAGCCCTTTTTAGTCTGAAGGACAGGCATTAAACCTCAAGCCAAGTGAGAACAACAGCTCAGTACCACTGCTACAGGACCACAAGAGAAAAAAAATAAAATTCACTGATCAAGTACCCAGGCAGCGCGGACTGGCTCTGTCACTGGTGGCTGATCAGCCAGCCTGGCTCAGAGAGTATAACGCCATCAAAGAGTTAACAAATCAGGTACAAGGGACTTACCCTAAGTCTTTCTTTCCTATACAACTGTGTTAGAGGTAACTTAAGTCAGCCTTCCTGGTTTATTTTTTTTAATTAAATAAAACTTTCAGCTGTAAGAAAAAAAAAAGATAATAACAACAATCACAGGATCAATGCAGACAGTGGGTTGTTTGGCAAAAGAGAAATCTTCTCCTCATTCTGGCATAGCTCACAGACTAAGCTGAGCCAGTCAGTCTGAATTAAAACACCAAGTACTTGGGATAAGGTTCTTGCACGTCTGCATGTGAAGATCATACACTTGAAAGGTAAAGCAGAAGTTTGGTAGTGGAAAGAAGCCTTTAAACAGGTTGGTCTGTCTCAGTGAAGTAAATGGCAAAGTATGTGTCCTGGTTCCGGCAGGGACAGGGTTAATATCTGGCACAGCACAGGTATTCCACACCACGTGACGCCATTCCCAGTATTTAGGGGGAGCTAGCCGGGGAGGGGAGTTCCCAGTTTGGGAGCAGGCACGGATGGTCCGGGTCCGGTAGGTGCGGTACCACTATTTATACATTCCTCTGCCAGTACTATTGTTGTTTTGTCAATTTTTCTTTTTTGTCCTGTTAAATTGCTTTTTATCTCAACCCACGAGTTTTTGCCTTTTTATTCCAATTTTCCCTCGCTGCTGCGAGGTTTGGGTGAGCGGCCGCGTGGTTCTTTGTGCCGGCTGAGGCCAAACCACGACAGTATGAAACTATGATGGAAGGTGAAGATGTAACATGAAATGAGGTAGATAATTCAATTCTGAGTGAAGAACACAGTTTTTTAATATCTGAAAGTGTGGTAAAGCCAAAAGTCCTATGAACAAGGGCTATGTCCTGCCCTTTAACTGGACCTGTAACAGGCAAGTGTTTGATGTCAGGACAGCTGACAGTGACTGTCATGTCAGACAGTCATTTGCTGGATTTTCTCCTGGCAATCACATTGAGGATAACTCTCTATTTTGCCATCTAATCACTGGCTACTGTGCAGAATTGCTCTCTTCATTAATCTTAGCTTTCCCAGAGACAAGGTCACAGGTTTTTCAACCAGTCTCACAGGCCAGCTCTGCCTTTGCGCTAGAATTCTGTTTTGGGCTGAGAGGGACTCTGAAATTCAGTAGTCAGTGGACAAGCCAATGGTATTAGTTTCAAAGCTTTCCCTGGTATGACAGTGCAGCGCCTGGGCAGAGGGTTCGGAGGGTCAGGTGGCAAGGCAAGGCTGATCATGAAAATCAAAGAGCACAGTATCAGGTCTAACTCCACCTAGAGCCACAAAAAAATGAGTCTGTCTCATTCATTTTGCTTTCCATATTAATAAAGCTGCGACATTATGTAAACCATATGCTGTCTTCTCAGCTGGATGCGTTAATGAAATCCTCTGAAGAGGGAAGCTTGATTTTTTCTATTAAAAATGGGAACTCTTCTTCTTTTGCTAAAATCCCTTTTTCCCTCTCTTGCCAATTTGCATTTAGTCACAGTCTCCTCAAATCCACTTCTTACTCTTCAGTCAAAAATGTGACTAAGGATTTCCAAAAGGGCAAGGCCAGGGGGGAGGGGAGAGTTGACAGGAGCAAGAAATTATTTTCTCCAGCATTTCATGATCATTTTTTAAGTACTTCTTTTGATTTCTCTTCCTTACACCCATGTAACTTCCCTGTGTAAGCAAGAACAGATGTTGCAACAAGCAGAGTTCACCCTTTGACCTCGAGATCTCATTGCTTCTTTTCTCTGGTGCATGTTTGGATTTAGAGTGAAAACCCTACAAAAATGCACGGGGGTGGGGTGAGATATGAGGCAGGGGAAGAATCTAATTTTGGAAAGTCTTCCCTAGCAAACCCTCCCCAACTTCCACTTGTCTCACTTTATTTGTGAACGTCTGAGTCCCAGAAGCTGAAGACATCTGAGATGCGCTCAGATGCCACGCTGAGTGGCATTGTATCAGAGTATCCAAGTGCATAAATTAGATCTCCTTCTCCAAAAGTATTTTCAGAAGACACAACCTATTGCCATTCCTAATGCAGCAGATGACATGTCCACATTAGCCCCATGCTCAGACGCCTCTGTGAAGATCTGTGTCCTATAAATCTGCAAGTCTTTCCTCCACACAGACAAAAAATTTTTACTCACCAGCAATGAAAAAAAAAAAAAAAACCAAACCCCAAAATCTATTGCAATGCCATCCCTCCCCTTCTTGCCCTGGTTTTTTCTCTTGTTTTGCCATATTTTGTGTACAGACTGCTCAAGCTGCCCCTGCCGCTGCCCCTGCCACCCCCCCCGACGACATTCGCATTTCTGCCCTGTGTGGGACGTGTCCGCTGCTCTGCTCCCAGTCACCCTCTCCCAGCTCCCCGTCCTTGTCACACCCAGCTGGCTGGAGGCAGGGTGGGGAGGGCAGGCGCGAAGCCAGCTGCCAGCATCTGCGACAAACAGCTGGCGAGGGCTGAGGAGCTTGCCGAGAGCGGCTGCTAGCCGTGCTGTGCCGGGCTGCTGGTAGGGACCGTAGCTGCCGTTGATACGGTTTGAAAGGTGAGCCCTGCCCCAAGGAAAGCGGCATTCCTGAACAGCCTGCCTTTCCCACTGCCACTTGCTGGGGCTGCCAGGACACCTCCGGGTGCTCCTACAGGAGCAGGATAGAAGCTTCCCGAATGCTGTGCGACAGACGCGCTAAAGAAAGATGGCTGGGAAGCTTTCAAACGAGCTGCCTACGGGCTGCCAGGCCGTGTCTCTGCAGCTAGCGTAGGGTCCTGTGAACATCTCCACTCCCACCACTCCCTTCTCAATGCTGTTTTTTCTCTCAGTCTGTCTTGCTCGCAGCCAGGACCACGGAGCCCCGTCTGGCTGCGGGAAGAAAGTGTTGCCATCCTCCCACGGGCCTCCCGTCCCCACGCTCCCTTTTGTGCTGCTGAGTGAGTAGCGCTGCCAGTGACATGCAGATGACAATGTTGGGCCCTTGCCCCTACCAGAATCGACTCGTGCTCCCAAGGAAAATCCACTCCAAGAGCTGCGAGAAAGAAAAACAAACAAGAAAACCAATGCAATTACAGCCATTATATCCCAGCACATAATTCTGAACTTTTTATAGCCCTTTGTCTGGCCTGTTTTTGTTTGTGCACAGGACCTTTCCCCAGGGAGATTACTTCTCAGCCAAATACCCTGTCAAAAATTTTCTCAGCAGCCACAGTTTTCCACTCAGTTCTTTTCCTCTTTATGTTTCTTTTGATATACCTAAAGTGCATCTCTCCATTCCTCCTCACATATATATATCTTAAAGTATTTGTAGATTTGAGATGTCTGTTCTTCTTAACCACCCAAAATACCTTGTTTTGTAACAACTAATGTATGCGGCTTGGCTTGCTAAATCTTGAAACTAAATATAATTCTCTGAGGCATTTAAGCTCATTAGAATATGGATTCTTTGTTTACACACATGGCTTGTTATAAAGAAAAAAATAATCAATATTTAACAGATGCAGAAGGGTACCTTGGAAACTAATATTCTATAAAATGAAAGAGCACTTTCTGAGAATGTTGAAAAGACTAGAGATTAGAGCTGGCAGCTCTCCATTGTGTGGCCACTTACTGTCACAGAATCCAGCAGGAGACGGCTCCTGCCATTTCCTTTTGATTTCTCTGTGTAAATCTGCTCTCACCTAAAGCTTGACCACATGACAGTACATACTCACATTAAACTGATTATTTCTGTCTGAGCTGGGTGTAGAAGAGCCAGTTTTAACTTCCACATAAAAAATGTCCCTTCTGGAAATACCCCCATTCACTGCAGAAAGAGGTACAGTACACATCCCTAACAGACCACTGCATTTTCTTTTAACTTCTGGATAATAACCAGGCAAACGACAGTCCAGCCTAGCATCTGCATTCAAAGTTGATTAAAATGTCCAGATAAGGTAGCCAGACACGCAGATTAACCTAAAAATCTACAGGTTAAGGATATTATACATCAGATTAAAATTTTACCATTCCTAAGCAGTATCAGCCACTTGCCACAAAACATGTTCACAAATTTACTTGACTAACTTGGAAATAGTTTATAGTTAACCAAGCTTCATCGCAATACAATGAGGTAAGAGACGATTCATAACCTGTCGAGCTGGTGCTTCCCCACAAGTAGAGTGCAAGCAGAGAAAGTAAGAGCAGCTGGTTTCGCAAAGGGGAATGAATACCCTGATTGCAGAGATTTCTCCTAGTGCTACCTAGGCCCCCCTCTTCAGCAGATACAGCATGTATCTGGAGAAAAGTGGTGCATCTGGAGGGTGGGACTATAAACACGTTGGATTAGTTAAAGTACTGAGCATCCTGCTCGTTGATTCACCAAACTATCTCTGCAGTCCCTTCGGAGCAAGAGAAGTATGGCTCTATTTCCTCCTTTCTCTAACCTCACAGCTGTTGGGTCAAAGGATGCTTTAAATCCACTAATCAAGCAAAAATTTATAGCAAAACCCAATCAGATGCATTTTATTAATCTCTTGCAGAAGATGCTGACATCATACAAATGCAGGTTTATAGTTTTTTTTATTTGGAAAATTAAGCTATAATAGAACAAAACAGATAAATCAGTCAGACCAAGTATGTGAACAGTTGTAGAATTTCAGGAAGAAAAGCCTCTTTATAGCATGCACATGACCCAAAATGATTTAGAAATTCTTATTAAAAGGAACAGGATGTAGCATTTCAAATGTTTCACCATCTCTAGCTTTGTGATAAAGGTTTCAGGAACTCACAAACTGAAGCTGTTCACATTGTTGGTTACCCATCAACTCTGAAGCTATAAGGAAGTACCTATCATCGCTTTATCTGACTTACCCTCTCAGGGCTGTGGTATGCTGTTGGACTGCACACATGAATGGAGTCCGGAAACTCCCAATTTAGGATTTTGTATATGGCCTTCTACAGGCTACAAGCATTTCTGAACAACCCAGAGATCCTCATACCTAAAAGTTACAGGGCAGCATCCCGCTGTGCTGGGTAGCATGCAAACAAGGGCTGCCTTTAAAAGCTCACAAACTGAGTAGCAGAAGAAATAGACCTTGCAAGGACATAGCCAAGGGACACCATCAAAAAGCAAGACTATGATGGCCAGCAGGATACCCAATGGTCTCAAAGGACTAACTAACAAGAAACTTCCCAGTAAAGCCAGAGGGAAAGTACCTTAGGAGAAAAGGGGAATTGGAAGGCAAGCCAAGGGAAACAGAAAGGTCTTGTGCCATTTTTGTCAGCTTTGATCAGAAGCAGCAAAGTCTGTGGGACCACTTGCAAGATGACTACAAGAGTCCTAGTAGCACCCCAACCAATACCCCTTTTTGATGGCATATTTTTCTGCCATAATTTTGATTCAAACTTTGTCCATACTATCATTTATTATATTGTTATTATCTACCATATCATCATATACAATCTACACTTCTAACTTCACTTTTACATCTGCCTTTTTGAGCTGTATGCATTCTTCAACAGCTGACCTAGGCAATGTATCTATTCTAACAGATTTCTCTTATCCCTCTGAAATCTGCTTGCGCCTGTGATATCAGGAGTTCTTTATATTTTTTCCCCATTTGCTGGATTTTCATACTTGTGTATATTAAATCTAAGCATGGAGACTATAAAAGTGTCTGCTGAGTTTGCTTTTCTGTTTCCAAGGCTAGAGATCTCCATACCAGTTGTGCTACCCTGAGTCCCAAAAGCCTGAAATTCAGGAGTCCACAGAGATGTAAAGTATTTTCCCTCTATGAATTCTTCTCAATAGTCAATATCACAAAGCTTGTCTAAAAATAAAAATTCAAACCTGGATACTGTCTTCATAGCTTTGTCAAACTTTGGCCCCACTTTTCTATCAAACGGGAAGATTCTTCAGAGGGTCAATGGAGTTTCCGTTTCTTTGAGTAACATTGCCAACTCAGGTAATAGAGCTTTCGTCTATTTCAGTGAGAATTTGGGAGTACCATCTGCCCTCATTTGAAAGCTGACCTGTAGATTTTCCTTCAGAATCCTTTCCAGCCTCATGTGCGTCCCCAGCACATCCTTTTGTTCTCTGCATCTATTTAGTGCGGGCCTAGCATCTCGCAGTAACGAGTTGTCATGTGGTTCATAAAAACTTCTATTCTTTATGTTCAAGCAAATTTCATGTTCTTCTCTAATGGGTTTTTGTCTGTCCTCAGATCGTTCTGTCTTATCATCTCTCTCAGTGTCACAGTTACCTGAATAGTATCTGTGTTCTTCTTTACACTCCAATCTCAGACTAGTTAGGCTGTTCTATCTTTTTCTGCTGTGGCTGGTTTCTCTTTTTCACCTGTCACTTATCTTCTTTCTGGTTTTCCCTGTAATTCTTCCACACAGCAAAAATATCCACTGATTTCATTTCTCCTCACTAAGCAAACTGTCTCTTCTTCCCATAACTGTGTTTTGTCACATACAACTCTCCTTAGCTAGCTGTCTGACTTCCACATCTTGTTTGGAAGATGACTTAGTTCGACTGCAAGACCCTCTTCTAAACTCCATGAAATCCACTGTCCTATCATCTTCTCCATCTACTGCTGGAGTACCTCTTGCTTAGGAAATGGGTATTAGGAATCCACTTCAGAAGAATATAGACCTCATGGATTCTGCTTTTTTCCTTTTTCTTTTTTTTTTTCCCACCAAGATCCACTCCATTTTTTTCTCAGTAGCCACATCCCTTTCTTTTCTTAATTCCTGCTCAAGTAGAAAAGAAAATCTCACAAATGATTTCTTACAGTCTTTCAGATATCTAATCCCATTTCCTATTTTCTGTATGGTATTTCATTAGAACTATATAATCCGAAGCCATGCACAGCAAAATGGCATTTATACAAGGAACATTCCTTTTAAAGTCACAGCTGAACATTTAGAGAAAACATCCCTACTGATATCATTTATAAATACAATGTTTACTTCTTGTCGATGTTATGATTCGGTGAAAATGATTTCTGAGACTTTTCACTCCTATGGCTTTCCTGTTCACAGGAAATGCCTCTATGAATAGCTGTCAGAATAAAACCTTTGCCTTTCCAATTCTCACTCACTCATTTGCTGCGTAAGCACTGTGTGTTGTTCACCTAATGTGCTTCACACAAGAAGTTGCTGCAATTCAAGTTTCTTATCCACAGATACATTTTTCATCCTTCTCTGACATTTTCCATTTTTCCTCTACAAAGCCTTTTATGAATTCACAGCTATTGCTCTATAAGGAGATAGGTTATTTATATTGGATCTACTTCTTAACCTTACTTATCTGATTTTACCTTATCTGACATCTTGTTTCTCAGCCCACATATATGTATGCAAATCTGCTTAAGAGTATTTCCCATTTCTTTATAATTTTTAGTTCCCACAATTGCGTATCTTCTACAGATTTATTCAACTCCCTATTCACTGCTGACATCTTGACACTAGCAAACAGCCGTTCACTGCAAAGCTTTTCCCATGACTTAACTTGGGAATCAGTTTTTCCCCATTTCCTTTGTCTGCCTCTAAGTTTAAGCACTGAAGGTTTTTCTCTGGAGCAGCCACACTAGTCCAAGCCAACTGAAATAGCCTTCCTCACATCCTGCGCCCTAGTGATCCTCCCAACCCAGAAACTACAAGGAAGCCCATCCAGGCAGTCGATCCTGGAACGAACCCACCTCTGTCGAGTCAAAAAAATCAAATTCATTGAATCAAATTACTTTAAAGCCCCCAGTAATAATCAGCATAGATGGAAGGACCTCATAAGTATCTCCACTATTTCACAGTTTATTTCTTTCAGACTCCTCAGATTAATACCATCTGCTCCTGGTAATTTACTGCATTTGTCTTTCTCAAGTTGCTTCATAACTTCCTCCTGAGAGCCTGCAATCTCTCTTAAGGCCAACGTCTGATTTCCCATAGGAAATGCCCTCTGAATAGCACCTTCCACAGAAAACACAGATGCAGGAAATTTGTTTGACTTCACTCCTAGCTGTGCCTCCTTTCCAGCTGACTCATTGCCTAACGGTACACAGTCACTTCTGCAGTTCTCTAAACACTAACAGGTACCTGTGTCTTTCTTGTCTTGGAAATATTTTTATATTTTAGACAAAACTTTCCTCTACTTATATGGCACAAGTCTCTTTATAGTCTTGAAGTTTCTTTATAGTGTTTATCCCCAACATTTATCAGGGTAGAATGTTTGAGACAAAGAATGACTAAGAATTCTAATAAATATTTTTCTCATTTTTATCCATTTTTCTTTATGTTCACAACCATTATGTTTCCCTGGAAGAATTTCTACTGATTAGAAGCAAGTTGAGCCTTCTGCATTCCTCACCTCAATTAAGTCCTGCAATTACATGATGAATCTCTTCCTTTTTCACAATCTCCAAAACGAGTTATTAAATAATCAGTTACTTATGCTTTCAGTAAACTGCTCCAATCCACCATTCTGCAAAGGCCAACGAGGCAATGCACTAATTATGCATCACTAGAGCAGGCAGTTTAGTGAGTATCTTACAAAGGAATGGCTTTGGCTAAGACCATAGTTTGGGCGTGAATGTCATGTATGGGTGCTGCGTGTTCAAACAGGACCAGTAACGTTATTTAAATCTCACTGACTCAGGAAAATACGAAGAGGCATGCAAATTCTGCTGTCAAACCAACAACGTAAACAAACTAAGGCACAATGGGACTAAAGGATGGGATAAAAGTCTGAGATCAAAGAATCCTCGTCAGAAACTCTTATGCACCAACAGTCACTTCTCATGCAAAATGAGTTGCAACTATATTGAAATCAGACAGGTAGAAAAAGTAATCCCCAGAACAACCAGAGCTGTTGGTTTCCAAGAGGTTTATGGCATCAAATACAATTCCTGCTATACACAATTTGGAAACTGGTAAATGCTACAGAGAACAGGTGTAGAGTACTTCCTGCAAGGATTTCCAATTAATAGGCAGCTGTATTCTGTACTTCTCTTTTACAGCTACAGCAGATCCAACAGCAGTGAACCCTGTTCTCTAATTATGACGTGCCAAGTGGCTTAATCAGTTTGCAATCTTTTCTTCTTAGGTAAACGAAAACAGGATTAAATAAACAGTGTATGAAAGATAGGAGAGTATCCTCTGAACTAAATAATTCAGAGCTAAGAAATGCTGAACTCTCATCAATCACAGAGTATTTTCATGAGGTTTGGAAGGAAGAAATTGTGTAAACATAATATATAATGAATACACTCTTGCTAACACCACCAAATACCTATAGGATGCCTTTTCTACAGTTTCAGATATTATTTACAGTAAATTCCACAGTAAGTATAGTATTTACATTCTTTATAGTCAATTCTTGTAGAATCCTAGTAAATACCCTAACACTGGAGTCAATTGTTTGACTCTATGATTTTACCAAATTCCTTGACTCACTGACTTTCCATTGGTTTTCTCAAGACGGATGGGGCTTAGGAAGATTATAAGGAAATTAGTCTGAAGATTGTATCAATGGTGGGGGTCATACCAGTTAAGAGAGAAGAAACTCTCTGGGAACCAGTTATAGCCTGATTTACTGGTGACATTTATTTCTACCTACCACCATTTGAAAATCATCTCATACTTTGAAGCATACAGAACTATTATGCCTTCAAATCGCTATTAAAATCATTCTCTCGAGAATTTCAGATATTTCTTTAAAAGCTTCCTACCCTATTTGAGATGATTTGTAAACTCTGTTGACAAAGTTGTTGCAGGTTTTCTGGGTATTTCTCACCTTGTGGAATAGTTACAGATTGTGCAGCAAGAGGAGGTCTATTTGATATGTGCTGTCTTCCAGTTTTATTGAACGTACCCTTATTTCTGTATTCTGAGAATGGATGTAAAAATAGTGCTTGTTCACATTGTGTTTATCAGTTATATCTTAGTACATTTTTATTATGACTCTTTTCTCTCTCTTCCCCCACTAAAGAAAACAGGTCAGGGTATGAATTAACCATTTTCCTTTTTCTAAATTCTTGTCGTGAATAAATCCCTTCCTGTTGAGATAACCTGAACTAAACATATTATATAGTACTATTTCTGTTCTGAAATAACTACTGATTTATGTAGATGACTTTATAATACCTCCAGAATTATCATTGTCCCTTTTCTAAAATATTGCTGAGGTTGGTTTTTTTTACTGGTTTTGCACATTGGGTAGAAGTCATAATTATGTTCCCATAATAGTACCCAGGTGTCTTTCCTGAGTTAATTTAGAATTCAGCAAGGCATATGACTAATTAAAACTTCATTTAAGAACCAGATACTCTTGAGGGCTGTGCATAAATGACTTTATGACATTTTTAAACATACAGAAAAATGATCTGTGGGGTATGTCAGCTGCTCCACGCCTCTACTGCCTGATAAGCAATTAAATTTTTTACAATTATATCCTTCTCTATTTTAGACTTTTGAGTGTATATAATAAGCAACAGATATTTTTGTGTGTGTGTAAAAAAAAATAATTAAAATCCTCAATCTAATATTAGTTGTTTTAACTGTTGAGGTAAATTTTACAAGAAAAGGCCAGGGAAGAGATTATGCAATGCAGTTATCTAAAGCAGACTGGTCTTGGATATAATCACTTGATTCTTGCTTATGCTCAGAAGATTATAAACCCTGCAGGTAACAAAACGTAGCTCTGGAACTCAAAAGGAGTATAAAGTTATGAATAGAAATTCACTGTCAAATATTTCTTCGGCATCAGTGGAGATGAGACGCAGACGGAGAGGAGATTAAATCTACGGGAGACCTGGGGTATATTAATTAAGTGTCTGACATTACAGAACACATGTCTGGGGTGAACATAACCAATCTCGTCTTGGTGAATTGATTTTCTGATAGTGTCTTAAAGACTAGTGGCCAGTATCCTTGATAAAAATCTTTACATCTACATTACTTAGTGAAATCAGGAAATAAGCATCAAATTCTGGGCATTTATTAGATTTAGCTTAAATGCTAAATTCTTACATGGCAAACAGCCACTTTCTCTAGAGTTACGGAACTTATTCCCTATCAGATGGAAAAGCAACTGTGAAAAATCTTTACATAAGCCTGCTGGGACTCCATCAAAGCCAGGTGTTTTGGCAAGGGAGAATTCTTCATCTGATCTCCAAGTTTCCTAAAACATTACTGCCTTTTCTGATATTAGCTAGAAGAGACAGGAACTGTTGTTTAACTTACTGACTGAAATGGAAAACAGAGATGTGCCGGGCACCATAACACCATGTTTTTATCATGCCTTTAAAAAGATTCAAACAGATAAAGCTAAGCAAAATCTGTATTAAAATAATCTGAGTAAACTTGCAAAGTCAAGTAGCAAAAATAAGAAAAATTGAGACAGCCTTCACTCAACCCCCCTTATACTTGTCCATCACTCTACAGCATCACTCACAGAATAAATAAACATAATTTTTAATTTTATTCATTTATATTTTTTAAACACAGTATAAAATGCAGTCCTCATTATAATCAAAAATAGTCTTCAGAAAATTTGGGAACAAAACCAAATTTCAAAGTTTAGTTGGCCATCCTAACAGGATGCATACAGAGCCTTGACATGCACATACATAAACATACATTGATAATTTCCCCTTTTGCAAATGATTTCCCCAGCCCTTACTTACAAATAACCTTTTTTTCCAGCAGCCTAGTGATTTTCCTCTCTTTTGCATGCAGATAGGAACTGCTATAATTTTCCACTCCTTCTGCACTGATGCAGTGAAGCTTTCTGTTCTTCTCACCTTTCCAACCTCACTTCATCTCTAAACATATATATGAAATCAATGACTAATGTAAAAATGAGTTGTCTTATTGCCCTTTAATAAGCACTGCGTCGGCAAAATGAGACAAAAAGATTATTAAGAGATCTAAGTTCAGATTTTCTAAATCTAGAACCCTGTCTTGACAAATGTAACAGGAGGATGGGGCAGTAAAAGGAAGAAGTTGTATGCGAGAAAAAGAAATAACGAGCAAATTGTTGCATAGTAAACTGAAACCCCAACTCCTGCTGTCTCCTTCTCCAAGACTTCTACTTAAATACACAATAAAATGCTCATTTTACAGTTACCTCTGACTTTTTCAGAACTCAGCCATCAGCTTTTTATTGTCTTTTATAGCATCTGCTGCAATGAGGTCCTGCTTTGTGGTCGGTGCTCCTGTGCACTACTTTACGGCAATAGCAAAAGCTTCCCATTTCAGATTTATTTTGGAGGATTTCTTAGCCAACATAAGCAACATTATAGTTTACTGTATGATACATGGATGGTTCCCTTCAGCTCAATTTTATCTTCTAGTAGACTCCACAGTCTTAGTGGAGTATACACTTGTATCAGCAGCAGAACAGACCATTAAGTATTTAATTTACATTTCAGTATATGTTGGGTAAGACTACACACTTTTTGGTATACAGCCACCGAAAACCTCCTCTGAGAAAGAATTCAGTTAGAAGTAGTTTTCATAAAAAGTCAGCATCAACCCAAAGTCACAACAAAGTAATGTCTATTTGAGAGGAAACCATCAGAAAACTTCATAAATTGGAACACGTAACTCAACGCTTCTTTTTTCTGTGTTTTTATGTATCATTGATCCATAAATAGCCCAAGTGATGGTTGGAAAGGGCAAGCAGATGACTGCTCAGTTGTTCAAAGTATGAATTCAGTGAAAGTGTCATGGCACTTTACAGGTATTAAACACACAAACTGTTTTGTTTTCCAGTTCCCAAATCTATGCTGCAGGTACCTTTCCTGACCATTTCTTCCCTGTGGGTTGGATCATCAATAGCTAACGTGAACTTCTAAAGACAATCTTTACGTTTTAATCAAACAGTTTTGCCAATCTACTCAAGTAGAAAGACAAATACACTATACATATACATATGTACATATATATAATATGTGTGTGCATGTATAAATATAAAATATGTACAAATATATATATTATATAGCCTGCAAAGGAGCAGCAGGTGCAATGAATAAAAGACTTATCCTGATTTAATTTTTAACAAATAAAGACTGGGGAAGTTTAGGGAATTTGTTAAAGCAACATTGAACTCAGCAGTAGTATTTTACAGATCTTACAACACGACTTTGTTGTGTTTTCCTTTCTACAGGGGTCGTGCCCCTTATAGTGTTTTGTTTTTATAGCGCTTCAAAACTGAACAAACCAGAAACTAAATTAAACTCAACTAAAACCATTGTGGTTAATCTAGGTGTGAAGCATGACATCATGAAAAACAGAGTTTTGCCCAGTTTCCACAAGAAACAATAATTGCCCATGGCTGACTCACAAAAGTCAGCTTATGCTCACCAGAAACTGCTGAAACTTTGTTTTCCTTGTGGACCTTGTCTTGACTTTTGGGGGATTTTTTTTGGTTTTTACGGAATGAAGATTAAAAAAATCCCAAGAAACATTTATCTATGTTTTTCCAAATCTTTAGAATCCTGGGAAGGACTATAAAACTCAATCGTTTCCTTTATATTTGGATATAAAGGATCAAGCCAATCTGAAAAATTACTTTAACAGAAAGAAAAAAAAGAAAGAAAAGACAGGTAGATCTCAAGAAAATCTCTTTGGAAACCTCAGCATTGGCTAGAAGAAATGTACTGCAGTTCATTTCTAAGTCATGATGAGGTACACACATTCAGAGCTTAAAACTGTATTTCAGTAAGTGAAACAATTAGCTATCTCAGCTTTAGCATTCAGATTAGCCCATAACCCAGTTCTTGTCACAAAACAATACATCAGCTAAAATGAATGTTCCCTTGATAATTTTATAACTCTTTATGTGCAGAGGTCTTTCCTTTCCCTGAAACTATTTCTAACCCTCTTAAGTTTAGATCATTTATAGTCTCTGCCCTCAATGCCCAGTAGATATTAACAAAAATAAGCATGAAACAGATGACTACAAAATATGGTTTCTTTACTTTTCTGTAAATATGTTACAGCTATACTGCAAAAGTGCTGCTACCTTGTGTGACAGACAGTACTTGGGGTTTTTTTCACTTCTTGTCCACAACTCCTTGACACCCCTGCAAGGAGACTGAGTCAGGTGGGATGCCCAGGGAGAACAGAAATTGCCACCACCATGGGTCAGCATCCTGAGGCTTCAGCTGGCATGAGAAGAGCCACAGCCAAGATTAGAGCCCTCTCTGATCTCTGACCCCAACCACAAAATGTACAGGAAAAGGGAGCAGAGCACTGCACCAACATTCCTCGCTCCATGCCTTTCTAATCGGGTCCACCCATGGTGCTGGGGACCACAGCTTCAGCCCCAAACTGCCATTACTGTTAGGGTTAGGTTTTAGAGAGCCATGAAGACCCCAGCTCCAGGGGCACTGGGGCTGGAAAAGGCATGCCAAGGGGAGCATGGCACTGCACCAACATTTCTGTCCCCACACCTTTCTGGGCCACTGTGCTGGGTTTGCATTGCAAGGTTTTTCTAGTGGAGGGGCTACAGGGGTGGCTTCTATGAGAAGCTGCTAGAAGCTTCCCCTGTATCCCATAGAGCCAATGCCAACCAGCTTCAAGACTGACCTGCTGCTGGACAAGGCCAAGCCTGTCAGTGACGGTGGTAGAGCCTCTGGGATAACACATTTAAGAAGGGGGGAAAAAAAAGCAAAAAAAACCTAGGCAATTGCAGCCAGAGAGAGGAGTGAGAATATGTGAGAGCAATAACTCTGCAGACACCAAGGTCAGTGAAGAAGGAGGGGGAGGAGGTGCTCCAGGCACCAGAGCAGAGATTCCCCTGCAGCCCATGGTGAAGACCATGGTGAGGAACGCTGTCCCCCTGCAACCTATGGAGGTCCACAATGGAGCAGATATGCACCTGCAGCCTGCGCAAGACCCCACGCCAGAACAGGCAGATGCACCCTGAAGAAGCTGCAGTCTCGTGGGAAGCCCATGCTGGAGCAGGCTCCTGGCAGGACCTGTGGACCCACAGAGAGAGAAGCCCACGCTGGAGTGCATTTGCTGGCAGGACTTGTGACTCCATGGGGGACCCACGCCAGAGCAGTCTGTTGCTGAAGGACTGCACCCTGTGGCAAAGGACCCACACTGGATCTGTTAGTGAAGAACTCTAGCCCATAGGAACGACTCCCATTGGCGAAGTTCATGAAGAACTGCCTCCCCATGGGAGGGACCCCACACTGGAGCAGGGGAAGCATGTGAGGAGTCCTCCACCTGAGGGGGAAGGAGTGGGAGAAACAATGTGTGATGAACTGACCACAGCCACCATTCCCCATCCCCTTGTGCTGCTTGGGGTAGGAGGTAGAGAATTTGGGAGTGAAGTTAAGCCTGGGAAGAAGGGAGATGTGGGGGGAGGAGGTGTTTTAAGACTTGTTTCTATTTCTCATTATCCTACTCTGATTTGATTGGTAATAAATCAAAATAATTTTCCCAAGTTGAGTTTGGTTTGCCCATGACAGTAATTGTTGACTTATCTCTCCCTGTCCTTATCTCAACCCACAAGCTTTCATTATGTTTTCTCTCCTCTGTCCAGCTGAGGAGGAGGAGTGATAGAGCAGCTTTGGTGGGCACCTGGTGTCCAGTCAGGGTCAGCCCAAACCAGGCACCCGTGGTGCTGGGAATGTCAGCCTCAGCCGCAAACTGTCATTACCATTAGGGTTAGGGTCTGAGGCTGAGCTCCCCAGCACCGTGGGTGGCCCAGATTAGAGAGCTGTGGAGGCACCAATGTTGGTGCAGTCCCGTGCTCCTTTTGGCATGCATTTTCCAGCCCCAGTGTCCCTGGAGCTGTAGGCTTTGTGGCTCTCTTTGTGGCAGCTTGTGTCTGAGGCTGAGGTCCCCAGCACCATGAATGGCCCAGATTAGAAAGGTGTGGGGGCAGCAATGGTGGTGTGTTGATGTGCTCCCCTTGGCATGCCTTTTCGAGCCCCAGTGTCCTTGGAACTGTAGGCTTTGTGGGTCTCTGAAGATTATTCCAGAAATATTGTTTCCCTTGAATGCTTGTGGCAGGAAAATACAACTTCCCCACAAAAGTATACCTTAGATAAGATGGAGTAAGCCTTTTTCATTTAATGATTTCTTTTCCTGTTTTTATTGAAGAAAAAAGTTCCATGTAATGGTCTCGTAGAAGAGGATATACTATTATTTCTCTTTGTAGGACCAGGGTAAAAGATGTGTCATGTTAGGAGTGAAACAAGATTATACTAGAACAATTTTTAAAAAGAATTGAAATAGCTGTAAAGATATAGAAAATAACTCCACATTTCAGTAACAGTGCTGTGAGAGACAGAAATTACTGCAATATTTGTATAGGAAGAATAACTTCTTTATCAACCAAATTAATATGATTAAAAAAGACAAAACTGCTGCTGGGCACTTCACTGGCATGAGGTTACTGTTGTCTTATATAGGACTTACTCAGCACACGTTTCCTTTCAGAGGTTTTCAAGCCAAGATTTTAGTGCCTACCTTTGCCCAGTCAGAAGTGCTGTCAGAAAGGGTTTCAGGATAAGATCTAAGACCTCAAGCAGTTTCTCCTTTGCCCTTTGTAACCAGAGCGTGGCCATGCCTGTCACTCCTGCGAGTGGCAGTCATGGCATTGCTGTTTGTCTTTCCCGTTGACTTGCTTGTCCTCTACACATACTGTGTCCTGATCCCAAAACAGCTCTATTGCTTCCTGAATCTCTCCCTGAGTTTGTGCGTGCCTTGTTTCAGAGACATCAGGAAAAGGAATAGTCCTACCTGTTTTTTTCCCCCATTCTCCTGCATACCACTCCTCTTCATTGTGCACTGTGTCTGTTCCAAAGCATTTTTTCCTGCATTTCTTTCTTAGAAGGACCAAATTTACTTTTACTTGAGGGGCCAGATCTACTTGGGTGCCCACAATTAACTCCCGGCTTCATTGCATTGCAACACTGTCCCAGGCTAAGGCAGCCAGCAGGTCCTAGCTGGTCCTGCAGTGCTCCCTTCTTTGCTGGAGCTCTCAAATGAAATTCTAGAATTGAGGCACTTTCTTGTTTAGGTATTTCATTTGGGGCTTTTTTTAGGTCTCCTAAAATGCACTAGCAAAGGCAAAACAGAGGTTTGAGGCATGGTGAAAGTGGCTGAGCAGACGAGTACCCACACCGAGGCATGGTGAAAGTAGTTGAGCAGATGAGTACCCACACCTTTGGGAAACATCGTTTGTTCTGAAGACCTTTGGTTGAGACATACAAATGTCTCACATCATGCTTTCAAAATACTGGCTGACTGAAGGCTTAGGAAATCCTGCTAGTATCTACATATTCAGCACCAATCACTGAACAATGTTAGTTATTTGTATGTATAACATATCATATCTGAGGGTGCAAAGTTATTTTAATCCTGAAATAAAGCTTTCAGCTATAGGTGGTTTGAACAGGCTCCATGCAATTGTTCACTGAGCCTGCAACACCTGGCACCAAGAATTGTGGAGGAATTCTGCCACTGGGAAAACATTATAGAAACATCATAGAGGAGTTTGGGAGATAAACAGTAGTGGACTGAAGCAGAGAAATTGGAAAGGATTATTCCCAGGTAACGCTGGCATTACAGATGTCTACATCTGAGCAATTCATAGAAGCAGAGAAGCAGAGAATTATCTTGGTTGGAAGATCATCAAGTCCAACCATAAACCTAACACTACGAAAATCACCACTAAACCATGTCCCTCAATAATCATCTACCCATCTTTCAAATACCTCCAGGGATGGTGACTCAACCACTTCCCTGGGCAGCCCGTTCCAATCCTTGACAACCCTTTTGGTGAAGAAATTTTTCTTAATATCCAATCTAAACCTTCCCTGGCATATCTTGAAGCCATTTCCTCTTGTCATATCATTTGTTACTTGGGAAAATAGACCAACCGCCACCTCACTACAACCTCCTTTCAGGTAGTTGTAAAGAGCGAGAAGGTCTCTCCCGATCCTCCTTTTCTCCAGACTAAACAATCCCACTTCCTCAGCTGCTCCTCATAAGACTTGTGTTCTAGATCCCTCACCAGCCTTGTTGCTCTTCTCTGGACATGCTCAAGCACCTCAATGTCCCTTTCTTCACCAAAAGGGTTGTCAAGCATTGGAACAGGCTGCCCAGGGAAGTGGTGGAATCACCATCTCTGGAGGTATTTAAAAGATGGGTAGACGTCGTGCTAAGGGACATGGTTTAGGGGTGGTTTTGGCAGTGTTAGCTTTATGGTTGGACTTGATGATCTTAAAGGTCTTTTCCAACCCAAGTGATTCTGTGATTCTGTAGTGAGGGGCCCAAAACTGAACATGGTGTTCGAGGTGGGGCCTCACCGGTGCTGAGTACAGGGGGACAATCACTTCCCTAGTTCTGCTGGCCACACTATTCCTGAGACAAGCCAGGGTGCTGTTGGCCTTCTTGACCACCTGGGCATGCTGCTGGCTCACATTCAGCCAGCTGCCAGCCAACATCCCTAGGTTCTTTTCCGCCAGGCAGCTTTCCAGCCACTCTTCCCCAAGCCTGTAGCACTGCATGGGGTTGTTGTGACACAAGTGCAGGACCCAGCACTTGGCCTTGTTGAACTTGGCCTCAGCTCATTGATCCAGCCTGGCCAGATCACCCTGTAGAGCCATCCTACCCTCAAATAGATCAACACTCCTGCCCAACTTGGTGTCATCTGCAAACTTACTGAAGCTGCACTCAATAAAGATATTAAGCAAAACTGGTCCCAGTACTGAGCCCTGGGGAACACCACTTGTGACTGACTGCCAGCTGGTTTTAGCCCCATTCACCACCAGTATTTGGGCCCACCCTTCCATCCAGTTTTTGACCCAGTGAAGAGTACACCCATCCAAGCCATAAGCAGCCAGTTTCTGCAGGAGAATGCCGTGGGAAACGGTGTCAAAGGCTTTACTAAAGTCCAGGTAAACCACATCCACAGCCTTTCCCTCAACCTGACTAAACAGGTCACCTTATCATAGAAGAACATCAGGTTAGTCAAGCAAGACCTGCCTTTCCTGAACCCATGCTGATTAGTCCTCATTACCTGATTGTCCTGCATGTGCTGGACATTAGTCCTAAAGCTAATGATTCATTTGACTATTTCATGTGACCTTTGGATGAGAAGAGTCATGTCTTGTAAGTGTCTTTTTCTCTGCATTGACTGCAAATGCAGATTGGAGTGACAGGCTCCAATGTAGACACATAAGTAGTGCCTCCGCTGCTGATCTGTATTTCTCCATGAATCTACCCCATGGACCAGGCAGACCTGCCTCACTGCCAGGCCACAGAGCCTCCCCAGGGGCCATCACATGCCTCCTTCTCAAGGACCCTTGCCAAATCCGCAGAGTATCCATTTATTTAACAGCTGCTGCAACTGGTCTGTGCTTCTTCAACGTGTACCAAAGGCTGACCTCCCCATGGTGAGACAGCACAGCTTGGTGCAGGCCTGAACTGTGCATATATTCCTTGTGGCCTGCCTCCTGTGGGTCTTTTTTCTCTGTTAACCAGGCAACCTACACTCCCACACAGGCTGGTGTCAAAGTACGGCTATGCTTTGAGAGATTTCACAAATTCACCATCCTGGTGGAAAAATCTTGATTCTCTCATTTCCCAGTACAATGCTTTCTGCCACGGTGATGCCTGGGCCAGATGGTTGTTGTTGACACCTTCCAGCAGAGAGCCTCTGCCTCACTGACGGGGAGCTGGGAGGTATTTCTGCCTTCTCTGACCTTTGTGTTGGCTCCCCATGTGGTTCAGATGGGCCTGATCTGTTGGATCCCTTGGATGCAGTGGACAAGGTGTGGGAGAGACGGATCATTTGTCGAGGCCTGCCACAGGACATGGAAAGGAATGCCTTGCCACTGGTGGGTGTTGTGGTTTAACCCCAACCAGCAGGAGCAGGCAGCCACACGCATGGTTCTCCCCCTTTCCCCAGAAGGGGAGGGAGAAGAGGGCGAAAAGAGGACAAAGAGAAAGGGGAAAAAATTCATGGGTTGAGATAAAGACAGTTTAATAAAATAACAGAAAAGGGGAAAAAAATAATGGTAAAAGAATATACAAGACACAAGTCACTCTCATGCAGTAAATTGGTGAATTGGCACCATGCTGAGCAGTAATCAGAAGTACCCTCCTTCCCCTGGGTAAACCCATTTGTATACTGAGCATGACACCTATGATAGGGATTATTCCATTGGCCATTCCATCGTTACATCTATGCTCCTTACCAACTTCTATGGGAAGCTGAAAAAAGGCCTTGAAAAATATAAATATCACCTGGCAACAACTAAAACAATATGCATTATTGACTTTCATACCAAACCTGAAACACAGCAACCACTAGAAAAAAAAAATAATAAAAAAAATTAACTGTATCCCAGCCGAAAGCAGGACAGCAGGTGACCCAAAACATGGGTGTGAGCCAGCTGCATTTCCCTCACTTCAGGCTAAGCAAGAACACAAACATGCATTTATTCATAATATTCAAAACAGACAACACAGTCACAAATGTTTATAAAAGATGTAGGCAGGAAAAATAAAAGCAAAAATATGCTTAATCTGCTTATACTAAGGTAACATGAGAAAGTTCCCTCATTCCATTATTCAGCAGATTTGCTGTTTACCTCCTGATGCGATGACAGTCAGTTTCTACCTTTACCCATGCCTCCTTTTCGAATGGATAGCTTAGTTTTTATGGCTGAAGGGCCCTTTGAAATCTCCTAGAGGGTAAAGACTGACCTTATCTTTCACTCTTAAATGCTTCTTTTTGTGCCTGAAGTAGGGGACAGGCTGTTTACCCTCATGAGCAGAACAAAGGTTGCTTCCCAACTACAGAAATGTTATAGTAACCCCATTCTGCTACTGTGTTTTACTAGAAATTTATTGGATCAGTTACAGTGTATTAATAGCTACAGTAATAATTTACTAATTTTTAAAGAGTGATACATTAGGAGTCACTTGCTGTTCTTAACTGGTGATTAAAGGAGTGTGGCTAAATGGGGTCTGAACTTCTTGTCCCCTCCTTTTGGCATCTTGTTGGTGTGACTTGGTGAGAAACACATCTTTCGTTGAACCCTGCATTCGCCATCATTTTGTACTTAGAAACCCGTATGCTTGTAGCACACTCACTGTATATAATTAATTACTAATGTTTGCCCAGAGAAGACAGCAATCAATCACAGTGAGACAGCAAGGGCTTTTGGGTGAGTGGTCCTGAACATCTATGGAGAAAGATGAGGCACATATGGTGCATGGATCTGAGAAAGGAAGATGTCAATGGGGAAATGAATCTCCATATTCTGAGCTTTGTAAGTGTTCATGGATTTAGAAGAAAGAAGGATTGATTTAATTGGTTATTTGTTTGCTATTAAACAGAAAGTTTCAACTACTTCATTATTTTTCCTGGCTTTGTAACAAAGCCTTGTTTTGTTGCTACAGTCATTTAATTATGAGATGGAAGTAGGTGCTCTGACCTGTTGCACACCAGGAGATCACAAGACAGTGATTGCAGGTCTATTTTTGCTTAAGAACATTAGTGACGGAAAACAATCCTTTGCTCAGAGTGGATTAAGGACCAAAGTAGCTTTTGTACACTGCTTTGATTAGGCATGTAAATCACTTCACACCTTCCAGGATGCAGAAAAAAATTGGCACAAAGGTATAAGACATGCTGAGTTACACAACTCTGAACAGACTCAAATGCTCCCTAGTCTGTGTTATGCACCTATTGGATAGTGCTTCCAAAAAGGTGGATTTGCTGAAAGTTAGGGAGACAATTGTTGTCTAATTAATCCGCCAACAGACCAAAAGGGTAATCAAAAACAAAGGAGGCGAAGAGGGAAAAGATCCACTATGCAAAGAAACAGTTAAACTAAAAGTCATCGAAGTAGCATGATTAATGCCAAGCTGAAGTGGATGGTAACCTACTGGCAGGAAGGATTTCAAAGATGTGGATATTGGCAGTCTATCATCCTGGAGATAAAAAAGCAGAGTCATCAATATTCAAGAACTTGCTTTTGAAGCTTTGGATCATTCACATCCCATATACAGTTTTTCCATATAAAAGCAACTGAGGCCTCTGGAGAAGGATTGAATTACATGGCAGGTTTCACAGATGATGAAGTGGGCAAATGAATGGTGACGATAACAAGAATTTCTTAAATTTTAAGTTCTTGTTCGTGAACAAAAGGGAAACATGCTGCTTAAGTTAGCAGAACAAGCAAAGCAAAGAATGGGAAGAAACCTCAAGTAGGAATGACTAAGCCTGTAAACCTGAGGGCTCAGCAGGAAAAGCAGAGACCAGGGAAACAGACGAAAACCTAAATTTAAGGGAGAAGAGATTTAAACTGGATGACAGGGAAAAAAATCCAACTCAAATTGTTATTGGCTTAAAGATGGGGCTACCAAGGGAAATAGTTCAAGATACAATTATCAAAGAATTTAACACTGGAACCTAAGAGCATTGAGAGACTTAAAACATTTCTGTATTGGGTGGATTCACCCCGATAAAGCCAGTGCCCCAGACTAGACAGAGCTGTGATTCTTTCCAGCCAAATTTCTCCTATAAAAACCAGAATGGAATTCCTTTTACTCATTGCCAGTAAATTAAACAAGAAACTTAATCGTTTTTACTTAAATGCTGCAACGTGTTTGTCCTTGGAGTGTTTGTGTTGTGCCCCAGGTTTACAGGGTTATTGCAGGTTACAGCATTGTCATCTGACACATGCACATCATTAATGGTCAGGGCTGAAGGACTATTTCTGTAAACAGGAGTGGACTGGGGCAAAAGACTTTCTGGTCTACATGCCAAAGAACAATGCCAGCTTCTGCTGCCATATGGCATGGGGACAAGCAGCAGGGTCAGCATTTCACAGTGGGTCACCTCATTTCCTTCTTCAGATTGATGAGCATTAGCCAAGGAACTGTTCACGTAGGCTTGCAAGGCAGTATCATTTGCGAAGTCAGCCTGGGTGAATTTTTTTTTAAAAGAGTAATGTTAAAGATGTGTAAAATATTCAGGGCCTGGGTTCTGTGGGTTTTTTCCAACCCCCATGCTCTTTTCGTTCTCTTGGTAAGGGCTGAATAATAGCTTCTGTATTGGGTTTGTGTTTTGGTAGCAGGGGGGCTGTTACAGGGGTGGCTTCTGTGAGAGGCTGCTAGAAGATTTCCCCATGTCCGACAGAGCCAATGCCAACCAGCTCCAGGATGAACTTGCCGTTGCCAAAGCTGAGCCTGTCAGCCATGGTAGTAGTACCTCTGGGATAACACATTTAAGAAGGGGGGAAAAAAAACCCCAAACTAGGCAATTGCAATCAGAGAGAGGAGTGAGAATATGTGAGAGCAATAACTCTGCAGACACCAAGGTCAGTGAAGAAGGAGGGGGAGGAGGTGCTCCAGGCACCAGAGCAGAGATTCCCCTGCAGCCCATGGTGAAGACCATGGTGAGGAACGCTGTCCCCCTGCAACCTATGGAGGTCCACAATGGAGCAGATATGCACCTGCAGCCTGCGCAAGACCCCACGCCAGAACAGGCAGATGCACCCTGAAGAAGCTGCAGTCTCGTGGGAAGCCCATGCTGGAGCAGGCTCCTGGCAGGACCTGTGGACCCACAGAGAGAGAAGCCCACGCTGGAGTGCATTTGCTGGCAGGACTTGTGACTCCATGGGGGACCCACGCCAGAGCAGTCTGTTGCTGAAGGACTGCACCCTGTGGCAAAGGACCCACACTGGATCTGTTAGTGAAGAACTCTAGCCCATAGGAACGACTCCCATTGGCGAAGTTCATGAAGAACTGCCTCCCCATGGGAGGGACCCCACACTGGAGCAGGGGAAGCATGTGAGGAGTCCTCCACCTGAGGGGGAAGGAGTGGGAGAAACAATGTGTGATGAACTGACCACAGCCACCATTCCCCATCCCCTTGTGCTGCTTGGGGTAGGAGGTAGAGAATTTGGGAGTGAAGTTAAGCCTGGGAAGAAGGGAGATGTGGGGGGAGGAGGTGTTTTAAGACTTGTTTCTATTTCTCATTATCCTACTCTGATTTGATTGGTAATAAATCAAAATAATTTTCCCAAGTTGAGTTTGGTTTGCCCATGACAGTAATTGTTGACTTATCTCTCCCTGTCCTTATCTCAACCCACAAGCTTTCATTATGTTTTCTCTCCTCTGTCCAGCTGAGGAGGAGGAGTGATAGAGCAGCTTTGGTGGGCACCTGGCGTCCAGTAAGGGTCAACCCACCACAGCTTCTAAGGAAAACTAGCTGGAAAACCAATGTTTCTTCTGAGAAGAAAAATAGAATGATGAAATAAGGGAAAGTTTTTTTCCAAAATATTCACTGGACTCCAGTATTGAAGAAGTCTGTTTCAATGACAAGTACATTTGTTGTCAAAAAATTTCAGAACTGCACATTTTATGTCGGAAAGGTCAAAATGATAGAATCCAGCCTAGGACAGGAAGCCCAAGAGCAGCCATTTTTACCATGCCATGAAAATGCCATTTTCATGCATTTCAGTGCATCAAGACAAAAAAAAAAAAAAAGGCAAAAGGACACTTCTGTCTCTTCCAGAAAAACAGGAAGGACAACAGTATATCCCTTTAAAATAAGGGATGAAGCAGAGGCAGGAGTAAGATGGAAAGAAGATGAGGGAGCTGTGCTTCATCTCAGGGCTTTCCTGCCACTCAGATATACTGCAGTGCAGTGAGATCAAGTTCTTCAGATGCAAGTGGGAAAAGAAGACACCAAAGCTGCGCTAACTGACTCCTAAAGGTCCATCATACTGCCTGCTGCTCAAAGCGCCATCAAGCCAGCTCTCCACCTATCTCTTCAGCCACCCCAGCCCAGCACCCCAGCATCCCAGAAAGGGAGCCAGATACAGCCACCAAGCTGTCCCTTTGGGCAGGAGCACTGCCAGCTTCCATCCACCTCTCTCCGGTGTAAGAACTGACAAGTAATTTAGGCTACTCCCAGCTACTGAGCTGCTGATTTTCACAACACTTGTGCTCCCTTAATTATTTTTGAGAATTCTGTTTCTTGTCTCCATATTCGTTGAAATCAGTCAACAGTCTCAGAAGTTATGAAGGGAGGAGTGGGTGAGGAGCATTCTGATGACAGTGGGACATGCAGAGAGGAAAAGAGGTAAGATTTTAACTAATGGTATTCTGGCACCCAAACTAATGAATTTTTCTTCACAAATGCAGGCAAGCGGTGGTGTGTTGACAGCTCTGTGGGCACAGGAGCCTCATTTGAGTGTAATTTAAGACACAAATGAAAGGCAGTACACGTGAGATTGAGCGAAATTCCCATGGGAGATTTTTCTTCCACATTTGGACTTCAAGGAAGTAGTAAAGTAACAGTTTGATGCTTGATTTCTGGCTATCCCATTCAATTGTCTGACTAGCCCAAATTTCCATTACCTCATCTACAGTGCAACCCCAGACACTGGAGGGGTAAGCGCACAGCCCTGGTGTCCCAGGGAAACAGCTGAGTGAGGGAGCTTGCTGCCTTTTGTGTGCTCACACTAAAATGTTGGCCAGTTTGCTTCCAAATTCTCATTATTCTGTTTCATTTTTTCCCTGTATCATCTCTGTTACCTTTTTCCTCATGAGCTCTCCTGGTACAGTAATACTTTCTGGAAAAGTGCTTTAAATTTATCTTCTTTGTACAGTAGCCTGTATGCATCACCCTTCTGCCCCTTGTGCTTTGCTGTAGCTGAAAGCACTTGGGCTTGAATGGGCCTCAAAAGCTGTGCCTTCGTCTCATTCCCATTCTCATTTCAGAAAAAGGAGAGCAAAGAAACACCCTCCTGGCCATCTCCCTGAACTGGGCAGCAGGCACCCAGTCGCTGAGATGGCAGAGAGGGGACAGGGCACAAAGGCTTGAAAATGAGCAAGATTTTAAAGAGGGCCAAAGTGTCCCTGAACGTCACTGTCTCCAGTCATGAGCGGTGTTGAGCTGGCCCCACCAAAACATGCTTTTTTCAGCAAGTAGCATGAGAAGGAACCATCAAACAGCCAAGATAGCCTATATTTGAACACAAGCTTGGCCAGCCAACTTGTTTTAAGCTCAGAGTGATTATGCTGGACAGGATAGAAATAAAAAAAATTTATTAACGCACTTTCCCCTGCCCACTGGGCCATTGCAGACAGATCCTTTCTCTCAGCCTCTGCTTCAGCCAACTCTACGGCTTTTTGGTTGTAGCAAACTCTGCCCAGTCCTTTTTGTTCCTCCAGATGCTCTTTCCATCACCCTCGAGCTCGGGCCACGTCTGTTCCTTGCTGTTTTCAGCAGTTTCCCTGTTTCTGCAGGCTCCAGGGCTCAGCAGAGCAGCCTGCACTGCTCTCAGAGGAGCTGGCTGCTGTCCGTCCACATGGACCACCGCCTCTCTAAAGAACACCTCATGCAAGCTAAAAATTAACAAACAAACCAGATCTTGGCCATTACATAGGCCTTGGCTGTTCAAACTGACAGCCCATTTTCCCATTGTTTCTTTGAAGAGCTCCAATACCTCTGTGTTCTGCTGGACGGACATAAAATTGGCCACTAAGCTGATGCTGGGGTCAGAGAGAGGCCACGTGCTGCTCCTGTGATTTGGGCAAGTTGAAAAGTTTCTGGACACTGATAGTTGCACGGGCTCACTGGAGACCATTAGAGCTTTACTTTTAAAAATCTTCATCTGTTTGATGTGTTTCAGGGCTCCCTCCGTGCCAGGTGCTGTGAAGTCTCCCCTGAGTGGAGCGTAACCCCGTAGCACAGGCACAACATCAGAGCTGCAGACAGGAGGTTAAAACAAAAGCAGCTGTCACCTCTTCATTTGGCCTAAAAGAAAAATCCATGGGTTTGGGAATCAAGTGGAAAACATGAAGTTTAGTCCTTCAAAGTAGGGAGATGGGATGGCCAGCTTCTGGCCCCATGCTGGCAGGATCCATGGGAGCCAGCTGCCCACTCCTCCCCTCACAGCATTGCACCTCGCCATCGCTACCTCGTTCACACTCTTGTGCAGCGTGAAATGTTGTGCAGGCAGAGCAGTCAGCCGTCTCTCGCCAGGCTCCTGCGCCACCAAACCTTTTAGACTGTGAATCACTGAAATCCTGGAGTCTGGAAACTTTTTCTTGGTTCACGGCGTCTCAGGTTTTTGTGCTCTCCTTTTCAGCTCATCACTCTTCACTGGGTACGTTCTCTTGATTTGTGAACTGCTGGTCTCTAGGATTTTCAGTACCACATGGTTATTTGTGGTTTGGATTTCTCCATCTATCATTTTATATATATATATATATACACACACCAGTCTCCATCCTGCTCCAGCTTCTAGACTGATGGAGTTTTCAGCTTCTCTCAGGGTTTTACCAGCAGCCTCAGGGCAGAAAAAGGCAGTTTCTGCTAGTCTGCGTCCCCATACAGGCACAGAACTGGTCGTTAAACCTTTCTAATGGCCTCAGAAAATCTCCACTTGTGGCAATTATGGTACCATCAACCTCGAGTCACAGACAGGAACCTACAAGTCTCCCTTCCAAGTATAGCTGCAATAATGGGTAAAGGTTGACATTTTAATGGCAGCTACTGCATATTTTACACAAATTAGGCTACCGAGCACATTAATACATGCAGCCAGCGAATTATGTACTTAACTTGGCCATTTGGGTGAAATGGGAAAGACTGCAGGGAATGAGGACCAGTTTCTCCTAACATGTAAAGAGAAGAGAATGATACTTTCTGATCCATTACAGACTCACAATTAGAAGAAAATATTATAATGAATTACTCACAGGTGTTTTCTTAGCAACAACAAAAACACCAAAGGGAAAAGTCCACAGTTCTCAAAAATGAATGCAGAAACAACACCAAACTTTTCCGCTACACACTAGTGAAGGAAGGATGGTGTTATTCACTGATGCACACAAAACTGGAACTCTACTGGGGGCGGGGGGTGGAAATCATGATTTTTCTCCTCCTCCAGCCAATGGAAGGGACTGCTTCTACAGGAAAGTGATTGCACATCTTTAGTGGTGCTTCAACCCATTGAAGCACCGAATTGCTCTGCCATAGCAGCAGAATTGTGGTCTACACCACCCTTCCCAAGGCTCACGGCACAGGGGAACAGCCTGCTGGGCCACTGGGCTTTGCCTCCAGCTCTGCGGCTGCAAAGTCTGCAGGCAGAGAGGGCCTGTGGGGCTCTGCAGCCTTTAGTAATTAGGTGTGCATTAAGAAAATGTTCTTAAAGAATTTTTAACAAAAGAAATCTAGGCCAAAATGTCTTCCTTGGTTGCAGCTTAATTCAGCATCGCCGGTCAAAAAATGAGATATTTCATATTCTTACGGAAAAACTGGAACTGACAAATTCATTACTTAATCAGGCTAATCTAGTAAATTAAGAGGTAATTTTGAAGAAATAATGAAAACTCTCTAGTGGCATATTAATTATGACTTTCTTTTTAGCTATTAAGAAAGCAGGATTACGGATGTGGCGAAGAATAAAAAGAGATCTATTTTCAGGGTCAGTGGATTTATCTTTTCAGGGGTCTAACAGAAAAGAATAAATTGATTTCTCTCTATGCAGGTGATTTGAGAAGCCTTGGACCAGAGACGTCTTTTTTTTCCCCATAATATTGCATAATCAAACTTGCTGTATTTCAAAGTTCAGTATCTGCTTAAACAAATACATGCAAATTCATGTTTTTGATCAAAAATCCTGCGACCTCTGATAACAGTCAACTCTCTCAGTGCTAAAGATTTAATTGTAATGTCATTCATTAGATTTGATAACTGCGTATTTTGTTTCTCCTTCCTAGAACTGGTATAAAAAGATATCAGTTCGGAATGGAATGTTGTGGTACCATAGATTTGACTATGTGGCAATTGCACATAAAATGCCAAGCTCCATGTTACATGAAGGGAAATAAATAGTGAATTACCAAGGTTTCCATTCAAGTGACTTCTCTGCCTGGAGTGCAGTAAGTCTGTACTTCAGAATGAGCATCTGGACATAATCTAGATCCTATAGATCTTATCTTCCTTATCTGCCTGTTGCCCAAAGAGGAGAAATCACAATAAAATTTGGATAGTTCTTTGATGTAATGTTGTTAATCTTTCTTTTTTTTTTTTTTTAAATGTTTCCAAAGTCCCAGTTCCCTGAATGTAAGAGAAACAAATAACAGGAGGCAGGTTTGAATTTCGAACAAGTTTCCTGTTTAGAAAAACGAAAGCAAACCCCAAACCCCAAATCCCAAATCCATCTGCTTTCCAGAGAAGACTTGGTTATGACCATTTACTACTGATTTGCAAGCTGCCCACAGGGTCCCCATTTGCTGCCTGATGCCTGGCAGTGCTCACAGCCAGTAGAGAGGCAATAAAACAGCACCTCAAAAGCTGCATTTTTGTCAGTTTGCAGAAGTGTGTCTTTCATGATTACCATTGGTTCAGGTATCTTTCAAAAATAGGATTTCACTGGCTTGCATTCAGGCAGACTAAGTGGTATTTAAGGCATCGTCAATTTTTACCTTGCTGATGACCATACAGTGCAGAGGAGCCTCCTGACTGCTGGCGTTTTCTGGCAGAGACCAGCAGTGCAAAGCCCACCCGCTGCTGAGCAGTGGGACAGGGTTTAGTTTTCTACCTACACCACAACAAGTGGAAAACAGAAAACACTGCCAAGCCAGCACATCTCTGTGTCAGAACAACAAGGTACAACCAAGGCAGTCTCTAGGCTTAAGGACTCCAGCAACTGCCTTTTCCTGTCTTGAAGGTTAAGTGGCAATAAATAATAAAGCTATATGTCATTTATCACCTTGAGGGAAGTGACTACAAGATAGAGTCTGTGTGCATCTTCCATCCCAGAACCACAGAATCATAGAATGGCTTAGGCTGGAAGGGACCTTAAAGATCATCAAGTTCCAACTCCCTTGCCATGGGCAAGGACACCTCCTGCGAGGCCAGGTTGCTCAAAGCCTCATCCAACCTGGCCTTGAACACCTCCAGGGATGGGGCATCCACAACTTCCCTGGGCAATCTGCTCCAGTGCCTCACCACCCTCATAGTAAAGAATTTCTCCCTAATATCTAACCTAAATCTACTCTCTTTCATTTTAAAACCATTACCCCTCGTCCTATCACTGCACTCCCTGAAAAGGAGTGCCTCCCCAGCTTTCCGGTAGGTCCCTGCTAGGTACTGGAAGGCTGCTATAAGGTCTCCCCAAACCTCAACTCTCTCAGCCTGTCCTCATAGCAGAGGTTCTACAGCCCTCTAATTGTCCTCTCCTCTGGACTCACTCCAACAGGTCCATGTCCTTCTTATGTTGGGACCCCCAGAGCTGGACACAGTACTCCAGGTAGGGTGTCACAAGAGCAGAGTAGAGGGGCAGAGTCACATCCCCCAACCTGCTGGCCACGCTTTTGATGCAGCCCAGGATGCAGTTGGCCTTCTGGGCTGCAAATGCACATTGCTGGCTCATGTTGAGCTTCTCGTCTACCAACACGCCCAAGTCCTCCTCCTCAGGGCTGCTCTTGATCCATTCTCTACTCAGCCTGCATTTGTGCTTGGGATTGCCCTGACTCATATGCAGGATCTTGTACTTGGCCTTATTGAACTTCAAGAGGTTTGCATGGGCCCACCTCTCAAGCCTGCCCAGGTCCCTCTGGATGGCAACCCTTCCCTCCAGTGTGTCAGCTGCTCCACACAGCTTGGTGTCATCAGCAGACTTGCTGAGGGTGCACTCAATCCCAACATCCATGTCACCAACAAAGACATTAAATAGTACTGACTCCAGTACTGACCCCTGAGGAACTCTACTTGTCACTTCTCACCCCTTGGACATTGAGTGGCTGACTGCAACTGTTTGTGTGTAGCCACCCAGCCAGTTCCTTATCTACCAAGTGCTCCATCAGTCAAATCTATGTCTCTCCAATTTAGAGAGAAGGATATGGTGAGGGACAGTGTCAAATGCTTTTCACAGATCCAGGTAGATGATGTCAGTTGCTCTTCACTTATCCACCAATGCTGTAACGCCATTGTAGAAGGCCACCAAATTTCTCAGGCATGATTTGCCCTTAATGAAGCCATGTTGGCTGTCACCAATCACCTCCTTATTTACCATGTGCTTTGGCAGAGTTCCCAGGAGGATCTGTGCCATGATCTTGCTGGGGACAGAGACCGGCCTGTAGTCCCCCAGGTCTCCCTTTTTTTCCTTTTTAAAAATAAGAGTTACGGTCAGTGGGAACTTTGCTGGACTGCCACAGCTCCTCAAATATGATGGATAACGGTTTGGCAGCTTCATCCACCAGTTCTCTCAGGACCCACAGATGAATCTCATCATGTCCCTTGGACTTGTGCACCTTCAGGTTCCTCAGCTGGTCTTGGACCTGGTCTTCCTACAGTGGGTGGTTCCTTATTCTCCCAGTCCTTGCCTTTGCCCTCTGCGACTTGGGCAGTGTGGCTAGAGCCCTTACTGGTGAAGACTGATGCAAAAAAGGTCATTGAGGACCTCAGCCTTCTCCATGTCCCGGGTGACCAGGTCTCCTCTTTCCTTCCTGAGAGGGCCCACATTTTCCCTAGTCTTCCTTTTGTCACTGACATACCTATAGAAGGTTTTCTTGTTGCCCTTGATATCCCTGGCCAGATTTAACTCTATCCAGGCTTTATCTTTCCTAACCTGATCCCCAGATGCTCAGACGATTTCTCTGTATTCTTCTCAGGCTACCTGTCCTTGCTTTCACCCTCTGTAGGCTTCCTTTTTCTGTTTGAGATTGTCCTCATCATCCAGAAAGCATTGGAAAAACATAAAGCATGTGGGCGATCTGAAGGCAACACAGGATGCCTCCTCTCCATGCATTCCCAATTTCACTGAGTGGATGTAATGTTTAAACATAAGTGATCATGTCCTGACTCCCTCCAAGTCTTTCTTTTTTTTGTTATTGTAATATTTTTTCACATCACCCCACTCTTTCAGTTTACTTACTGCAGTAGCCAATTTTTCCTACCCTTTTTCTTTGCGTGCTGGTGTATTGAGGCAACAAACAGAACCAGGTGATTAATGCAAGGTAAAAATTATTTTTTCTCCTGGAGCAGTTTCCCTGATCTGTTTTACCACATGGATATAGAACAGTTGCACTACACAAGAGAAGGGGAATGTAGGAAGGAGAAAGAAACAAGTGGCCTGGAGGAGCTGGAGATGTGTGAAAGGGGGCAGAGAAGAAGGGGGCTGTTTTGTTTGAAGGTTCATGAAGGTTTATGGTGTTCACAGATCACTAGCCTTCATTTCAGCATGCCAAAAACTTGTGGTGCTGCTAAGATGGAGAACATGCTCTTTGGGAAGATAAGCTCCAAAAGGGAAAGTACCATATGCCTATAACCCTGTTGTCAGTTTATAATCTCTGTCAACACAAAAATTCATCTTCTAGACAGACAGACAGACATCTTCTGACAGTCTCTTTAGTTTTGGTGCTATCTCCTGCATCAAGAATCATTCCATGAACCAGCTGTTAAATAGCAACTATTAACTTGTAAATGAGAGTAGGATTAAATACACGCTATTATCAACACAGATAAAATAGCACTTTTTCTGCCTTTCGGCAAAAATAATCAGAGAGCCCTGGTGGGATCTCGTATTACTCAGACTCCTTATTTGTAGCTTTTACAGTCCAGCACACTTGCTGATAATGTATGAAGTATGAAATTAAAACTAAGTCAATTGTCAGAACAAATGAAAAAGTACACTATGCAATGCATTATCCTCCGGGTTTTTATTGTATTTCTTCATTCACCTGCTAATACCCCAAATCCAGCCATTTACAATCAAACTTCCAGTCATTAGTGGGATTTAGCAGGCTTCCACTGTAAAACAGTGTTCACATTTCTCACGAGAGCTGGTATGTATAGTGTTGAAGGGCACCAGATACAAAGGCTGTCAGTCCACAACTATATTTGGTTTCCATACGCTTATCCAAGCTCACCTCTTGTGCTGGGAAATTAACACATGAAGTGCAAATTTTTGAATAGTTTCTTCTTTTTTTTTTTATAATCATGTTCATCAAGACTCACTTTGATTCAGAGATTTATGTGGGAAAACTAGGATGTGGCTGCATGACTAATTTTTAAAGCCTGTGCACAGCTTCTCAGGAATGCAGCTGGATGTAACTCCTTAGTGGCCTTCTTGTGATGACTGAATTGAAATATATTGTAATGCTTCCCTGCTCAAGAAACATGAGCTCATTAGAAGTTGAGACTAGAGCTGAAATATTAAGTGATTTGTCCTTTTCTCCTCTTTTGTTACCATTTTAGAGCAAATATTTTACATAAAATTAAGCAACAACTTAAAAACTTAGCTCGTAAGTTAAGGTGATAATATCAGATCTCATTCCTGTTCATTTACATTTATTACCATAAATGGCAAGATTTGAAAAATGCCATTTGGGGTCCCTCCTTATTTTTGCAGGAATGTGTATCATTTAGAAATTATTTAATTAGTACCTTGAAAATTAAAAATTCCTCTATGCTATTCAAACCACATAGCAATTCCTAAGTTTCTTACTTTTCAAAAGAAATGAAAATTTTTCTAAACTGAAATAATTCAGAAACTTGTTTAAAGGCCACCACATCCTTAGATAGCTTTTTAGCATGCATGAGGAAAGTGCTATTTAATTTCACACTCAACTAATCCTTTAACAATTTTCTTTTAGGCAGAATATAAAAGGCTATTATTAATTCCTTAATAAAATAAAAAATAAGTTATAGCAGATATGTCTTTAACCTTGGACTGGTTTGAATAATTTTTTTCCCTCAGATAAGACACCGAAGATCAGCACAAATGCCGAGTGATAAATTGGCCTCTTGGGAATTACTCAAGAGTCCTCCTCCTCCCTTTTTTCACACCAACTCTCCCTGGAAATGCCTCTCCTGAACTACTTCTGGGTTTAGCATCAGTCAGTCAATTCAATTCCTCCCACCCCTTAACTATCAATGGCAAAAGTTGTCAAGATCCTATGTTACCCACCTTAAATTTTAACTCCCTATTACACTGAAGTAATTTCACAAAGACTACACCTAGTTAACATTCATGATGAATGCCAAATTGTCAGATGTTCATATCTTAATGGCTTATTTGCATTTTCCTACGTACTTGGATTTGCTGAAAAGAAAAAAAATACAGCATCAGGAATTTCCTTGGACATACGATCCACTGCATTTATACCTTCAAATAATCCGCTGTTTACCAGTTTCTCTCTTACCAATTCTCAAACTCTCACCATATTACGGACCCCAGCTTCAATAGCTGTGGGCATTCTGTTTGAAAAGAAAATGAATTTATAGATGCTGTTATTCATATAAGACACTTCTGGTCTTATTAGCAGATGTTGAAGCATTCCAGGCACCTTATGGAGATATGTGGGTAAAAGAAAGTAATTATTTCTGAATGGCAATGGTGGTGGTGGTGGTGATAGTAGTAGTAGTAATAGTAGTAGTATTAGTAGCAGCAGCAGTAGTCATAGTCGTAATGTCAGGTCTTCTTAACTTTAGACAAGTAATCTAGGCTTCTTTTTCATCACTACTTTTTTCTCCAGGCCCTTAAAATTAGATGTGTATGAATAACTCATCACTAGCTTAAAAATCTCTTAGGAACATAGAAGTACAAGGTATCTTCTGGGTTTCTGAGTACAACATCTTCCTACAACAGGAAACACATATGAGGACATATCAGAAACACCTCAAGAAGAAAGTTTCTCATCAACAGACCAAGTTCCACCTGAAAACCAACTGGAGTTTCTTGACTCCAATGGTCCTATTCAAAAAAACTCTCAAAAATCTGTTTGATCAGTTGATCGGAAACCATCTTCCAAATGCCAGGCTACATTTATCATAGCAAATTTTTATCTATATGTTTTTTTCTAGCTCTGTCATTTAGCATAAACAGTTATTTTCCCAAACAGATATTTACTCACCACTTGACAAAACATGCAGCACCGCAGGTGGGTGCCAAGAAGATGGCACACCTCTGTCCGATGTCCCCACCCAACCCACTTAGGTGGGGTGAACACTTTTGGAAATAACTGAGCACAGTGGTTCAGGACTCAAGTCAGTCACTAAGAAGGATTAGGGAGATGTCTCCGTTACAGGTGGGTCATTCCATGAACCCTTAATTTCATGGATGCTTTGTTCCTTCCTCTGGCCCCTGCTGCAGAAAACTGCAGGTAATATGAAGCCTCAATGTAGCAACTCAATTCTTACTGAAGATATTTGGCATGGGCTATCCAAGTATATAAGCAGACAAGTACAAAACGCATAGACATCACTTTTTGAAAGCTGTCATTTTCCCAAAGGATCCATTAGGGTAGAAGCATGCTGCAGAATCACTATTAAAAAAAATTAATTTACAGGCATTTTTTAAACACCTAATTTCCCCACTAGCCTGTATGTAACACTACTTCAAACAGCTACACACGGTCTCATTTAGTGAATATATGAAGAAGAGGTCTGCATTATGTTTGCTAAAAGAACTAGGATTTCAAATCCATCTGCCGCTGGGTGTGTTTGATTTGTATATTAATTATGCCTGTTTGTAGCTGTAAATTTGCTCCAGATTAGTAGCTGATTGGCTCCGCACATGGATTCATTACACCGTGTGGGCTCCCCTGCACTTTTATAGTTTTCAAATGATTCCATGCTTATGCTTTTTAAACTGCTTTTAATACCTCTCTTATTCAGTGTGAGCTTTCAACCCTGTCTTATGCAGACAATTTTTTTTCCCCTTAAGAGAAAACACGTTCCTTTGATTCTTCCCTTTGTGCACCCTTTTGGCTGGTGTAATGTCAGCTTTGTCCATGGTGCTACTCTAAAATACAAGAGGAAATTCCTTCTTCTCCCAGTCTTACAGGGAAATAACAGCAAATTCGCATTTAGCATTTGCTACATGGGTTTAGGAACTACACGAGCACTCAGCAGGGCATATATACATACCCGTTACCGCGCAAACTTTAAATGCTTGTCACGTCGAAATAAAACTCTCCCACATGTGGAACATTTTTGCTCTTGATCACTGAGTTTTCTCCCTGGTTTTCAAAATGCCCAAAAGTTCTGAGCTGTCACCTTTGTAGTTAAGACCTGCGAGATACGCTTGAAAATGCAACACATCTGAAATGAACCGCATAAAAACTGCCTTTGTGTCTGCGTGTGGGAATGTTTGTGTACACTTAGAAAATAAATGTCGAAGAGGTCAAGCTGATTTCCCTCATATTTTAGGGAGAGAATCACTCTGAGCTGAAAAATTGTATGCCAAGTTTCTGCCTGAAGCAAATTTTTACGATCAAATTAAAAACCTTTGAGACTAAGAGTTTATAATGGAAATACTAACACAGCCTTAACCATGGCAGCACTAGCAGGCACTGCAATAATATTAGAAAAGCTCTCCCTGCCCACAATCTAAACTAAATAAAAAAGATGCCATTTTCTAACATATACCCCAGGCTAGCAAATAACAATGATTTAATGTACTTGCCCTGTGGTAATATAGTAGCACTGCAAACCTTTGAGCCAATTTTTCTTTTTTTTCTTTTCTTTTCTTTTCTTTTCTTTTCTTTTCTTTTCTTTTCTTTTCTTTTCTTTTCTTTTCTTTTCTTTTCTTTTCTTTTCTTTTCTTTTCTTTTCTTTTTTTTTTTTTTTTTTTTTAATATATATGCCCCATAGGGAAAGGATGGCAATTTAACTCTTATTTGTGGATATATCGCTTTCATTTCGACAATTCTTGAAAGCCTTCCTGCTGCCACATGCTACTGTATGTGAGCACCCAACTGAATAAAGACCCACCAGGATTTTTTCAGGAGTTTATTCACAGGTTTGGCTTTGCTTATTGTAGTATGCACCACATTTAAATTGGATGAGGGCTACTGTAAAGCAATAACATTGTCAATGACTGGAATCTCACTTTCCCCTCTAACAGTCTGAAGCAAATTAATGTATTGGTTGTTCATTAACAAGTAAACAGTTTCTGCTACAATGTCAAGGAAAAAGAATGTGTTCATTAATATGAACAGTCTTCATCTACAAAGATGATTTACACAATGCATGTTATGAGATAGCTTTCCCCTAACTAGTACACTACCAAACTGAAAAGCTGATTCTTAGGACTTTCTTGAAATTACAATATTGTTTGTTTACCAATAAGAAAGACAGTCTCAGTCACCTATGCCACCATTGTAAGCTCTATAGTAGGTACTTAAAAAAAGAGAGAGTTCTGGAATCACTTGTGGAATTAATAAAATTGATAACTACAGACTTACACTGCATCAATGATACATATTATTCCTGTGGTAAGTTAAGCTAAAAATAAGATTAATTTGGTTATAGAAATTCCTTAAACAACAACACTTAAATTATTTCAAACTTGAATTTTTTCAAGAATTTTCTGAAAAAATCAGCAAACACTGGCTAAAAAAGCAAAGCAGTTTGGATACACCAATGTAATCGGCATGCCTAGTGCTTTTCTGTTAACCCTCTGAGTAGAACCATAGTATTCTGGGTTTTTTGTACACTACTGCTATGGAAATTGTTAACTTACAGAAATATTACTTTATATGTCACAACTTAATAAATCATGTTCTAAATATATTTGGGCTAGGTACCACATCTAGCGAGCAATTCATCCATCCTAGAATTGTAATTATCTGCTTCTCTAGTGGATATAGCCAGTCCCTAGCAACTATAAGGGAAGCTTAGATGATTGCCCGAGGTTAGATGCTTAACTCTTAGATGGATACATCCAGATGAGACAAGGCCCAGCTCAGTACCTTTTAACTAATCCTGTGCTATCACCTATCAGTGCTACCTTTTCACATCAAAGTTTGCTTACTGCATGTAAGCTCACTAGAATATTGCACTTAGATTGGAGTCCACGTTATCCCCACTTACATTTAATTGAGGAGAATTAAGTTGGAAGTGACCCTGTTCTACTCTCCTGTTAATACTGAGATCAGACTGACAGGCATCTCCAGAGACAAAATACTAGATGACCTGAATCACCCTTTGGAAGTGCTCCTCTCCAACTCCTTGGTGATAGACGGTGCCTACCATGACTGCCATCCATCTCAGCTAACTACACAGGCTTGGTGGGAGGAAGTTGGTCTTGTACGTGGAATAAGCATTAAAAAAAATTGTTGTCACATTTAGCACCAATACGATGCAATGATTCAAAAGGGAAATGAAGAAAGAAGCCAGGAGGACTGGTATGTATTACAGTAAAATGACCACAGTGTGCCAAGTGCTCTCCCGTATTATCACATTAGAAATAGTCTGTTATCTTGGATTTCTTCTTTTCGCTGGTGTTTCAAGTATTTTTAGGGCCACGTATTCTGTCTCCACTTATCCTCAGGAATTCAGAGGTTAGACAAGAAAAGGGGCACTGGCTGCCAAACAAGCCCGAACCGTTATTATTTCCATGAAACTATACATATATATACATATCTATGGTTATATTTAAAAATATATATGGATATATGGATATATTTAAAACCATCATGGAAACCGCTTTTAAAACAGTTTAAATATTCAGATAACTTTCCCTGAAGCCTAAAAAGAGGCTATCAGCAATTTGAAATCCAATCTCTCACAGATCCAAAAATAACTTAAAATAAATATTTTTATAGCTATGTTCATAAAACATGAACCAAAGATCAGAAACATGTAAGACGTTGGGGATGAGTAGGGATTTCAGGATCTAGGATTATTTTTACATACATTTTAAGTAGTACAAGATGGTGTAGGATGAAGGAGCCAAACATCTTACTTTAATGATAACCCTGTATTCCAAAGCAAAGCAAAGCAAAGCAAAGGTGATAGGAAAATCCCAGAGAGGTTTTTGAATAATATTTCTTATGCATTAGGTGAAGGTGGTTTTTTTTTTCTTCTGACTCCCCTCTCTAAGAAGAATGAACATTGGCCTTTGCTTTAAGCTGCCAAATTTTCCCAATAGTAAAGAAGCATGTGGACACCTTTTTATTACCAAATGTATGTCTTGCTATACAACTCAACGTGGCTGAGTTGTATCTCTTCTAAAGGGAATGCTGTGACATAATGTAGGAAGGACAATGCTGGAAAAACATGTGCCGGGTCCTGACCTACTGTAAATTGATATAGGTAAGTGACAAGGGCAAGTCTACCTTGGCCGAGGGTGTGGTCCTATGGAAAAATAATCCCTGTCCTATCCAAATGTTATCAAACTACAACCATTGACATCACAATGGCAGTTGCTGTGCCCTGTCTACGAAGGCTCTTCTCTCTGCAATGACTCTTGGGTTGGATGGACACGGTCAAGGAACTGCTGCAGACAAAGCCCGTTCACAAAACCTAAAATGTGAGAACTTATGTATGGTAGCTCCTTTATCCCTTTACCTCTTGCCCCTGTGGAATTCTCTGACAAGACACCTATTTGCTTCACTTGCATTAAGATGTTGTTACTCAGGTTCCAGACAGTGTAACTGAGGCTGCACACATGGATGTACGTTCAGATACCAGAGATTCAGAGTTTCCTGATGATTTAGGATGATTCATTCTACTAAACTCATGATCTGAAGTTTTGTGTCTGATGTTAGCTTCCACCAGCAGTTCCTTCTGGAGTCAATGGAGTGAGAGCAATAGGTGAATGAAAGCATGAGTTCTGCCTGAAATGTGTGCCCATGACAGGCGAGATGAATTAAACCTGGAAATGCTTATCTCTCTGTATTACAAGGAAGTTTGGAGATCTAGTTCAGGCCAAATGTCTCACTTCTAGACTATTAACATTTGGTGAAATTAACTGTATTCTGTACGAAATACTTGTACCACCTGTGTGAAGACTCATAAAATGAAATTACACAGAATCACAGAATCACCAGGGTTGGAAGGGACCTCTGGAGATCATCTAGTCCAACCCTCCTGCCAGAGCAGGTCCACCTAGAGCAGGTTGCACAGGATGGCATCCAGGCGGATTTTGAATGTCTCCGGAGTCGGAGACTCCACCACCTCTCTGGGCAGCCTGTACCAGTGCTCTGCCACCCTCACAGTAAAGCAAGTTCCTCCTCATGTTCAGATGGAACTTCCTATACTCAAGTTTGTACCTGTTACCTCTTGTCCTATCACTGGTCACCACTGAAAAGACTGGTCCCATCCTCCTGGCACCCTCCCTTGAAGAATTTATAAGCGCTGATGAGATCCCCTCCCAGTCTTCTCTTCTCTGGACTAAAAAGACCCAACTCCCTCAGCCTTTCCAAAATTCCTGTACTTAAACTCTTCAGAGCTCATAAACGTTCATGACTGAGAGAATGAGAGATGTATGTCAAAGGGTGGCGAAAGAAAACAATTTCAATACTTCTTGAAATATGGTTCAACCGTTACTTCCAACTAGAAATGCAGAAGAGCATTACACTAGCTCCAACAAGCTGCAGGTACACATTCACTGCCACAGCTGCTCACAGGGACAGTTCCATGAGCAAACACAATCCAAAACGGAAATGGCACTGTGGGCAACTTGCCCTGTTCCTCCAGAACTTATTTATACTTCCCAGCGAGATCAGAAAAGTCTGCATATCTTTTTGGGTAGCATATGGATATTTCTGACTGTATGACATGAAAGAAAAAGTATGGGGAGAAAGAAAGTGGAAACCGCATTTATGTGACTTTTCAAAAATACTGTGAAAAGATTTTAGAGAGGGAAACTTCAGTTTTATATGAGTAATAACAGAAAGTATAAATTTCAGAGTGTTATTTTTCACTTTAGCATAGGATTTTGGAAGTTGCCTTTTTCAGCTGAGTGAAATTCTAAGCAATTTTATAACAATTTTTCTTTCAAATTATCATATCTGAAGCAAAAGTCTACAAAGTGTAATATTTCTGTGGAAGCCAACTTTACAGTAACAGTTAAATAAAATGCCATAAAGCTGTGTTGAGGTTTTAACAAAGCCAGAAATATGTATACTCTGTGTAAATGCCCATTTTATTAAATATTACAAATAGAAATGGTGAATAATTCTTAGTTTCTCCATTCCAAAACTTTTGCTAATTCAGTTTAGGCTTTACACATATATTAAACAACTTGTATTTCCCCCAGTTTAGAAGTACTCTAGCTATTTTAAGGGTAATTCTCATCACTGTTAATCTTTAAAAATGTCTCTCCCAGAATAACCAGGTCATGCTGAGAGGATGCCTGTACATTTCTGAATGTGAGGCAAAGGAACCAAGAACTTCTCAACTAGATCATTACATACCATTACATGACAGAACGTGTCCTCAAGCCATTTCTCAAGACTCTGCATTGTCATTAGCAGCAAACGATATGGAAGCAACCTTTTATGGCCATCATTATGTCATCTTCTGTAAACTATGAGGCTGCCCTAAACTGGATTTCCCATTTAGCCCGCATAATATCCTCCAACAACAGTCACTCCCTGTGGAAGTACGATGCAGGTTTAGAATGAGATACTGTTGAAGATCCTGTTTGTTTAATTTTATTTTCATTTTTAAAGCCTACATTTGTAACCCCTAAGCAATAGTGCGTCTGATATTGTTTTGGCCAGAAACAGGCAAGGAACTTCAGGGTAGTATAAAAGATATGTGCGTATAAAAGCAAAAAAGCCAGAATAAAGCCCTAATGTGGGTTGGCAAGATTTAAGCTGATTGTTTACTCAGAGGGTTAACGTGCTAAAATTACATACTGCAGTTCCTAGCTTCACTGATGAAAACATTCACTGCTTCTATCTTTAAATAAAAAAGCAAAATAGCCTTAACCCTTTGAGGATCATATTAGCAGCAAGTTGCAATCTAAACAGAGAACAAGTATTTCAATCAATTAGGAAATTATTCTTATAAATAATTCTGTGAGCACCCTTTTGTGTTCCACCATCCCAGCATTTACTGCTGGATAGATCGGCTGTAATCACTTCACACAGCTCTGAAGGATTTTTAGGGTCTCAAAGGGTTAAAGCCAAGACTTTCGAGTAAAAGTGTTTTATTAAAAGGGTGAGTTAGGTGAGCGAACAGTCTCGGATGAACTTGGTGAATAGTCTTCCGATTCGGAGTTGAGTTCAGGTGGAGCTTGCTGTGCCTTAAAATGTCCCCTCACATCCTGGTTGCGTCTTCGTCGGAAAACCTGCCTCTCCTTATCAAGAGCGGTGGTCTGGCAGGGGCATAAAATAAGAATAAATGAAATTAGGCTGTGTGTGAAATGCAAAGCTAATGAAAACCATGAGTTTTTATGTGGCCTGCAAATACCAGGGATAATAAATGTTCAGACCAAATTAAACCTGTTCTGTCTCAGTCAGGTCTGAAAGGTTGAGCCCACAACATAGCTAAATGCTTTAAAAAGTGCATTTCCCAAACCTTAAGAGGTAGCGTGACATCATCAAGCAGATACAGTACCATATATATATGGATGCCATATGTTCTACTTCTGGATGCTATTAATTTCATCCTTTAATAGATTCAAATTTCAAGCCAAATACCAACTGACCTTCCCCCCACCCTTTTCAAAGTATAAATGTGTTTCTACAGGCAAGGCAGAGATGTACGCTTGTCTTTGACTTGACCTAATGAAGGCTGGTACACACTCACCCATGTTCAAGTCAGTGCAATCGGCTAACAAAGATGGATTGTGATGAAGTTGTCAGACAAGAGAGAAAAACAAACACCAAAGGGAGCTAGCCCAGCTCTTTGACACCTCCTCATGCTGCTCAATGGATGTTCTTAGGGAGAACGCTGAAGAGCTCTGACGGAAAGGCCCGATCAGCCCGACCGCCCTGTCTCCTCCCGTTAACCAAGGTCTATCAAATTAAATACACCGCTAATTTTATCTAGGTCTATTTGGAGTATCTAGAAAAGGGGAAGAAGAACGTTTACTTGATGGGCTTTATATTTTGATCAGTTTCTGTTACTGTTGAGAATGCAGGTCTCGATAAGACGGCTGTGACTTCGAGCCATATCCTTTCTTCTGCTTTGTCTGGCACATTTATAGGGGGAAACTGCAATCCAGGTAAGGGCAGCCCAAACCTGGCCAATGATTTCAAGCATGGGACTGGGCTTTGCTGTTTTCTTGATTACAGGGTATTAGACTGCAGTCCCTGAAATCACTGTAAAATTACAAGTTCAACAGGATGGCCTTGATTCAGCAAGAGCACTTTGACACACGGTTAACCGCCTTCTGAAGCAGGGCTGCCTTCTTAAAACATGGCCCGTGGTTTTTTTTGGAAAAAGCAAAATGGAAAAAGACTGCTGGCTAGTAAGATGACATACAAAATGCAAACTAATATCTGATCATGGCACTGGAGACAAAGATAACTTTGAGACGTGAATAGGTTTAACTGCTAAGGCTTGTAAAATTCGTCCCTGATACAAAAATCTCCATTTAAACGAATGCAGCCAAAAGGTTATTCTGCTTCAAAGGATTTATTGTTTTCTCTTGAGATATACATGACTGACTTCTCTAGAAAATTTACCAGTTATAGTGTGAGCCTCATAGGAGAGCAGAGATGTATTTATAGCCAACATATTTTTGAGAAAATGAAAACTAAATCCATCATAGCGGTGCAGAATAGCATTATAGCAATCCCTGCTCAAAAATAATGCAATCAGCATTCAATAATGATGTAATAGAGACAGAAAGATGGACAAGAGTACAGAGCTACTATAGCAAATGGATTTAGTTAGGCTAAATTGCTGAACTATTATTTTTGTGTCTAGAACCTACACAGCACTACCTTAAAGGGGGGAAATGATTAACTGTGATAAGTTCATCCCTGTATTTTAAATAGTAATTGCTACAAAATCCAGTACTTCTCATCTGTTGAGAATTTCTTTGTTTACTGCTAATCTTTCAGTTAAGAACTCTAATTAGTATTTTCAATGCCTTCTACGTTTCTTAGCCTTGAACCAATTCAGTTTTTGATTATTTTTAATGTGAAACAGAAGAATACCTCGGTCTTTTACACACAGTGAATATACTGCAAACAGTATGTAATTCTGTGTGAAAATTGAAAAGAATGGCATATATTACCATTCTATAAAATACAGATTTCCATTTAAAATATTTTTTATGCTTACAGGAAATAAGCATTTATTTAAAGTTTAAACCACATCACATCATCCTGTGGTAATAGATACTCTCCTCTGAGAAAGTTAAACATTTCTGGCCAACTACATAAAAATACTTGTATTAAATTCTAAATTTATTTTTAAAATCTGCTACATGGGAATGGTAAATGTATATGTAAAACTAAAGGTATTTAAAATTAGGTAAGTTACATGGAAGTGAATACTATTGAATAAAAGATGCTTTTTGAAATTTAACCTACAATATTGCTTTTTTAAAGGACAAAAATATGAAATTGCAAAATTAGCTAGATAATTAAATATCAGGACATCATTTTAGAGGTGTCTTTAAAAAATAAACCTAAAGTTACCACTTTTCTACTATTTTGGGGGAAGCTTTGGGGGCTTTTGTTTAAATATATTTGTTTAAATATACATAAAGGCACTTCCTGCCTTGTTAATCAAAAATGTTAAGCAAAAAACCTGATCTTCCAACCTAATCCAGTACCTTATGCTGTAGTTTGTGGGACTAAATATTGCTGGCTTCCTAAGCCTTCAGAAACTTCCTGAGATATTTCCAGACTATGTTTTTCTTCACGTATTTATCCCAACTCTCCCTTGAATTTGATCTAATTGGTCTTTATAAAGGCATGCTTGTAGACTTGCGGGCATTATTGCGGTTGCTCTCCTGGGCTGAGAGACATTCAGAGCCTTTCTCACCCAAAGAGCTTATCAAATAAAATTGTATAAAGTCACAGAGAGCTAAAGAAGGGAGTTTTTATCTAATGAAAGCAAAAATACACAGACCGTATTCTAACATTTAGTGTTTCAGATGTCCGAACCACAAAATGGGTCAGTTCTGGGCATGGCCAGAGCACTCACAAGCCCTACAGAACTTGCAAGACCGGGCTTATTCTGCCCAATGTTACAATGACGTTTTGTACTTCCAGTGTCTATCCCGCCGTGCCACGTGGTACGGCCACTCTGCATCCTGCTCAAATGCTAGTTTTCATTTAATGAGGTCATGGTTATTTTTTACCTGCAAGTAATTTCAAAATATGATAGATTAATGCTTTGGACCGCTGGGGAGATGGTAAGATACATTTGAGTAATGACTGCATGTGCTTTGTAAGGGCAGTTTTCACCTACTGTACCTTCTTGTGCATGTGGGCATATTCCAAAAATCAGCTTTTTCATTATTATCACTCCTTTTGTAACAAAGGCCTCTTATACGCATTGCCTAGGTTTAATGGATTTATTATTTCATCTACTATTCAGCTGGGTGGTTCACCGATGCATGAACCAGTCCATTATGGACTCCGAGGGCATTTCTACTTTAAGCTACTCTTTCAATAAATAATAAGAGGATCTGAAGTGCACTTATGCTTCACAGCGCTGCAAATCCCAGATTTTCATTATCACATTTCGACATTTTTTTTCCCAGCTCGAGGTGAGAGAGTGAGAACTTTGAGCACTATATGATAGTAATGGCAACTAAAATGTAAGGATAGCATTCTTATTTAAGATATGTGGCTGTCCTCTTACGATCCATCTGAGGAAATGTAGAGCTTCTTATCCAGCAGCAGGTAAGTGGATTGCTTCTAATCGTTTGGTGCTGATGGGTCTGAAGCACTTCATTAAGCACTAATGTATTTTGCATCAACATTTAGTAATCCTGACACCCGGTACCAAATGGTTAACAAGCCATTTTTGGAAATGCATTTAATTTGAAGTAAAGGAGCATTGTTTCAAAATCATTGTTTCTGTCACCTATATACTAAGGTGCAGTTAGCATTTTTCTAGGGTTTTGTCACAGGGAGTGTCTTCTTCCTGATTTCTGTGTCTTGACGTTGCAGGACTCCTGAGCCACGTGAATCCTTTTTTCTTGGAAAACATTGAATGCTGTGTTTATGAACAGACATTCAAAACCTACAGCTGCTTTGATATATATGTTGGATTTGGGGTGGGAAGCACCTTATTTTAGCTGCAGGGTGATATTTTCTGTCAGGTCAGTAATTATCGGATTGAAGTAACTGCATTTTATGAATGCGAGCAGTGACTGTTTTTCTTTTCACTTGTCTTAATTTATGGCTGGCCACCAAATATAGATATATATTCCTTTCATTAATAAAAGAACATTATTGTGCATTTTGCCTCTTAGCCCATCCATTATTCATACCAGCCAGGAGACTGAACTGGGATGCAGCTGTTCACGCATTAATCTAAGAAACCCTTCCCTTCACTCGCTTTCATTCTGCAGGAGCATATTTGCTATTTGTTTGCGGTTTTCATGATGCTTCCCTTCATATGTGGAATTACACGGACATACGTATTGAAACACTGGCATTTTCCTTTCAGTGCATTCCTTTATATACATGTATGTGTATGCACGTATTTAAATGTTCACACCTAGGTAATTTCATCCTGTTTCCTTCAGCTTCTGGCTAGTGACCTGAATATGTTGGGATATGTAACGGCAGGTTTCCCTACTGTAAAAATGAGCATTAAACAATGCTCGTGGCACGAGCCAGGCAGCCCTTCAGTCTGAGCTTTTTTTATTTTTTCCATGGGTTTCTCAAGTTGTATATATATATATGTATATAAATATATATATATATGTGTGTGATTGATACATGATTCAAGACACTTTTTGGAAAGTACTTCAAACTTAGCAATGCACCTCAGTCCAGGAGCGAAAGACACATGTTATTTTTAGCCCCTCAGGCACAAGCTATAACTAAGTCAAGTTACACGGTGATTTGGAGACGTGCAAATGACCACATCGAGGGGACAAATTAATCGAGTGGATTTGAACCTAGACCTCCAAATACAAAAGGCCAGTCCTTTAGCGCACCATGTAACTTCGGGCATGAAATTTAGCTAAAATGAAAGTAAAAAAGAAAGAAAACCAAATCAATTTGATGTATGCTTTGTACTGTATTCGTGAGTGAATACAAAGACAAGTATTCTACACATATAAGTGCTGAATTCATATTGCTATATTTAAGATAGTGTTTACTCTTTGACATCCCCCCTTTTTAAAGACACGATTCCTCAGCTGGTTTCAATTTCACGTGGAAAAGACTTAGTGCCAAGTTGTTTGCATGGGTGAATTTTATTTATAGTTTGTAAAGCAGTTGTGGTTTTCTTAGTCAAAGAGCAGAAGAGATTTTAAATAAGTTTAGATGTTTGCCTGTTTTTACCAATATTCAGTTTACAGAGGGGTTTATGGGATTAAAAATGGCACTTTACAGATAGCAAGCCTGATTCCCAACTTCCTTGTCCCATTGTCAAGATGTTTGGCTGTAACTTTTGACTTGAAAGTGTATTGTATCCACTGGGGACAGGTGTAAGTAACTTGACAGATGCATAGTAATGGGAATTAGGAACCAAAGACAGAGGATGGAACTACAGATTTTCAAATGAGCTATTCAGACAGTTTTTAACTGCGACAGTGAGAATTGTATTTTTAAAAACCAGTATTTTATGAGTTCAGGATTGGCTGGATTGATGATTTCATTAAACATCCCATGTAACTCATCTCCTTGCTATTGTCACTACATAGATAAGATCATTAATGACTTTCCCATACATTTCCTGGGGTTTATTTTGCTTCTTTAGCTTTTATATAGTGTCTGTGGATATATAAAAAATATGCTTACATTTTATACTAATCTTACGTATAGTAGTACATATAGTAATATTTTCTACTAATATTTTACATTGATACACCCACTCTGGTGGTCCCTTGATATTCTGAATCAGCCCAGAAAAGACAGAAAATTCAGGCGATTCGGTCAGTAGCAGACTAAAATAGTGGTAAGATTCAGACATAACCCAGAACCAGTGAGTAAACTGAGGGTCAAAGAAAACATTGGTAAGTTATGCTAAGTATTGCCTTCCAAACGTGCTGCCATTAAGAGGAACAGGTAACACAGCTGAAGAAGGCTTGAAATACTTTCATTCTTCGTATCCTGGCTTAGTTATATGAAAGCCAAAAAACTGGAGTCACACAAACTGTTAAAAGCCTCAGTTAAGTACATCTGACAGAAAAGTTCCTTATAAGAAAAGGAATCTATCAGTTATGACATTTCTGAGGGACAATGCAGGTGCCATTTGGATTTTTTGTGGTCACTGTTGCTAGGTTTCAGTAGAAGGGAAATTATGAAAGATGAATGCATTGGGTTTAGCCCTTTCACAAAGAGATCTATCAAAGAATGGGCTGACTTTGGACCAAAAAAAAAAAAAACAAAAAAAAAAAAGAAGAAAAAAAGAAAACCCAAACATAGTACCTCTGCTCAGAGATGGGTGATCTCTGCTGTCTTTGACTTGAGTTGTAATTTGGGGTGAGTGAAGACGTGATTGCACCGTGGGCATTACCTGCACCAAGGCTGGCTTTCCTGGCTACCAAGAACATGGCGTAGACTGTGGGGCTTCTACTGGGACCTCCAGGTCTCATTCCCTGCTAACCCTGCTTTGGCCTTTTCTGCACTTTGGTTTGCAGGGCTGATGTCCCGACAGCATTAGGTGGGCTGCTTTTAAAACACATGGCAGTTTGGGGTCCAAATGATTTTACTGATTTGGCCCCTGTGCGTTGGTTTTTTTGGTTTGGTTTTTTTTTTTTGGTTCCTCATATGCAAGGAACACTAAGATTTTCCAGGCATTGTTGTCTCCTACCTGCTGTAACAACTATTACTGCACATAAGGTTTGTTGTATTTTAGCATCTCAAAAAAAGTCATGTCACTTTTACACTTGTTTTACTGAAAGGGAATAAAACAGGATGCAGAAAGAGTGCTCAGAAAATTAGGACTTTGAGGCACTTTGGACAGGAAAGTGTTTTAGGCAGAGAAAGGAAAAGGTTTTCTGGTTGACTGAAGGAGGAAATAGCGCCATTTAAAAAGATATTTTAGAAGACTGCTAGAAACTAGGGATGAAAACAATCAAAGGAGGGGAGAAGAAATGAGTACATTAACACTAACAAAGGGAGCATTACATTTTCCTTGGGACCTGCTTTCATTTTTCGCTGTACTTGTGGATTCAGGTTCATTTTCACGGGCCTGTGATAAATTAACTGTTTTATAGATGGGAACTGATGAACCTTTTCATATGCTTTGCATTTGCGCTACTAAAAAGTAAACACTCCCTATATCGAAATGGTTTTATTTAGACTGAAATGTTGGTCACGACAGCAGTGGCTTGTTTTTGGAGATGAAAGGGGACCAAACACAGGGCACTGCTTGTTCCGAGGTACCCCCTGTTCGAGTATTTCCTAATTAAGCATCTACGCCTAGGAGCCCTGCTCTCCCAATTTGCCTTTCCACACTAGGTGTCCTGTTTAGAAAGCACTAATTATAAACATTGTTGTTACTGCCCCCAGCTGGAAAACAGAGCAGTTTATGTATGAATAAGAGAGATTATCGCCCATCTGCTCCAGCCCATTATTCAGGGATATGTCATTTTGTATGCTGATGGCAGCCATTACTAGTGCTTTAGTCAAATGGCCTTTTTTTTTTTTTTTTATAGCGTTTATTTATTTTCCAAGTTGCAGAATTAGAGTCTTCCCCCCCCCGCCCCCTCAAAATTCATATGGTTTGTTTCAAAATCTGGGCTATGCAGTTAAACTGAGTCAAGGCCAATCTGAAAGAAGATGCTCATTTTTATCTTTTATCACAAGCTCCTGCTTCTGGTGGTCTGCTCCCCCTGAAGCTAGGGGTTCAAAAGATCCACACATTGTGTATAGCAAATGGAAAGACAGATTTTTTTTTTTAAAATTTTTTTTTGTTTTGGGGGGGGATGTAAAATGAAAATAGCAAAGCAGAGAAGGAGTGTAAACTGATCGTGGATAGGAATTAAAGTCCAGGAGGGTAAATAGAGCTCATGTGAGCTTTCCCCCTCCTTTTACTGAGGAGGCAAATTTGCAACTATTTGACAAAGTCCTGCTTGACATAAAATGCCATCTTTCCTTCATAAGAAGAGAAGAAAAAATGTCTCTAATACTGTCAAACCCACACTCAGCTAAAGCTGGGCTCTCGGGCCCCGCTCCCCCTTCTCCAAAAGCAGAAGGCGCAGATGCTGCGCTGCGTCTCTTGGCTGTGTTATAGGGCTGGAACCTGCGAAGCACGATGCCAAGCGACAAGATAGACCAAGAAGGTTTTGCTACATCCTCCCAGGTTGCCACAGCTTTCCAGCCACCAAGGCAAGCGGGATAGGCTGGAATTACAGGTCCTGCTGCACACTCGAGCCCTTGGAGTGACAGTGCGTCTCAATCCTTGCTAGCCAGCTTTCAGCTGATGGATGGGGGCTACTTTTCTACTTTTTGCCTGAAAAAATGGATTATTTTTGGTTTTTTCTTTCCCCAGAACATCCATATCAGAATCTACTTAACCCTCAGTGTGCGCTCAGGGAACTGCTAGGTTTGATGGAAACCATGCTGTAGCCCGATCCATGCACTCAGTGAAATGATCCAGGGTGGGGAGTTCTACTTTACTGGAAACACTTGCAGTGACCATCTCTGCTGTTTTCCTAATGCGGTTAATTTGCTGAGTTTTTCCAAATACCTCACAGACGAGTTTTTAAAGGCTTCAATCACCGCAGTGTTGGAAAACGCAGGTTTCGCAAGAAACTTAGAAAAAATTTCTCCAGCTATCAAAATGCGGGTTTTGTGAGTAGTAAGAAGGAAAAAAGCCAGCAAATAACCACTTGATGGAAATTCCAGGGCTCTGGATTGATTGAGGAGGTGCGCGGACCTCGCGTGGGCTATCAGACCTGGATCTCTCCTTGCCCTGGCTCCAGAAAAACCCCCTCCCGCCCAGAGTCCCATTTCATCGTACAGGTCCAGCCAGCTAATGACAACCCTGGCACAGTTACACAATGAAGAAAAATATATTCAAAGGACTCATGCAATATTTAAAAATAAAAAACAAAACCAAACCAAATTAAATAGGTATTGGAAGGGTTTTAAAAAGAAAAGAGAAAGAATGCATTGTTAGAAACACAAGCTTACCGGCACATACAATGCATTGTATTTCATTGAACTTGGGAGAGTTTCTACGGACCGCGTTATGTAAATGCATTGTTCAATCTAAGGTAAGGATTGTGTTTAGTGGGTTTAAAATGACAGTATATAGCTCCACATCTCACATGGGAAAAGAGGAAAAATATATGCTGAGAGCCTGTTGCTGCTCCGTTTGTTGCAAAACAGGAGCACAAGGGAAGCAGATGCCTTAACAAGCAATAGGGAGGGGGAGGGTGTGTACTTCAGCATATCTAGTAGATTTTCTATATACACTGTCCTTTTAACTATAGGGGAAATTGATACTGAGCATGTGCGATGAAAAGAAAGCTGGCGATGTGGGTGTGAGGGATGGGTGAAGAAAGGGAATGAGGGGGTGTGGCATCTCAATCAAGATTAAAATGAAACTGATAAAGCAGCATATGGACCGGGTAACAAATCAAAAAGCATGTTTATCCACTGAAGGAACTGGTTAATGGAGACTGCCAGCACGTTGCCATGGAAACACTGACTGTTGGCGCTGCACCATCTCATACCTTATCCAATACATTCCTGGTTGTTGGTAGTAGTCCAAAGACCCTGATCTCTTGATGGTAAACCCGTGGTCCAGCTGAGCAGAGAGAAACGGGGCAACTCAGTGGATCGACATTCGGCTAAAGAATTCAGACTCCAGAGCAAGCTGTTCCTTATTTAGTGCATATTTACTGTTTTCACTTTCAGAAGGCACTTATCTAACATCCTAAAGCTACGTACCGGAGACGAAAACAAAAATAGAAAAAAAAAAAAAAAAGTAGTAAAGAAATAAAAGAGAAAGATACTAACTCTAGATTTGGTCTTGCTAAATTAGAAGCCAATTTATTCAAACTAAAATGGAGTTTGCGAAATAGGTTACTTAATGCATAATGCATTCATTTAAAAGTCTGACAAATATCTTGTTACCTCCAAAGACAGAAATGCCCTTTTAAGTTGCACATACCAGTAATGGAAAATTATCTTTTGCAATTAAACTGAGAGGTTTAATAATTTTAAAAAAAAAAAAAAGTAGTGCAACCATCACAAGGAGCAGGCTAGACAGACTACACAAGGCTTAAATTAGACTGCTTCATAATCATGGAATGTGTAAAGATGAAAAGAATCAGGTTTTGATACCCCATCAATCATGGTAATTCATTTCTAAAAATGCGTTAACCTTGGAGAGTCGGACTACTCAGAGCCATGAATAACATTGTTTATCATTTCAGCTTACACCTCATGCTCAAAAAGATAACAGTACAAAACTATTCGGTTTAAAATTGCACCAATTAAAGTCAAAATGGAAATGAACTTAACATTGTGTCCAGGAAAGTGTGCTCGTGATATTACTTAAGGAATACAGATCTTTTAAGTTTAGTTTATCATTAGCAGAATCATGTGCATAGGAACAAAGAAAATGTGTTGTTTTCTCTAACCCTTCTGTGCTGCACTAGCAGACGGTGGAGACATCATTTAGCTGAGTTAAATACAATTTTAGGGGAAAACATCTTGAGGGAGACTCTGCCTGCTTTAAAATTGCTAGTTGCGATGACTTTCACATTTTGGCCTCTGAAGAGAAAAGGCCATTTTGTGCTTCAATAAGAGCGTGGCATATATTTCCAATACTGATGACAGTTTCTAATTCTAAATTCAGAAAAGCAGTTCAACACATTTCCAGTAACCAACCACTTCAAGGGTAGCTAGGAGCTGACTGCAAATTTAAATTTTTCTTGATGACTGCCCTGTAAGTGTAGAATTTAATAATTTATTCCATTTTGTTAAAACAATGCTGCTTTCATCTTATTTAGAATTATTTAAAGGACGTTTCCTGTTTAAAACCATGAGAACCTTGTACCTAGAGTTAATTTTCTGTTGGCTTAACTACACCGGTCTACTATTGCCATCTACTGGCTTCCTTGTATGCTGCACATAAAATACACAAAAGGGATGTTTTCTTAAAAAGCAGATCCAAAATACTGCCCTAAAAACGAATAGCTAAAAAGTAAAACAGAGAAAATCGGGACAGTTGCCTCCTAACACGAGTTGAAGCAATTTCGATGGTGTGGAAATCCTGCCATGAGAAATCCGACTATGGACAACGATCCCAGGACACCACAGACAATAGATGGGAAGTGACAGCCGAGGCACGGGGCTCAGCTTTAAGCCAAGCAAAACTCACAGACTAAACTTGGCTTCTCTTCCACACCATCCAAGAAATCCCACCGCTACAAGTGTGGCTTCGAATTTGTAATTTTCTTTGAAAATCGGCAGAACGTAGGGCAAGGACCCATCCGCCGCCGTCCCCTTGCCCCGTGCCAGTGTCCCCAGCCCAGCTGGGACTCCGCAAGAGGTACAAAGCTGCACCAACTTTCTAAGCAGCTTTTCTCTTTTGCTGTCCCACTCCATTCCTCCGAGTCTCCTGCTGGAGTTTACTCCCATTGCCAAGACAGAGACCTCATAGCTTCTTTAACAGAAGATTATCGTTAGTCTTTCCCTCTGTCTTAACAATGGCAAAAAACACAAGCACAAAAGTGACAACATACAGGCAAAGCCTTAACACTTCAGACAAGAACACAAATTAAACGATGCTCGGTTCATACAAGGAATTACAGCACCCGTCTGAACTGCAGAAGCATTCTTAAAAAATTATTTTGGCGCTCGGTCACTTTAGCCACTGTCACTAAAGCCCAAAGGGTACAGCCACAGGGTATTGTTTTGTGGCCAACGGGAAAAAAAAAAAAAAAAGGATGACTTCCTTGGAGAACTGAAGGAAAAAAAAAAAATCCACCCCCAAATTTTAAAAAGACTAGTAAAAGTCTGGTTTTACGTTTTTACTGCAGTATCTTTTATAAACACCATCACGGAACTACAAAATCCTGCTGCTATTAGAAAGCTGTATGAGAAACCTGATCCTGCAAATATTTTGGCACATGCTTAACAAAAACGTGGCCGTTCTGACATGGACCGGAGGGGCACAAGCCCAGCCCCTGTCTCCTACAGAGACCAGTAGTCAACACCTGTGTACGACCAAAATTTAAGAACAGGGCAAGATCTTTCTCCTACATAGTCTCCCATCAGCAAGCACTGGTTTTTAGGGACTTGTTAATTCTCTTGGTGTTTTAAAAGCTAGCTGTCCAATTAAAATTTTGCTGGCAAAGCTGTGTTGGTTTAAGGGAATTTTTTCCCAACTGACATAGTTACACTGGCAGAACTTTTAATGATGCATTAATGTATCAACAGAAGAGTGTCTTTGTCTGTAAAGTTAATTTTGTTTGAGGAATCACCTTCTGCTACATCAGCAAAGAAACTACTTTGCTAGGCACGCACAACATATTCATTATAGTAGTTTGTCCAGGCGGACAAATCCTTTCAAATGCGGACAAACTTAAAGTCTGGACACATGCACGAGAACTTGTAGGATGTCTCTGCCCTGAATGGTCAGAGACAACTTTTCCTGACCACATCAACAAAGCAGACGTTAGTCTGAACCAAAGGAGTCAATACAATGTATTTGGACAACGCTGAAGGAAGCAGTAGCCACAACAGATGTTTGTAAAATATACGTGGCTTCAAGCTTCCTCCCAGCCAAGCTGACCACAAACACATCTTTAGGAACTTAGTTTTCATACTATAGTTTTAATTGGTGCATACGACAAATACTGCTTGAGATCTTTGAGGTGCGTTACTTCTTACCACCGCAGAAAACAGGCATATACCATCATACCAGGGTGAGGACAAATTAAGAACTAAATACCACATATTAGCCATCTCTGTACATAAACAGAGGTTTAAAACTCAAAATAATGCTAATATTTATCTTTTATACTATTAAGTAAGCTATATAAATATATGTACATATCAACACATTTTCACAAACACACACAGACACAGATGTGTTATATAATATATAGAAGGCGTTTCTATATATTATATACACAAGCACTCTCTCAAAAAATTACAGTAAACATACAAGCAGGCACAATAAAACAGTATTTTTGTAGAAAATGAACTTAGTGCACGTCCTTAGTGCTGAACGTTATGTTACAGCATCTGTACATACTTTGAAAATTCTAAATGTAGAGCAGTCTTCATTAATAAGATTTACTTCTATGATATTTGAGATTGCACAGTTAAAGGAAGATTCCCAAATGTAAAACCCTGATGACATGCATGTTAAATGTGTATTAAGTATGCTTTCAAATGCAGAAACAACAATTAAAGGCTTTGTTGTTTTGCTTTTGGCTTTATTTTACTTATTAAATTAGTTTTGTAGAAAATAAAGGTAATTTATTCTTAAAATCAAAATTATCTAACTTTCTGGAACATTACCAAAACACTAAAGATATCTATACTTCCCCTCTCTTACAAGTTTTTAGAAAATAATTGACACAAACTAATCAAACCACTTTCTGAATTCTGTAAAAATATTCTAAACATTTCTACTTTATAGGCCAAGTTGCAGGATTAATCGTGACAGAGTATGATGTTCACCCATAGAGATGATCCCTAAAAATAATCTGTTAAATTTCCAAACACTAAAAAACAAATAAAAGCCATTAAGAATATAATTAAACATATACATTTTTTTTTTCCCTGATGTATAATGTTTTGCAGTGGAAAGATTCACTACAGTGCCTTTTTCATTACTCGAGTGTCAAACTGTTGTAAACAATTCCTTAGCAGAGCAACTGGGGCAAAGAAAAAAAAGAGGAGGGTGGGGAAATTAAAAACATAAAGGAGGCGAGGGATGGATGAGGACAGAGGCATCATTTCTCGCTTTTAAGCTTTGAAGTCATTAGCATGGAGGATCTGAGCAGTAATTCTCATGGACAAGCGTGCTGGCAGTCCATTCGAAAGGAATACGGTTTCAGCTAGTCTATACAGAACATACCTGCATTTCAGATGAGCAATGGGTATGTGATGTTTTTAGTTGTGGGAGAGTTGTTGCAGTATTATTGCTTAAAAACGAAAATAAATAAATGCTGACTATGTAAATGCTGACTATGTTAGCTGATGACTGAGAAAATCTAGGAAAAGCATGAGGAACAAATTGCTTCCATGTTGAGGACGTTCAGGGTTGGAAAGAGTAAAGAAAAAATATGAGAGGGGCACAGCTTGAAATTTTAAGTACTTGTACCAAGTAACTTTGGGAGAGTATCCATTTTGCTGCACAAACAGTTCACACCTGTGAGCCAGATTGCATGTGCTGAGCTGAGTTTACTTCATGCTGATTTAACTCACCACTGGAGGGGCTGAGCTGAGAAACATGAAAGTGGAAACAGTACAAGAAAGTGTACATGTGCAGTCACACCACCTGCAATTTATGGAAGCCGGGAATGAACACTGAGTAATCTGATATGGGAATGGTTATGTTTAACATGTCACTTATTTTTAGTGACTATTTGGGAGCATTAACATTGCCATGGATAGTAAAGGAAAGCTTACAAACACAGGCAGATGTATCAAAAATGTGAAGGATGTGCATGTTACTATTCAATGGCATTAGTATGAATAATCTCGTAACACTGAATATATTCTGGGCGCATGCATACCTAATACGTTCATCTTTTGGGAAAAATACAAATGTATGCGATGTGCGCTACACTGAGGATGCCATTGAAGCCTCAGTAAAGCTTAGTCAAAAGCTTGGTCAAGCTTGGTTTCAGAAGCTCTGACACGTTCTAACCTGGAATGCCTAGACTGGGATTGCAACACGACAGAAGGCAGCAAGGAGCTCCATTAAGTCTTTACCCAATTAAGTCTTTCTGCTCAAAGGGAATCAGCTTGCATGTGGCACTACAATAAAATGCTGCTACCCAGCTAAATCTGAAGTGGCTACTCGTATCAGCTATGAAGGTAGCAGTAAGGCATTGTAGCTCTCTGATATCTTCAGAGAAGAGAAGCTTAGGCTGCCAAACAGATTTTCTGTTACAATTTTGAGATAATTTTCAAGTGCTGCTGTCCTTCTGCTACAACCTCTGTGTGGCCTCAATCCATGTGATGATTTTGCTGCCAGGTAAAATCTCATGATCCTGTAGTTCAAACTGTTGAATCTACATTGGAGTTAGGTCCACTGATCTGGTAAAACATGGAAGTGTGAGTACTGTTAGGTCTCTTAGGGCTGTTAAATAACAATGTGACTCACAAGGAGAATCAATGGCCAAATCGTGCAGAATACCAGCCTAACTACTTTTTTATTAATTAAGCACTAGAATTATCTAAAGATTAACCTTCTCTGGTTTCTTTTGATGGCATGTCCTAAACACACACTGCCTTGTGGACACATATTTAAGTGTTTTGGCTGTGTATTTCAGATGCTTACTGCTATGACAGAAACTCCAGCTGCTGTGCTGTTCGGTTTAGGGCCTGTGTTGAAATGCTTCTTTATCTTCCCAGCTACTGAGAGCTGATGTTCATTCTCTGGAAGGCCATCGTCCTGCAGAGAAATAAAGCAAAATAGAACTTCAGAGAGAAAAGGCAAACTAAAGGAATCGCAACGTGATTCTGATAGCACCGGTCAATATAGAAAAGTTTACAAAAAGGTTTGTAATGAAACATGGGTCAGTCATTGTCTCCATCAATATATCTAAGGTTATATATATCTATATATAAGATAAACACCATATTCTGTCATGAACCAGCCTCTCTCTTCTTTTTACCTAGTATCTTCCTCTCAAACTTTAGGTTATGTTAATTAAAAATAATTGTTAAATATTTTGTTATTCTTTCTACTGTGTCTTAACTACCACTGCCCAGTTATTTTTAGGTCCATTTATATTTCAAAGCTTGGACTTTTTTATAATTCTGTTTACTCATGACATAAATGTAAAGATAGTGACATCAAAAGTAGAAAGCACCCAAGAGATTACAGAAACCAGAGGCCTTGTTTTGGTAGGATGCAAGAAAAGATCTCCAAAAGCCCTAAAAGACATCCACAAGGTCCATGTCTTATTGTAGAGGTTACAGAATTGGAGACTATGGGGTTGGGTGAATGTTCCAGCCACAGCTCAATGAGTCCCATGGTGAGGAAACCCAGGCAAGATGGGAACTGAGACATGCCCTGGCTAAGACCCTCAGGATGGGTAAATGTGGGACCTCACCAATGCCAGGATGTATCATTGGTCCGTCTGCAGGCCAGGGTAGGTGCGAACTCGCGGCTTGCTGTGGCATTCCCTGCAGCTACATCTGCACCATACTAAGACCATAGCTAAACAAAGCCACCTCTGCAAGAGGTCAAGAGACCGCCAGAGAGGTGGTAGAGTCTCCAACTGGAGACATTCAAAACCCGCCTGGACCCCATCCTGTGCAACCTGCTCTAGGTGGACCTGCTCTGGCAGGGGAGTCGGACTAGACGATCTCCAGAGGTCCCTTCCCACCCCCGGTGATTCTGTAATTCTGTAACCTGAATCTCCGACTGACTGATAACAAGAGACTGCGATACCATGGCCCAGTCCCAAGGCACACAGACCTGGGATGCAGTGGGGAAAGGACAGACAGAGGTACAGACTGCCTGTGAAAGCAGAGAAGGGCTGGAGCCAGCTGTGGGTGGCCTCTTCTTCCTTGCCAAAAGACACATGTTCTCAACTTGTGCTAACCTAAGGTAAAAGCAGGCACACGACTGCATGGCCAAGCAGAGGCAGACACATGTTCTGCTGTCATGCCCACCAAGCGAGCTGGCTGTGGGCGAGCTCCAGCCCAGAAGCCATGCAGCTGGGCCAGGAGGTGTCACCTCCCAGCTGAGACATCCTACTTCGCAGATCAAATCTGTCTATCTGCACCTAGGCGCGCAGGCAGCCTCGACACTGAAGCGAAATCCTAGGAGAAAGAAGGGAGTTTGCACTTTTGTGCAAGTCAGCGGGTTGAGTTCAAGCTCAAGAGAAGAAAGGAGTTTTTTAGAAATTGCAAATAAGATCCTTATGCCTGAAAAAAGTGCAAAAAGCCACCACTCCGTGAGACTTCCTGGCTAGCAGAATATATAGGATTTCAGCCAACAATAAGCAGAACAGGCAGAATAAGCAACAAAATGCAGAATAGGCAGAGTATGCAGGATATCAGGTCACTGGCCATCTGCAACAGTCATCCCAAGGTGGTACTGCATGGTATGTGTCGCTATCAACAGTTGAAAAAGTTCTTAAATTCCAGTTAAGCAAAATCCTAGCAGAATACAGGCAAACAAGAGATAAAAATCAGAATAGAGAGAGATGACAGACACTTTTTTCCTGGCTTTGCAGACATTCTGAGTGCACTTAAAGAGTTACAGAGCCACTGCAGTAAATCATTAGTTCAGTGAGCATATGGGAATTTTAGGGAGGTTGGTTAGGGTTTGTTATTTATTCAGCTTGGGGAGTTTGTGTTTAGAGATCCCTCACTCACCCCTTAACAAAATGTCTCAGCTGGCAAAATATGGTCAAGTGCACACAGCTGCAAAACACAAAACAAAACAATACAACCCAGTAGCTGATTATTGTCTAGCACTGGGGAGTCTTGGCTTGGTGGTATATGACCCCTAAAAATAACCTGCTTTCTGCTGACCTCCCCTTTCCCAGAAGAAGGCTAGTCTGTAAAGTGAACTCTTCTTCACTGTGGGCAAGGGGGGGGGAATAATTCTCTTGGCTTTCTTGACATGAAAGCCTGCCAAACGTTCATGTCGTCTTGTCAAAAGACTAAATTACGGAGAAGACAATAGTTACCAAGACTGTGGTAATATTTTATTGGTGAAGCACCACACCCACAGTTCCAGTGGCAACACACCAGAGACACACAGTTTGGGCTCCAGCTTTTAGATGAAATATCTTCAAGCTCAATTTAAGACGCAGCATAGGGATATATGGGAATTACTCTATGGTTATTACATTTTCTTACTACTGTTGGTGCTACCTGACATTTAGTAGTTATCTTTCTTTTTATTCCAACGTGCTTTATAAACAAGCAAATATGTATTAGCTGACTCCTGGAATCACTTCAGCCAACAATAAAATAGATAGATATTGAGGGTGAGAGATGACAGCTGTTTAACTACATACAAAACAAGCTGCTCTGCAGTTTAAAAAGGCAGGAAGTGAAAAAAACCCCATCAGATTCACCAGAATCAGCAGGGCAAGTTGTAGAATTGAAGAACAGGCTAAACATTGCTGACAGGAATTTCATCAGGTTGCTGTAATGGGAAGGATGTCAGCCTCCAAAGAGGTTAACTGTTCCTTTCCCCTATTTTAACCTTCTGCTCTAAGAACTACTTCTTGCAGCAGGTTAGGATCACAGAATTTGATCTCAGCTCTAGCAGTCAGGACAAGATCTTTTAAAGATGACTAGTGATTTTTCGTGCTCAACTCTAGGAGCTTTGAAGGGTCATGAGCTTCAGAAAATATCGACTGCTGATGCTCTGAAAGAAGCGCTCTCCTGAGCATGTCTCAGAAGTTGAGCAGTCAAAATCCTTTGACAGTTTGAAAACTCCGGTCCAGAATATATGAGTTTTCACCTGGACAACGCAAAATGCTTGGGATCCTAAGAAACTTCTTTTTCCCTTCTCTAAATCAGCCTCCACAAAATACGTTTCATGGTCTATTTGGAAGAAATCAAAATAAAATTAAAAAAAAAAAAGAGGCAGAGGGTCTTGGTGTTGAGTAATTAATAAAAACCGCTTTCATAATTCGCATTGTTTTCTATGGCAGGAGACATTGCCACTCAAAGAAAAAAGAAGTGTTAAAAAGACGGAATGAAGTTCAGGATTCCCAGACTCCTACTGCCCTGAAGCACTCAGATCCATTTCACAAGCCAGTCACAAGAGCTTTACTTTCTAGGTCTAAAATCATCAGATGAATAGGTCATTATATAAGTAACAGCAGAAAATTAGAGCAAATAGAAGTGCTGGAAAAGCTTTTGGACCCTGTTTCCCTTCAGGATTATAAGGAAATTTTCCTTTGGGCAGTGTCCTAGGGTGTAACCAAAAGTAGTGCAGCTGCCAAATATGAAATGTCTTTTTAAATTAACTTCCTTACAACCGTCCAGCTTATTACTATTTACTATTCATTTCTTTTGCACACAAATTTCCAAGGCAGACATGGTTAAAGAAATATGTAAGAGCTCCAGTTTCCCTAATTCTTTTTAGGCTGGTGTGTGCCATCTTCCTCCTCCAGCAACAACGCACCACATTTTATATTGATTATTTTAACAGAGAAGGATCTACAGAATGCAACCCATCCCTTTCTGCATTCACCGCTCAGTGCTGTATTAGGAAATATTTACTATTTATACAACAAAAAGAGAGTAGGTTTGTCCTGTAACTTGTATAGCGTAATTCAGATTATCAATATCATCAGTGTTTAAAATGCCAGACCTCAAGCTTCCAGACTTTTATAATTCTCTGGTTTTGCGAAGAATTAGAGCAGGTAAATGAAAGAGCCAGGGTCCCTGTAGGGGAAGTATAAACTGATGGATTTGTTTCCAGGTCTAAGTGTACTGCATAGGAGAGACAAATCCAAATAAACTAAATGGAGGGGGCAAGGAACTGCTGCTGAATTGCATTTAGAATTCAAGATCTCCATCTGTGGCAGTGGCACGTAGCCAACATCTTTTCAGGTTTTGTTTTTTTGAATTGAAAACAGCTGGGATATTATTGACATAGGAATTGCTTTACTGGTCTGACTCTGACCATAACAAGTTTTGCAGTTTCCAAGAGGATTCCAGCTATTTTTATAGCAAAAACTGAAACTGAAATGAGGGTTGGCTCCTACTGAAACTGTCAAAGCACATTCCAGGAATCTCAGCAATTTACCAAGTAATCACATAGTAAGCAGCTATAAAGTAGAATGGTTATTTACAATCTACAAAATGGTTTTATACAGTGTAAGCAGTTACAACACTTCTATCAAAGGTTTGATCAAAGAGAGAAAATGTTTCTTAAAATTGTCAAAGAAAACACATGCCCGCTTTTCCAGCCAGCTGTCCTATCCTGTATTTTAGCTGCAAGTTTACCACTCTGTGAATAGGTTCAAGACCAAAATAAGAAAAGGGAAAGTAAAGTCCAGCATTCGATGCCAAGGGAAAAATATTTAAACAGGTTATCTGGGAAAATGGAGCGTTAGGTGAAAACTCCATGTGGCATTTCTTCTCAGAAAGACATTATTTTACAGAAGTTGCAGATAATTGCTCAGGTAATTATGACACATAGATCACAGAGCCTTTTATACACAGCGATAAGTATATTAATTTCCTGTCCTGAAGCTGTGAAAATGAGGTACAGGAAGGCTGTGGGGCAGACTTGCAGCTGGTCAAGCTGGTGATGGTATAGGGATGCGAGGTGGGATCTGACACCAGTGCATCATTCTCCTCCCTGCTGGGAGACCTGCTGCATACTTCCCAGACCCACTTCAGGAAGTCTCCTCTTTCACGAAAGCATTTAAGCACCTGCTTCAACCCAGTCATGTTCTTATTTCTCCAGAAGTGAACTAGGATTTTAGTGCCATCTAGTTAATTTTACGCCTAATATTAAGCGTTTCCATATGTGGTGCCTTGAAATAGGAGTGGCATTTGGAATGTGCTCAAGCACTTTCCTGAACTGGCCCCAGTGCTGACCTTTCTCCTTCCAGAAAAAATATCTGGAGGATACGTAAGAGAATTCAAAAGAGGTTTTGATCTGCATTATGAACTATCGTTAGTGTATTGCTGAAGACAAAATACTGATTTGTCTCTATTGCTAAAAGCAGCAATTGGACAGAAAAGAAGAAATTCCAGAACTGTCACGAAATATTTGTTTCACTTATTTAGGGACAGAACTACTACAGGTTTTGATTGCAAAGAATTATAATCAGCGTAAAACCATGAGAAGTGCAGCAGAGCTAGACCAAAGGTGAACAGAACACAGTGTCTTGTTTCCAACGGTGCATTGTAGTCATCGTCTATGAAATAGTACATTTAATGAACACAAGTAGATCCTGAACTTCCCCTGGTATATCCTCAAGCTTTGTGAGCCAAGATTTGTATCCAGACCATTCTATTTAATAGGCACCAATGGGGTCATCCTCCAAAAATGTATCACATTCCCTTTTGAATCCATTTATACTTGGCCTCTACAGCATCTTCTGGCAAAGGGCTCCACATTTTAACTTACTGCACAGAAACCCAGGAATTTTTCAGGGTGCTTCAGTAACCAGAGCTCAGGTTTGGTTAGTGGAGCTCTGGAGTGTTAAAAGACAGGAGCTCCTGGCCCCGTTCCATCAGCAGGCACTAGCGAGGGCAGGGAGAAACCCTCATGTCACCTGCACACCATCACCATCACGTTACTGATGAAGAGCTGCACCTCTTCTTAAACATCTCGATAAAATGGCTTCCTCAAATACATCATGGTGTAACAGAAGCCAAAAAAACCCCCAAGGCATCCAGAGGAGCATTAACAGTTCCAATGTATTTTCCAGAAAAAGAGGCAGATTAGTGAGCACATCCTTATGCGGTGTAAACAAGTGATGTTACAGTAACCCCAGCAGCAGTGTGCAGACTGACAGCGCGGGTGACCTGGCCTCTCTGCAGCTTCCGATCAGTCACTTCCATCTCTTCCTCAGCCACACTCCAGAAATCCCCACCTGTCCTTGTCCCATGGAGACACCTCAATTACCAAAAGTCATTATAAACTGGGACAGAACACTCTGTCCAAGGACAGCACCTGGCACCAAGGAAAATTAATATTTCGTTTGCTTGAATGTCATCTTAAAAATGAAAAGGTTTTCATCAGACATTGTTCTGCATCCTTGCAGTCTTCATACACTGCAGAAGTGCTCTGCATGAAATAGCATTTACAATTATTAAAAAAATGGTTTGGGCAATAAGGGAGCCTCCAAGATTAAAGCATATGTTTGGTAAACGCTTAACTGATCACCACTATTCTGGGCTATATGGAGGACACTTTCATTAAAAAAACCCAAAAAAACAAACCAAACCCCAACATTTGAGGTTACTGTATATTTGAATCTTTAGAATAGTGTTTTAGTGAGAGAAATATTTTGGATACAGCAGCTGAGGGACCCAGGGAGGTCTGCACACTCCAACTTGCAACAAACAAGACAAAACATTATTTCTTCCTCCTTTAATTTTTTTTTCTCTGCTCACTCCAATTGTATTTCTTTTCCAATCTCTCCTCTTAAATTTTAATCTGGATTTTCTCCAGTTTTTCTTTTGTGTTATCCAAATATTTTAAGACATATTAAATAGTCTGAAATAATTAACAAATATGAAGTAGTGTCCTTGTCTCAACATTAATTAAAGAGAAATCTCTTTATTCTCTGCTAGATTTACCCGTATGCCACCTCAGTGATTACCACTTTTATGGCAAATGTCCAGTTGCTTAGAGATAAACCAGGATACATAAATAGCTATTTCATGCTAACTCAGATTAAATGGATATGACTGCACATAAATATATGTATATTTCAATGTCAGAAGCTAAATACGATTCTAAAGGTCTCCCTGTTTCATGCTGGATCAAGGAGGCTTAACACTATGGACTATATTTCAATAGCTCTTAATCATGACTGCCAGATTTTTGAGTCCATCTGATTTTAGGAGAGTAAAATGTGTCACTGAACCTGCGAGCTGATTGTTAGAGGTATAAATTTGTCAAGTGTGGCTGAGATTTGTTGAAAACCTGGCCCAAAATATTTCAGAGAAAATGTAGCTAAGCGTGCATAAAATAGCGAATACTCCAAGGTAGGCATGATATACTAAACCAGCCTGTAACCCAGCATATTTCCAGTTAAATCTGTGGCATTTTAAGAATGTGCTGGTTCCAAAAGGGCATGGAAAGGACTTGACAGAAAAGAGCTCAAAGGTGCCAAATTACAAGCAGCATCTACAAGCCTGAAAATACTTACATTAACCCATGGATGCTCAAGAACTTGCAAGGCTGAGAATCGCAGATCTACATCTACTTGAAGCATCATTGTGATAAGCTCCTGAGAAATGGAGTATCAGGTCAAATTTACAGAACATTTTTAAAGAACAAATCAACTTTCAATTCACTAAAGTGCTCTTCAACTGATTATGTAAGAGTGCTCAAACACAGAGCAAACTATCAACTGCAGAAATATATTAAGATTACTGAAAAAAAGAACAACTATGAACTGCTGAACTTCAAGCTGAACTTTTAAATCAATAACTAACAGTACCTTGAAAAGCTAGAAGACAGTTCTGAGTTACAGTTCTGTAGCCACTGTTTAAGAGAAAAGCACTTAATACTTAATGTACAAAACAGATGGTCGCATGAAATTAGGTTAGCTTCCCATTAAGAAAAAGCCAATTCCTCTGCAGGAAAAAAGCCAGCAAATCTAGATTTTTACTTTAAACTCTTATATAAATGACATAGAGGATATTTAAAAAAACCACACAAATCCACAATTTTTCATCCTTTGATTTCCTCTGCAATTATCCAGTTTTTGACTAGCAAGTAAATAAACATATTTAATTCCATCAGTGAGTGGAGTGCACAGAAGACAGGATGGCAGCATGACAGCAAATAAAGGGGTATCACCACAGACCAAAGTTAATAATTCTTAGTGACAAGGAGAAGTTAAATGAATAAGCTAATGCTTCAAAAGAGAAATGTGAGACTGAACTCTTTGGAAGGAGTTTCACAGGAGAACACCTTGGCAAAGGATTGGCAGAGGTCTCATTTATGATGCTACAAAATCAAGCCTGCTATAACACAATGATGTGGTTTAGAGAGACTTCTTCCAACCCTACGACTGCATCTCATTTGTTAACCTCATTAGTTAACAGGCTAAAATGCTAGTCCTGATCAGCCTCCTACATATCTGTAAGAGCAGGATGTAACTCTCCGAAGAATGGAGATTCAGAATGTAGAACACTACTCTCATTACCTGCATCCACTGACAAATTTCTGTATTTTTTTTGAGATTAATTAAACGCTGTCACACTGAAAGAAATAGGAAGACATTTTTGCCTGGATTTGCCTTAGAGGCTACAGAGTAAACTGGCAGAAATTAAATACTTATCTACAGGATGACCATACGAATGTTTTACGGTTTTGATTTTTTTTTTTACATACATGTATGTATTATCTCTCTCTATATATGTATTTATACACATGACTATAGTGAACGCCAGATACCTAGAAAATCTATGAGTTAAACTGTTGCTCCAGTGCACTAACGAGAGTTAAAAAACTTGATCTGCTCTGCAAGTATAACGAACTCTGTCAGGATCTGCACCTGGAAAGGACTCTATCTGCCTTAGCACACCTCAAGCTCTACATCCTTGGTGCCATGTGCCAAGAGGCTGCAGCCCATGAACTGGTAGTCAGAGCAAGTCTCTATTTCATATCACACTAACAACAATAAGGAGTTACAGGCAATGTGAAGACTGGTTCTTTGACAGAAAGAAACAGATGTATCATCTAATGGGATTAAGAAAGGGAAAACAGCCTCCCTGTAATACTATTATATAATATGCAAAGGCTCCAGGTTGGTACCTGGTCCTTAACATAAAGTCCCAGGGAGCTTTCAAGCTGAGAAGTGTAGATCAGGCAAAGTTACTTAAAATTTTTCTTGATCAATAAGGGCTGCTGGTGTCTCTGTTGTGTGAAACATCACACAGAGATGGGGTCCATCTCAGAACCACCTGGAGCCTAAGAGACAGACAGTGATCAAACGACAACATACTCGGTGATCCAGAGAAATGTATAGGTTTAGCAGGAGATGTATGAGACATGTCAAATACAGCACTGTGAAAGAACAACATGCATTAGACAATGGTACTGGGAATAATATTGGAGAAGAAAGTATCATCAACTATAAAACTCACCTTTGCAGAGTCAGAAACGTTTTCCCAATATGGAGACGGAAAATCTACCTGTCCCATCAAAATCTGATCAAAAAGCACTTCTTGGTCATCGCCACTTCTGTAAAGTAAAAACCAAACAAAAACAACGACAAAACCCACAAAGAAATTATTTCCAGAGCTGGTTTCAATGGGCTTCTTGAAATTGCTTTTAACGGGTCATCCCTTACACTTCTGGAAGCTCTTGATTCCCCCCAGGCATGCAACCATCGGCGTGAATGGTGAGATCATAAACCAAAGTGCATTTGGTACATTCTTTCTGAGGTAACCTGCTTGTCTTTAGGATTGTCAACAACTTTGCAATTGCTTTGAGGGGGAGAAAAGATCTGACATGTCCTTACTAATTAGCTTACATTTTAATTACCTTTTACCGACCACAAAATATGTTGTATTTGGTCCATGAAAGAAGATGCTTATCTCACTGTGTATTTTAAACATCAGGCAAAGGCACCCAGAACCCGTAATGGAGGCTCTTGTTTTGTAATGCAATGAAGTTTAAACTAAAATAAACAAACATGAGACAGAGATTTTACAGTAAATCACAGACATTTATGGGGTTTGTGTAAATTACTATGCAGAGCATGGATAAAAACCCCAAGCCCTATGAACAGAGAGCTTTTTCCAGTGGGAATCTCTGTGTTTAATACAAAAGCAGCACAGGGACCAATTCACAGAACAAGGACAGTTGAATAGATCAGTCCATACCCACGGAATGGAGGGAAACCACAGAGCAGGATATAAGTAATCACACCCGCTGCCCAGATGTCCACCTTCAAGCCATATCTAAAAGTGAGAGAGACATGGTTAGAGACATCCAACTCCTATGAACTACAGTACAAGAACAAACATTTTCAGAATTATTAATAATTTCTTGCATATTCTCATCTGAACTTTCTCTATGTTCTACCTATCTATCCTAATTCCTCTTTCAAATCTTTTTTTATGTTTATATCTTAAAGCTACATTAGATCAGAATGCAGGAGTGCACAGAAGATGTGCCATATTCTTGAGTTAGACAGTGACGCCTACCAGCATCAAGCCTGCAAGCGTGACACAGGCTGCTCAAGCCAGCAGGCATTTACTCTGTGGAACAAATCAGAAGAAGAGGACAGTGCATGATAATAAAATAAAATTAAGTGAACAGTAGATAGCCATCTCTGGGGACAGCTTAAGAATTACTTTTATTGTATCTGCAAATGTCTATGTAGTAACTCAGTGTTAAGCTGAGAAGTTTGAGGCCAACAACTGGCAGAGGAACCTGATATAACTCCAAAGTTGGCCCTGCTCTGAGCTGGTTTGGACAAGATAGCCTCCACAGTAGCCTCCAGAGACCCCTTCCAACAAAATTGTTCCGTGTGCCATGATTCTGAATCATACCCAAGCAAAATCAGCATAAAAAAATCATCTTAAGTGCAAGAACTCATGTCTGACACACTGGTGAGAACGCGCTCCACTGTGTACACATCAAGGCATCATCACTAGAGGCGATTTACCCAGTTTCAGCAATGATTTCTGGAGCTACATATGTTGGGGTCCCACAAACAGTATATAGAGGTCCATCCACAATTGTTGCTAGTCCAAAGTCTCCCAGCTTCAGGGACTTGCTTCCATCTTGATGTTCATAAACCTAGATCAGGAGGAAAAGTCAAAGGTTTAACACAATACCATCAAGGTAACTACTGTATCATTTACTACCTGCCTGAAATATTCCTTCTAATTCACAGTCTTTTTGTTCCTCCTTACTAACTACATACCTCTCTGCATGCTTTGAAATTTCACAGACAATTTGGACAATTTCCCTTGAATGCACTCAGGGTGTTTGGGAAAGACTTACCTTGCTAGCTGGCCAACAAGGGCCATACTACTTGCTAGAAGCTAAAGCCCAGAAGCAAAGGTCTGACCTTCCAGCAGTGACACTCCCAGGTTAACTCCCCACTGACAGCCAATTCACTGTGTAGGGTTTTTGAGTTTATTCATTTTACTTGCACAGAGCTTAAAGGCTTGTGCAGCCATTTTAACTTTTTAGATAATACAACAGTGACTGATAGCAGCAGCAGATTCTCCTCTGTGTATTGAAGTCACGGGATGCAAACTTGGCTGGAATATTTCACCCAGAAACACCATACTCTCCTTGGATGACTGTTAAACACCAGTCAGTGTCTTAGTGGTATGTTACCATCATCATCAACAGACATAGGTAGGGCTGTTAATGAATATACATGAAAATCCGGTCTTAAAACATGGTCTTCAGAGCAGCAACATGATCTTCCATGGGTTTTTTATGGGTGAAAAGGGAGATTAAGATATAATCACAAGAAAAAATGCTAGAAACATCAGTGAAAAATAACGCAATTTAAAAAGCTGGCTCAATGCAAAAGAACAACCCCAAACCTGCAAACAACAAAAAGTTACCAAAAAAATGTTTAAAATAAAAAATACTAAAATGTATCTAAATTAAATAATAGACTGTGAGTCTTTCTTTAATCCAGTTGCTGGTTTGGGTTCTTGCTTCCCATTTTGAAATGGTTTATGATGCAATTTAATGCTGTTTACCACAACAGCATCTTAAAAAATGGAAATGGTCTATAGAAGGCTTTCTTAAAGTACATATGCATCACATATTGCAAGCCAAATCAAAGCTCTATGCAGTCTGGCTCACCAATAGTAATATCCTGACAACAATTAGCAGCAACACTGCGCAAAATTAGAAGTTACTATACTTCACAATCAAAACCCAAATCATCCTTAATACCCATCCTGACCTGCTCCTGCATCAGAAATCACATTTACCTACAACTGATTGCAGAGGAAAATAAGGATTTTTTTCTTACAAAAATACAATAGGTTCTACAATGGACCCTTGAATGGTTCACTTGGTGCAAAAATGAAAGTCTCTTGAAGTCTCTCACCACTGTTTGCTACAGATCTGCTATAGCATGTAATAATTAGTTATATTATACAGGCCAGCCTAGTTTCTCCTTTGTTAACGTTAGTCATGCCCAGAGAGAAAAGCCCTCTCTGTCCTGAAATCCTCCTTCCAGGTGATACAGCCACAAGCAGACATTCAGAATACACAAAATCCTTCTCTTCTCTTTATGTTATTTTTAACAATACAACTGGATCTTTAAGAGAACCAGCAATTTGATATGGATTCACATTTCTTTGCTACTAAGCCAGAAAAAAAAAAAAAAGATGGGCTTACAGAAAAGCACTGGAAAAAAAGCAATTATGGTTTTATTAAAAACACAGATTGTTAAATACATCTGGTTCCTGAAACTAAAGAAAGTGCTCTCTGAAATGGCAGTAATAAATCTAATTTCAACAACAGTTTTAATTAAAGGCTAGAGACTAGAGCTTTAAATATTCACTTGCTGAAAAATGTAAAGTGTGCACTTAGCCATCAAGAGTGAAATCCAGTCTAATTAGCATCTCATACTCTATTTCATGCAGTTATCTTTTACAAAGCCCTCTCCGAGTTGTGTTAACCTAGTGAACGTTCATAAGCTCCCTCCTTCAACAAACTGCACCTTGTATGACTCATATATCCTAAAAATTAATTACGGAAAAGGCTTGTTTGACAATATTTACCAATTCAGAAAGTTTGGTACTGTGCTTTTTCTAGTGTCTTGCCCCATCTGTTTCCAGGAATTACTTTCCTTGGAAAACTACTTCAGTTGACTTGTAAAACTGAAGAAAGTAACTTTTCCTCACCCTGTTAGAACTCCATATAAAAAGGAGCCCAATGTGAAGTTGTGGTATGTTACTTGCCAGTCAAGGAATGTGAAAGATAATTTAATGCTCATGTTATTCAGAACAAACGCTATATATGTTCCACTGCATTTAAATACTGAAGGGCAATTAAAGAAATGGGGATTAGTGCAAATTACCCACTATGTAGTGCTTTCACTGTTTTAACTAAGCAATAAAACTGTGTAATTGTACCACACTAATTGAATGCAGCCACATATAATTGTGTGCCACCATATGTATCCTATTACTATAAAGACTGTCAGTATTTTCTAAGCTGCTCTTGCGATCAGTGCAGATGGCAACAGTCAGAGAAGTTGTTCTCTAGGGTTTATTATATGGCTATAAAGACATCCCATGACTTGACAAAATAAACGTGCTAAATAGCAGCAATTATGAAAAATGTTCCAATTAAAACGTGGAAGACACTCTCTAGAGAGCAACAACAAAAAAAAAGTTAAAAAAATGACAGGTATTCAGCAACCCTAAACTCTTGGCCAGTTGACTGTTAGGTGGGCTTTACATGCCTTAAGAATAATAAGGAATATTCAAGCACTTACAGAAATAACTAGTGTTGCACATAGGATGTTTGAGACAGGTTCACACACACAAAGATTTATCAGCAGGTTCTATAGCTGAGGGCACACATCTGCTCTAAGGGTGAAAGTTACTTGTGAGGAAAAGGAAAAACCAAAGGAGAGAAAGGGGGAGGTGAATAAGAAAGCTCTTCCAGGAGCTGGGAAGAGATGCAATAACGAGGCTCCAGATGAGCATCCTCCTCTGGGCACTCCCTCCAGAGCAGGGTGTTCCTCTCCACCCCCCATATTTTTCCTGTAGTAACTCTATAGCTTTTGTCAGGCCTTACTCATCCTCCGTGTTGTTTTTTTTTTTCCTGCTGATGGGGCTGTTAGCTTTGGGGCACACACTGATTGGGGCAGACGCTGGCCCCCTCCCCATTGAGTTGTTCCGTTTTGGGCAGGCTTGCTATAGGCTCCCCTAAACCCAAAGCTACAACCCATAGGTAGGAAAAGGGTGGAGGGGAAAGGGCAAATTCGCACACTGGTGGCCAGGAGGACCTGCTGTAACAACAGTGCCAGGGTTTATGGGTGCAAGACCGTGACAGTTATGGTGTGAAAGTAACAGCACAAAAACAAGGGAAAAATACTGCTGTGACCACTTAGGTGAAGGGTTACAGAGCTGCAAGCAAAAGGCAGGCTACAGAAGGCAAGTAGAAGGCTAAGACCCACATGGCATTTTGCAAGTGTTTTATAAATGCCACGAAAACAACCCTAATTGCAATCTTGTGATACAAGGAACTACCCATCCCATTTGACAGTAAGAAGACAAAGGTAGAAAGGTGAAGAGACACTAAGGCCACAGACAACCGATGTCAGAAACAGGGTCAGAACTCAGGTAAGGCTGGTTCCAAAGCAGTCTTCAAAAACAGCGTTTGTTTCTTTCAATGACCTGATAAACCTTGGAGAATTAAACCAATTTGTGAATAAAATGCTGGCTGTTGAGAGTTAGGATGCTGCAAGAGGTTAATTGCTGCATCCTCACTGCTCAGTACCAGTATCAGGGTAGGACCTTTACATATGCACTGCACCAGAAAAATCACTCGGAAACAATTCAGCTCTGATGCAAACAGTGTGATCGTTGCTGGTAGTGGGTAATTAACAGAGATGGCTGGGTAGGCAAATCTAATCCTGTCCCTGTCGCCCCCACCTCCTGCCTACCTTTCTTCTTTCCCCCAAAAGCTTAACTCTGCTGTTGTCAGGCTTTAGGCATTTAGAGACATGTCAAGACAGCCACAGGACAAGCCTTGCCCCAGACCAAGACCGTCCTGCACACTCCAAGTCACAGCGTTAATGAATCCTGGCGTGTGATTGCCGTTACTCCTGCGTGCAGCCACCTACAAACACCAGCACAAGGGCTGCAAAAGGAGTGTCAATCAGCATCAATCACAGCAGAGGGGGAAACATCTACCCACCATGTTTTTAGCAGTTTCTGGAAAATGAGGGCAGGCTACTTCCTCACTCAGAACTATAAAGGCACCTGTCACTAGAGGAACCTCAATTATAAAAATCCCATTCCCTGGAAGTTTAATAAGATCTACTTGAGTCAACTTTTCCATAAAACCTCATCAGTGTCAAGGAGGACTAAATGCACTAAGTCATGGCAGAGAGCACACAGTTGAGAGAACTGATATTCTAGGTATCTTAAACGTTGTTTTGTGGTTGCAGAATATATGGAGAATTGGGACATCTTGATACTAGAACACGACAGCAAATTCGGGAAAACTCAGAGAACAGTGAAATAATCAGGAGAAATTAATTTCTCAGAAGAAATGTCAGTTGGAGAAGACAATTGCTGCACTCAAGAAAGCAAAATTCTCAGAAGGACAGTATGTTCTTCATTGTCTTCAGTAGATAAGGTTCATACAGATTCTGCCAGAAAAAGGAAGATTTAGGCCATCTATTTGGGAAAGTGGCTTAATAAAACATGTTACAGGATTATTTGGGAGATGCAGCAGGGAAAGGAAGGACACTGAAATCTCTTCCTGGTTGTGCTCTGATGTACCACATGATTTGGGCACAGTAACACCCACAAGGTTTGTAAAACTGAACTGCTGCTAATTACTTAGGCAGCTGCAGAAGTACGGAATAATCTGTTGAGGACAGGACACCTTTGTATTTATGAGAAGCCTGGAATTATACTGCAGCTTACTGAAAGGTCACTTCTGGTGATCATTGGAACAACTCTGCTGCTGTGTCCTGGGGAACAGTCTAGACATACCAGTTTATGTTACTGTACTTTTTGTGATAGCTACACTGCTGTGATAGACACAATGCTAAGGTTAAAATTAAAAGGCCAATGACTTAAGAGACTGAAGTGAACTTGAGGTGTGTGTGGAGGGAGGAAGAAGCTCAGACCTTCTCCCACACTCTCCCAAGGTATCAACAATACTAAAAGCTGAATTTTCACTTACCAGTAGATTCTCCGGCTTGATATCCCTGTGGACAATGTTCAAGCTGTGAAGATACTTGATGGCACTCGCTAGATTGTAAAGCATCCCACTGGCATCCCGCTCTGTATATTTGTTGGTGGAAGTAATAGCATCAAAAAGATCTCCTCCCTGGAGCAAAATGACCATGGCACATGAGCAACACTGCTTGTGAAATGACTGAAAAATTTAGGGAAGATCACAGAGCATCATTTATAGAGGAGGAGGTGGAGGAGGAGGAGAGGGAAGGAGCATCACAGTTTCCCTGCAGCTATAAACTATGGGTGCTGTGGTAACATACCCCATCATGGCAGCTGAACATATCAGTAATTCAGAACCATTTGTCATGGCTTAGCTGGTCAGCCAAGAGACCGGAGTCTCTACTGCAAACCATTCCCACCTGCTGCTGCTTTTCTAACGTGCCCAGCACCTGTCAACCTGTGTGTTTAGAGCCCCTGTTGCAAATTTCTGGCATGCCTACATACTTGCCTGTCATGATGCCACGTACCAAACCCTTGCCACTCTTTATTACAACCACAAACAGGCTGACATCAAATTTTCGCTCAAAGCCTGCCTGAAATCCAGAAAGGTGAAGGAACTCTAAGTAAAACTCAAACCAGCTGTATGTCATCACTGCTAGCATATTTTAAAAGTTTGTTTCCATCTCATACAACTTCGAAAATGTGGATTTTAGAAACCACTTTCTCTACACAAGATGTGTGAAGTTTTGGGTAGTGTGGTGCTTCTTGCAGCTAATACCGAAACACTTTCTAGCATTTATGTCAGACTGGAAGACACTGAAGAATTAACATTAGTATTTCACCGCAGCTACAAATACAGATGGCAGTCTGTCCCATTTCCAGCTCATTGTGATGTCTAATTCAGCTAAGTGAAAGAAAAACAAGAAAAAAGGAAGGAAGGAAGGAAGGAAGGAAGGAAAAAAAAAATAAGTGGAACTCCTCAAAGTCAAAATGATCTTCACCAGGATCTGAGGCAGCCATGACATTTGGACTCTATTTCCAGAGCTGAGCTAGCAAATGGGAAGAAGAACATGTAAGTGCTTGGAGATAGTCCAAAAAATAAGTTTAAAGAAGAGATTAAGGAGGAAGCTTAACAGAGTGGAGGAAAAACCAAACACCTTCGGGGAGATGCTACTCAGGATTGGGCCTTCAGCCAAAATCAAAGCAGCACCATAAAGAAAACAGACCAACAAAAAGGAAAAAAAAAAAAAAAAAAGAGGAGGGAAAGGATAATTCTGCAAAAACGATGCAAAAAGTCCCTGCTGCAGTCAAAACATCAAGAAAAAAAATCACAGGAGACTGTATTTTAAAGAAAATGTAGGTATTTTCTGAAGGCAACAGAGGAGTCCCAGCTTTGCCAACTCTCATGATTTTATCAACAGCCTCCAGTTATTTGCTGGGGTTTTCTAAGGCTCAGCTCCAGAGTAAGCATTGTTTTCACTAAGCGAAAGGAAGAGGGGGAAGAAACACAAGAAGATTTTTTCCAGGAATCACAGCTACAGAGAAAAAGGTAGGAAAAGACAACCACCAAAGACTCAAACTTGAGAAAACATTGTTGTTAAAAAACCCCACACAAACTATTAAAAATTTTGCATTGTTGAGGTGCAGCTGAAGTCTGCCAGGGCAGGTTTATTCCCACTGTAGATGCAAAACCCCAGCTTTGGAAATTGCTTGCAGCCAACCATTGTCAAATCTGGACCGCATCAAAACCTCTTCCTTGGGCTGGTGACTGATGAAGATACATCAAGATACATAGTGTCAAGGAAAGGGAGGAATAAAAGGCCAAGCTAAACCAGAGAGAGGATTAGAGAGAAAGGCCAAATATTTGGCGAAAGTACAATACCATGTACTTCATGGCATTACCTGATTCCTAAGTATTAGATATCAGCATGTGGCAAAATATGTGGGATAAATAATCTATCTTCCCTAAGCTCCTTCCTGTGAAGCCCCTGTACCAGCTGCTTTTTAACATGAGGTAGTGGATTAGACAGATCTTTGGTCTACTCTAATACATTCCAGATGCTCAGGAGAAGTGTCAATAACATCAGCAAAGGATCTGCCTCCAAACAAAGAAAACAGCCCGAGCCGAGATGCGAGGGGCGAGAAGGAAAGAAGCTGAACCTTAAAAAAGAGAAGGGAAAATTTCGGCCTGAAGTCAGAAGAAAAAGAACAAATGCTCACGTGCAAGAGAAACCTAAACTTGGAAAAAGATAGGGGCTGCAGAGCACATTAACAGACGGTCAAGTCAACCTGAAGCAGTATCATTTTCTCCAGCTAAGCAGCCTATTTTACTCGGTGAAGTTTCTTAGCAGGTAGCCTGGTAAGAAAGGAGAGCATATATTTAGTCTGTGGGACTCTCTGCAGTTCAAAGAGAGGCAGTATCCTGCAAAGAGTTAACAGAGCTGACAGCTGTATCAAGCAGAATTGTTTTCAGACTTCCCTTTCCCTGAAGAGCACTTTAACCTGCAAGGTTCTGCTTAGCCGATTCACGCAGCAGGTCACTATCATTTACTCAGGCACAAGGGGTGAGTTCAGGATGACATTTCAGTCTTAAATCCCCTGTTCTGGAGTGAAAAGGGACCAGTAACAGCTGAATGCAGTTTTTATTATCTGTACACATGAGGAAGTATACTTGGAAGTACAGTAACCAATTATTTATTTATTACCTTGTTATGTAAATGATATAATCTCTCTTTTCTTCTGCAAAAGTGAAATCATATCCTGGAGCAGTAAAGGAAACTCTGCAATAAATCTTGCTTGTTAAATTGGCCAAACCCCTGTTAGGTTTGAATAACAATTTTGTTTCGCTGTGTAAAAAGGCAACGTGCCAGAAACCAGGTCCTTGCTTCCTTTTACAAGCACCGCTTGCAATGTGTTTATATTTGTATTTATGAAGTGCTTTTTCTTACACTTTACAAAGCAATGAATGGCCTATCTGCCATGAGATGAGGGCAGTATTTGCAGCAGCCACTTATGTCAAACATGTTACTGCCAATTAATGCAGGGTGGTATTAACTGAAACCGTGCTCTGCAGCATCAAGCCTTTTCTCCTTGAATTTCTTTCCTGTCTGTGAGTTTGAGTTAAAGGCAGGTCTTCAAAAGTCGGTCAATAACAGATGGTTAATCAATTCTAACAGTGCACGCTATGAAATGGTAACAGTCAGCAATCGGTGAATTAACAATTAATGTCTTTCCAGACATACCTTCCCTGGTGCCCATTTCTTTTTTTTTCCCCCAATTAAATATTAAGGAAGAGATGTTTGCTTCAAAGAAACAAAGTTAAACTCCCAGGATGAGGATATTTCTTCTAAATTTCTTCTATTATTCCACACAAAAGTAAAAGCCATGAAAACAGTACTCTCTAAGATATCTGAAGTAGAGAGATGTCTATAAAGCCCTTCTATAGAATAACTAGAAGCATAAATATCTTAGTACAGGCAGCAATCCTGGAAAGTAAAGAAGAAAGAGTGCAAGAAAACAGATTTTTCCAGAAAGTGAATATAATGGATGGTTTTCTTTATACACATCTTTTAGGCTAGTTATTTTGTAAGAGTTTTCGGTCCCCTCCTCTCTTATTTAGCTGAGTAGGAATTTGATTAAAAATCCACCAGAGACCACAGTTTGAACATTTTCCAAGCATGAATAGCACAGCAGGTTGCACCCATAAAACCAGCTATGTGCTTACGTCTTGGCATGTTAGACAAGGCACAGCTTTTACTTCTTAGCACACCTCATGGGGCCAAGCTGAAGGATTTGTCAGCGTAGGCTGAAGCTGCGGCCACAATAGACTGCAGCGCTGTGCAGGGGTATTGAGGTACCTTTGAACAAGCTCTCACGGACACTAGGAAAAACCTACAGTAGCGTGGATCTCAGAGTGAGCTCACTTATCGTATAAAAGAGCAGTAATTATGATTAAAATAGTGCTAGATGGCTAATAGCATCTGATCTGAAGCTGTGCTCTTTCATGTTGCACTCCCGAGTGTGAGAGAGGGCTGTGACTATGAAGAAGGTGGGAAAATTCTTCTGGGACTGGCTACTTAGAAAGATTCATGGTGTGGAACAGTGCCGGTATTTTGGGGTTTTTTCTTAGGGTTTAACCTCTCTGTAAGAGACTAAACAGGGATGCCAGGTACCCTGTCAGCTCCTTGCGACCAGCATTTCCCAGTGTGGATCCTCAGAGCTTGGAGGTGGTGGACAGCAGGGTTAGCTGGACCATATGCTCCACAGCACCACTCAGGCCAAGGAGGGCATGAGGGAGACTCAAACCTAAAAGGAGAATGTTGCCATCTCCTGAGCTGTGGAGTGTAGTTTGGGCTTCCCACGGTTAACAAGGCTGTCCCAGCCTGCCACAGGGACAGGGAAGATCTGTGTCCCTCCATCCACAGGCGCCACTTCGCAGCCTCCCTTGCCTGTAGAGCCAGCAGCTTTGTGGAAAGCAAGGATGTGCAGCTCTGCATTAGGAACACAGCTTGTGTCACTGCTCTCCTATTCCAGCCCACAGCTTGAGACATTCTCTAAGAAACACTTGTACCTGGGATCATCCTATCTAACATCTCAAGGAGGTGCCTACCTTAGGAGCATCCCCTAATCTCTGCCTACAACCAGTGCAAAGCAGGTAAGGATGCTGCTTGCCAAAATTGCTTTCTCTCGCGACCTCTGGTGGTGCCTGTTTCTAACCACAGATACAGAGGATGTCTACTGAAGGTGGCCACACTTTTAATTGAAGTGGAAATGATCTGGCTGCCAGGATTCAGAGCGCCTGGTTTGCTCACACGTGTTGAACCTGCACACAAACGACGCTGCAGCACAGCTTTATTGCAATCTTTGTCCTTACACACTGAGAACTGTGGATGTCCCAGGTGTAGGCATGAAAGGCTGCCTTGATCAAGACACAGAAACGGAGAGGTCTGCTGGAAAGATCTCTTTCCTGCAGGACAGCTGTGGAAGGAAGGAGAATCGCTAATTCCATCAGTGAATGTGACAAACAGGTGCATTCTGCTAAAATAAGTATGGAGGACAAAATGTCCTCAGTGGTTTTCTGTCCTAATTTTGGTAATTCCCTCAAATGTATTTTTACCATCTTTTATGCACAGCGACATACTTGTGTATTAGTACCAGAACCGAGAGCTAAATTCATCCTTCATACACTTCACTGTTGACAGTATGGGGGCAAGATATGGCCTGGTCTGAGTTTCATAATCCAGTTTGAATATGTAAAATTGCACCAGTGAGTGAAATAAATGCATGAGATCTGGAAGTTACTACGAAGAAATAGATAGGACTACAGATATAAAATGCTGCACTGGCAAACTTGCTTTTCAGAATAGAACCATGCTTTAAATAGCAGCTTTTTCTCCTCCTCCCTCCTCCAGCTTAAATTTAGGTTATTATCAAAGATGCAAACCTGACAGTGTTTTAATATAAATCAGTAGAGGAAAAAGAGAGGTAATATTGTTTAAATTTAACATAAATTAATAAAATTTAATTAAACTCTATTCTATCAAAGAATATTGAATTTTGAAGACTGATATTTACAGCTATTCAGAATAGGTATAGTTGCAGCTCACCTCCGGGTAGATGCATTTTTTAAAGACAAAACTTTTTAAAACACATTCTCTCAGGGAAGCAAATCAAACTGGTGATCTCTGAAGTACTGTCCATAGAGCAACTCTTGAGTGCAGTTTACAGAAAGTTAGACAAAGATTTGAAATATTTTAAAGCTATAAAAACATCTGTCAGTGCGTTACACATCTTTCAGTAAGGTGCTGGACAAAACTACCTTCAGAGATTCCCTCCATTCTAAATTATTCTGTGATTCTATGATTTTTAGTAAGCTTTAGTACCAAGGATATTTCTGACTATGGTTGAAACAATTTTGAATAAGCAGCTTATCTCCAAAATACTCACCTTTACAAGTTCCATGACAAGGTACAACTCAGTTGGCATGTCCATCTCCTCAATGAGAAGTACAATATTGGGATGCTTGACTCGTCTTAAAATAGACACCTCATTCTGGATCATGTGTTCCTGCCACACAAAGGAAATCTTTAATGACTACGGGTTGGTGGGAAAAACTCTCACCTCCACTTCTTCAGGGTTTTTTAAAGAGGTAACAGACATTGCCTCCAGCAATATGAAAGGAACACATCTAGAGACAACATCAGTGCGATAACTGAAAGAAGAACAGAGTAGAACATAGGAAAAGAAAGGGAGGAAAAGACATGTTTCTGATGCAGAGAAAAGTTAAATATGGAAGCTTCTAAAATTTTTTCTCCAATACAGAATCTTCCCATTTAAAAATAGGATAGCAACTTCTCAGAGAACCTTTTGGTATAGATTTCAAAAACTAACAGAAATACACTTAGTATAAAACTGACACTAATTTAATTAACCTTGCATACTGTTTAGTGTCCATTGTGGTTATAACTATTGGTATTATTTTTCTGTTTTCTACAACATCTGGGATTATGAAAGCTAGAGGATATAATTACACGGGTAGAGAGCAAAGGGAGTGAGTGTACCCACACACAACCAACCAACTGGAGAATCAACACATGCATCCAGGAAGGCACATTGCTGCCTTTTATATTGATACTCCAAGGGTCTCCAGAGGGCAGGAAAAAGGCTTCAACCAAGACTAATACCAACAGCTTCCCAAACTGATCTCTCACAAAATATTTCTTGCAAAAAAAATAATAAATCTTTTGGTCTCCTAAGATTTTTTTGTACTTACTTTTCCTCTACATTTACTTTTTTTGATTATTTTCAGAGCATATTCTCTACCAGTTGATCTGAGGAAAGAGAAAAGAAAAAATTGTATGTTCAATCACACTGAATATTTTTCTCAGTTGAGTTTATATTTGTCATTTCAGCACAGCAGGTCTGGGCAGGAATTCTATTCACGTATTATTTTGGTCAAGAAATGAAGCTTGGATTTGACTGGGACTGGGAACTTGAAGCAAATTTATGGAATATGTGTGCCTGAGAAGAAAGCATTAAGCTTTCTTTTTTTTTTTAATGAAGATATTTCAATGTTTTCAAAACAAAATCACTTGATTTTTTTCATTTTGTAGTGGTATTTGTTACTTCTTCTGCAGTTTTATGTAAAAATATTATAGAGTATTTACAGACCCAAATCTTCTCAGAAACAAAAAGTTTTGTTTTCTATTATACAAAAAATACAAGCTATGGAAAATACTTTTATTTTTTAGTTAAGATGAAAAGTCATTTGTTTGCACATCTGCACTCACAATTGCTATGATAAAAAAGTTAGTCCTTTCAATAAGGTTTTATGTATTCATTAAGTATATGGTATTTAGCAGAGCTAAATACGATGTTTGTGGAACAGAATATGAAAGGTTCTGGAGACAGTAAGAAATGATAGAGAATTAGTTCAGATAAGGAAACATTTCTGTTTAAGTGGGGGGTTTTTTGAAACCATATAATGTTTATCACTACCACACACATATAGATATTTATTATATACAATAATAACACAGAAAAAAAAGTTTGTAGACAAGTTAACAGTATCAACTTCCATTTCTTAATCAAATTACAAAACCAAAAGATGGCTGTAAGGATGAAACTAATAAGCTCTGTTTACAAGTTAAGGTTAAACGGAGAATGGGTAATATAAAAAGCTCTTACCAAAACACTTCCATTTTGCAATAAAAAACTGAACAGTTCACAGAAGTCTGTTACATTGCCCTAAGGCACGTTTAGTAAAAAACTAAAGCATATGGGGTGATTTTTTTTTTATTCTTCATTTAGCAAAACATCATTAAACTGATAAATTAAATGGATATACAATAAGTTAAACAGAGAGATGAATGTGCCTAAAAGTGTGCACTGAATGTCAAATAGGACATGCAAAGTGACTCATAAATGGGAAGTACTGCATTAGGAAAATGACTGGGCATTTTCATTGCCGTATTTAAGCATGGAGAACTCCTCTGGCAATGATGTACCACCAGGTATTTAAGTGAAAATGGGGACTTTAATAAAAAGAAAAAAAACCCCAAAATTTTAATTCAGTTTGAGTTCCCAGGTCAGCAGGGACCAAAGACAGTCTGTATTAAGACATCAGTTAAAAGACTGTGCAAAGAAGTCACACTGGATAACGATGTTTATGACTTGGGAAAAAAATACAACATGGCTGTTCAAGACTTAAGCAAAAAAAAAATTAAAAACTTCTCACATCTATACTCCCCCACTAAAGGATTTGATGCTACAGCCCCCACATGTGGGCCACAGTCCATGTGGGATTCCCCTTCCCAGTCCCCTTCCCAGCGTCACTGTTTGGTGGTTAGAGTCCCAGCTCAGTGCGGGGAAAGGCAGAGATATGGACACTATTTTCTGGGGAATGGAAGGAGGAGGTAGGAAAAGGAATATTAGAAATTAAGATATCTGGGGTTCAAACTCAGACAAAATATGCCCTCTTTCAATAGGAATCTCTTTCAAGCTCCTTGGTTGCCCGAGGAATGCTTCCTTTCTGTCATGAGAAAGGAAATGGATGGTTTTTGTTGGCCATGGGAGACTCCATGTACTCCGAAACACCGGGAAATCTGAGCTAGTGAGGAAATGTCAGAATTTGGAAGTATCTGAAAGTTAAAAATGAACACATATGAAAACACCGCAGGACAAATTGCGCGTACGATGGAGCAGACATGTAACGAGCAGCTGACAACTCTGACTGCTCTTTGTTTTGGTAAAAAGAAAATTAAAGCTAAGATAATGCAAATCCTTTCCCCTGAAAAGCTGCAGAACCGCAGGCTGTCAGCAGCGCTGCAACCTCCGTAACTTACACACCCGCCAAAAAATCCGCACGGCCGTGCCAGAAACTCACAGCGAAACGGGCATATCACCTCTCACCTATCACTCAACCTCAACAATAAAAAGGTGCCACACGAAGTAGGAAACATTACGTCCGGGTAAAAGTCTGGGCCCACAGCTCTACCGCAGGGCACAGAGTTACACCTCTAGTTCATAACAGGGATCTGTGCCACGTTCCTTGGCTATTCTCACCTTTGGCAAAGTTCACCGAGATTTCCACTGCACTGGAGACAAAAATCTGTCTTCTTTATTTTTGAGTGTGCGTTAAATATATTTCTGTGTGTCTGCGTGCACCTTCACAGATCCACAGAATGTGATTTAGAAGTTCCCACCTGAAAACTTTGAAGATCGTTTTTGGTTTCTATTTGGACTGTTCGCCATCAGAGGCAAATGCCTGTGAACGCATTCGAACAGTGTCTAACCAGTGCACACGGGCTGGTCTCCTGGTCTCCACAGCTATGGAGAAGAAGTATCCATGTGATCCGTGAAGACGTGTAACAAGACCCATTCCTACTTGCTTAACACCTCATGGCGCTATTCCTTTGAAGTCTAATGCACACAGGAATTGTATGTGAGAAGAAAGCAGAAAAGTCCTCTGTCCCAAGTATCACCCCATCAATTCTGGCTCTGCAAATGATGGACATATCAGACTTTGAAGTGAGGTGTTTTCTGCTTAGAAAGACTGTGAAGAATGTTTTTGAAGGGGTTTTACATGTACTGGCTTTAATTTACCCTCTGAGCCTTTAATTTCTCCTTCCACACTTGTGATGGCAAGGGTATCCTGCTTTAGAACTGGAAACTAACAGAAATAATTCTGCTTCAATTTTAAAACTCTTCCAAAGTAGTAACTTTCTGATATAAATGGCATCTACGGAACAGTATGGCTCAGAGGCCATAAGAGTATATATCTGGGAATACCTGAGTAAACGTGCTGTTTGAGCACATATTCACTAGATACATCGTGTTATCGGATACTTCTGAGAGCAGTGGGACAGACAAGAGGACAGGAAACAGTTTTCATTTAATCTCTTGAGGATATTGCAATCAGTATTATTTTTAGGTATGGTGGGTCCTATATTTAATTTTGTTCATGTCTTTTCTCTTGGCTGGACAAGAGTTGTAAAATGCACACTAGCACATTTGAAATGGATCTCGGCACAACCAGCATTTTCAGTTGAATGAGAGTATACCAAAACCTCTTTATTTTATATTGCATTGTAATCTGTTTCCCTCAGTCACTACTCACTTTACTTTTAGCTTGCCTTTTTTTTCTTAGCTATACGTTTTCACCCATGTTTTTCATCAGTCATGCCCCCTCCATAGGGTGTTACAGTGCTTTCTTATTTTCATATTGTTTTGCTTTGCTTCCTTTAGGTTTCTACATTCCCCAGTTCAGTGTTCAGACCCTGGGGTTTGATCTGAACAGCTATCGCCCTCCCGATGACCAGCTCCACCGTGAACTCACTCTGACAGAGCTCTAAGGACTTCACAAGAGCTTTGGCCAAGTCCCACAAGCATACTGTCAGCTGATACGAAATCCACTCTCCCCCCTTTCCCCAGCAGCTGTCTGCATGGTCTCCGACCTGCCAGACTCTTTCAGATGCAGAGCAGGACCTGTCATTTTCCAAAGAGACTCTAGTTTAAAACCAGCCAAGCTCATTTATCATCGTCTACCATGAGATCTAATCTTGACTTACTCTCTAAAGTTAGTATCACATTCTTCCAGGCTAAAGAGCAAAAGTCCCTTCTTTGAGCCCAAAGCTGAGGTTACAGCCTCTGTGAGAGTCCCCTCTCTACGATATGGTAATACTGGATATAAAACTTCACTCATGGAATTTTGTTGTCAGACCTTGACATCTCTATTGTTCTTTCTTTTTTGCCTTCTGTGCACCGCTACTATCTAACATGAGCAATCTCGCAATCATTTCACATACAGGCACCTTCTGTCTTTTTTACCCCATATTCTCCTATTTTTAACAATACCACCAAAACGCAGCTGCAGTTCTGCTCAGAGCATTTCTGTCTTTGTTCCCTAATTTTTACACTCCTTACTCTGGGTAGAGACAGTTCAAACTTGGTTCATGACCTGCCTGAGCAGATTTAGATACTGACACCTGAGCTACTCAACCTGGACACTTTCAGCAACACCAACATTTGAGGCGACTTGTGACTTCTCTAACCTGGAGTGGATGTCTAAAATCAGTCTTTAAGGGTAACTGTTCTCACCTCTTAACAGTAAAGGGCACTGAAGAAGCTAGATTTTGATGTCTGCAGTGCAGGCTCCTAAAGTTGGATGGAGCTCACATAATAGCATAAAGCAGGCAAGCAGGAGATAGATGCTCATTTAATTAAAGATAAACACGGAAGAGGCTACTTCTCAGTGTCAGATGGTGGAATAGATGACTCCCAAGTCAGGTCTTTGTGCTGACCATCACTACTACACCGCACACACAAAACTTCCAGACATCTTTACAGAATGGTCCTACACATGAAATGTTTCATTGGTCTAATGCAAAGGGAGAGTTACAAGAATATACTGCAAGAAAAAGATGCTGTTTCAGTACAAGAAGAAAGATTTAACGCAAAGAACTGGTAAAATCATGTAGAGTGCATCAGAAAAAAACCATATAAAACCCACAAAGAATTAAATTCACAGACTGTCCCTTGGACCCACTCTTTTTTTTCATATGAGAGGGCATTAATCTAGTTTTTCCATCTGGCATTGAGACATTACCTTCTGCACGTCCTATATTCCACAAATAAAGACATGATCTAGAAAAAGCATGACATTAATGATTATTTTTACAGTAATAAGCATATTATCCTCCTCACCTTTCTATACACTCCTTCACAATAGCAAAATTTCCATCTCCTATAGTCCTTCCAACTTTATATCGCTCTGCTATCGATGCTGGAACCTGGAAACCTTCCTCCAACACTTCTGAAAGAATCATTAGTACATTTTTATTGTTAGTGAAGGAAACACAGATGTTGCACATAACATGCATTTTAAGCCTATGGTTTAGGAGCCTGGAAACCATTCAGAGTCAGTATCTCACTTACTGTACAGTGAAACCATGCTGCTGACATTGTATATACTCAACAGGTTTCACACAGATACAATAATGAAAAATAAGACTTCTGGGGGCTCAAACATACCACCATTCGACTGTTACATAGTTTACCATTCCCATTGCAATATGCCCCCAGGACAAAACCAAAATTGTATTTTTTTAATTATGAAAAGGCCTCTGTGATCTGCACAAGCGCAGACCAGCCTCCAAAAAGGGTTGGAACTCCTTGACACAGCATGATTAAATATATGTACCAAAGAAGTCCAACACTCAAGCACTTATTTTATTACATCCTGTAAACTGAGACATCCATAAAACTCCTCATGTGCTAAGTGCTAGTTCTCCCCCTCCCCCAATATTAAATATTTAGTTTTTAAACAAATGTTCTCAATAATACTACCTCACATGCAACCTGGGCACCAGATGTTTAGGTAAAATTGCATTACACAGTGTCTAAGCATAAGAAAAGTTCGTAGTTTCATGTGTTTTAGTGCTCATTCATGTACCATTATTTTTAAATGTATTTGAAATAGCGTGTTACAAATACCTAACATGCCTCTAAAAGCTGACTGTAAACTGCAGCTGATACAAACTACTACATAGATACTGTAATGCAAAAAAGCCTCTCAAAAACGTGACTTGAATTTACACTCTTTAAGACAGCGCTTTTAACTGTTTCTTCATCTGTCCTTTGTTCCAGTTTAGTATTGGAAGTGAGTGTTATGATACATGGAGGCTGGTGTTTGCCTGAATTTACAGGCAGCATGAAGAGTTACTGTCAAACAGGAGCATGTATATACATACATGTCCATGCGCGTGTGAACTGGCAGTACTGGAGCAGACACTATCCCTCAGCCAACTTGCTCAAAGCCTTGATACGGGGTGAGACTAATCATTTCTGAGTAAAGACCTGGGCCTGCAGTATGTTCGTTAGCACCACGACAGACGAGACAAAAAATTAGTGGAATAATCCAGTCAGCAGTGCGTCACCCGCAGAACTACCGTCTCGGGTATCCTGCAACAAAAACACCTTTGAATAGGAATGTCCAGATCAAATCTGATCTGGAGTGAACCTAACTGCTTTGCTAAGGCTGATGAGTCTCCTCACGGAGAGTCATCCAGCCCGCAACGCTCCCACCTTCTCCGGCAGGAAGAATGACTCACTTCCTACACAGCTGCTGTTATCACTACATTGACTGCTTTGAAATGTCAGTCGTCAAATGTTACCTTCTGCAGGTCCATCATTTTCATCCATAGAGCTGCAAACTTTGGTGGATGCTAATGAGGTAGAGGAGCCACTGTGTTGGGAGCTCTGCAAATGGAGAGACACAAATGAAAACATGATTTTTAAGGAACACGAGTACCCGCAGCACATTCCTGCCGGACACACATCCCAGAGTGGCTTCAGTGTTCCCTATGTAAAGTATGAGTTTACTTTGGTGGAGGGATATGTGGATACTTGGGAAGAGTCCAGTTTTTCCACTGAAATTACACTTTTGTTACCCCCGTGTTCATGGAGGTATCCCTGATCCATCACATGCAGCAATGTGCAACAACGCTTTTATGTATGGTCCATTAGTTTTTCCCTATTCCACAAACATTTTGGCAGGGAAAACTGAGGAGCTGTATGCCCTCTGCAGGCAGGAGACCATTTTCTCAGCGATGTCGTTAACCCAGCAGGCACTAGAAGCACGAACGTCTGTTTTGACTGAAGCTGGCTTTGTTACGGGCAGAATTCCTCACTTTTGCAAACCTCCCTCTGGTGAAATCCTCCCCAGTTGTGTTCTAGAATGGAGAAATCACTATGGCCATGTATGGAGAAAATAAAATGCCAGGGTGAATAACATTTGCTTTTTTGGAAAAGCATTTGACTGGGTATGGCTCACATGAGGCACGAGTCTGTACCTTGATTTTAACTGCTTGTACTGCAAGTGTCTATGTTTGCCTACAGAGTTAATGGGGGGAGGATAGAACCTCTATAGTCTCTAGAAGAAGACCTGTAGCCACCCTGCTTGGATGCCAAAAGTATAGCAGGCAGGATCTCACTAGGGAAGTCTTCCAAAGCACCTATCCATGTCTATCAGTTATGTATGGACTCTAGGCATGTACTTCAGGAAGACTGCTTCATCACGCATCTAGATGGATGAAAATACACAGACATATGAGACGGACTGGATTTCACCCAAAAAATTTTATCCTGTGCTGCATAATGATGATAGAAACGTATCTTCAGGATTCTCCCATCTTCAAAGGAAACAGAAGCTCCAAATGCGACAGTGGCCCTTTAAACTTACAGCAAGACAGCATTTTCTCAGGTCTTCCTGTTGCAACATAAGTATTCAGAGGATTTCCAAAACTAAAACTTTCTCAGGTTCACGTAGTTCGCATGCTGAAAGGTTACAAAGTGCTGCAGTGCTTGATTACCTCCTTCAATCTAGATACTACATAAACTGCAGGGTGTACTGCACGTAATTAATCAGTTCCTTATCTGTGTTTGCAAGGTATCTAGATGCCCACAATCAGGGTGCCAATCCACAAATTTGACATATCTTCTTTGGAATGATCTCTTTCCTCTGCCACTGCAGAGCACGGCTGATGACTGGAGCAAGAGCGAGGCAGTCGCTGGGATTTTTGCAGAGTATGGAGCCAGGGAGAAGGCAGTCAGCAGAGTTAAAACCTGGCCAATATGCTGAGTCCATTGGAGCAGACTAACTTTTAATTTCTCCAGCACTAGATTAAGGTCAGATGATTTAGACAAAGACTGAACTTGGCCTGTTTTTCACTCAATAATCCTGAGAGCTTGCACATCCCATCTACCACAAGATTCTTTGCTCTTTTTTCCTTTTAATCAACCCCAGCTCATTTTTTTCATCCATCCAAGCATTACTTCTGAGCTTTGACCAGAATTAAAAATTGCATTAATCAGTTTCTTGGACTACTTTTGCTGCCTCTTGACAACAGAAGTGAGTACTGACTGATTTTATGCAGCTCCCTAAGATACCACTGCCCTTGTTTTCATGATTAGGATGTGTTTATGTATGTGCTATTCCTGTGCTAAACTCTGCAGGACGTCTCGATAAAAACTTACCTCTGGTTCTTTTTTGAACAAATGAGCAGATGAGGATCAAGGGAACAGGAAAATGCTACGAGTTCTCATGCCTGGAGAAGTCACTCTCAAAGTCTATTTTCATACACATGTAACGAGAGAATTGTTTCCTTTACACTCCTCCTTGTAAAATAAGCAGAAAAACATGTTTTCTCTGCTCATTCTGCTGCGTCTGTTTGTTTCCCTAGACCAAGCATCCAATTTCTTACTTCTTTTCTACTCCACAGCATTTTCTTAAGGGAATCACAATTTAAATATGTTTAATATTTGTTACATATACAATCAGGAATTAATCTTTACAACATTTAATTGTTTTACAACACAAAAACCTCAGTGTTAGACATTCAGTAGATTATCAAACAACTACTCTATTCAGTTTTTTGCATTTTAACTAGAGAGATTACACTTTTCAGCAGATGTTAGGTCAAGCACCGCTGACTTCGCATCGCTGCAGCTTTCTTTAGCAGTCTGATGGTCTCTTTACAGTCTCACGCTCATCGTTATCCGTGAAAATGGGAGATGTGAAAATTGAGACCTAACTCGGCGGCCACTTCTTCTCAGAACGGGTGCCTAGAGAGACTCAGATTTCTACTTGGGAACCTAATTCCTGAAGGACCCTCAAGCTGAGGTTTAGCTTGAACTGCAACTGCTCAGTCCTTCCAAAATCAGAGTCCGCTGAGGGCCCATTTCAGTAAATCACATCAGCAAGTGCTTCGCTTTGAATACAAATAGTCTTAACGGCCTACACGGGACTGAAATTAAATTCACTCCTAAATATCTGTTTTCAGTATAGCTCCCTAAATATGTATTCAGCCTAGGTTTAGCCAAAGAAACTGGAAAAAAAAGTGGCCCGTAGAAAATTTAAAGGAAATAAAAGATCAACACGTGATCCGTTTTTTAAGTGCCCCTATTTCTTTTCTTCTTGACCCTGTGCAAGGATGGGAAGGCTACGATGGTACTCGTATCTGAAGAACCCAAGTGATGCGTGAGTAGCATACACGGCACCCCAGGCCTGCAGACAAAGCATGCGGCGCCTGCAGCGAGATCTGCGTGCGCAGCACCTGCGTGCCAGCAGAGCAGAGGCACGGCTCGCCAGGGACAAGGCAGCAGGAGCTAAGGAAACATTCGCTAAAAATACATACTGGGATTTTTTAAACTTTGAAATTTTTGAACTAATTGAAAATTATGAAGAAAACGCATATTTTTCATTACCTTTGCCGAACCCCTCCTATTAAAACAACAGCTTCAAAAGAAATCAGGAACCGTTCATTTGCGTATATTCACCAAGTCTGCTGACAGACCCCCTTCCACAATTAGAGAGACGTTACTAGGTAAACACGACACAAATATTTTCCTCTTTATTCAGCCCTCTGGAACAACACGCAGGCATTTATTTATTTATCTTTACTTCAGCTAGAAGGACATTCCGTTTATTTAGACTTTAATTAGCTCGTTGTTCTCACAAGCTGAAAGCCCTGCGGGTCCCGCAATCCTTGTGGGTCTCGGTGTTCCTTCCAGTTGGCTTGCCAATCGTGAGGCAGTCTGTCGCGCACGCTGTTGCTCTCACAGCTGTGGACCCCATCAGGGATCTTGCAGATGGGGAGGGGAGGGGGGGAAAACAAACTCTAAGCACGAGTATAATCTCTTCAACACACCGGCCTTAATGCAATTAGCTGTTTTAATTTTAAGAGATGCTGAGGTGCCTGAAATGTCATCACTTTGACACAGATTTAAAGGGGTCCAGTTGCACAGGTTGCCAGCACATGGCCGTTTTTATGGCACACCTCCATAAAAGCGATGGCATAAAAAAATCAAGTCTTTGGTGTAAGGATTTCAGATCCTATTCAGGTTTATGTAACAGATGGCCAGCACACCACACATCTCATTGATGTGAATGGAAACATTAGCGCTATAGAGTTTCATCCATGTCTCACTGGGAGATTTATTTAGCAACTGTTTTGTAAATAGTTTGTATCTCAGTGGAAATTGCACTAAATCCATGGAAAAAAGGCAGTAAAATAAATATTACTGTAATTTCTCTCTCCCCATACTCACCTTTGTCCTAAATTAATCTTAAAAACCCACTCCAGCTAAATAGCAGGAATTATTCTTGTGGACTACCAGTATCAGCACTTATGAAAAGCAACTTAAACAAGTACGAGTAGGAAGTTTGTTAATGCAATTCAGATTCCTGAATCTTAAACCCCAAACACTGCATTATATTTTCCAAACCTCTCAAAACCTTTATTAGTGCATATGGAGTCTACAAAGTCTCTCAACAATAGATTCCTTTGTATTTTGCTAGCGTGAAGGAAGCATCTGGATGAAATGTGAGTAACAGAAATGCACACAGGTGTAATGCTAAGTTTGGATCTCATACAGATTTCTGCTCTTTTAGAAATGGGCTTAACAAAGCAAAGATTAAAATTACTAAAATTCAGGAAGGAGGCTCAGGATAAGGGACTTAATAATGTCTTTAAATGATGCCTCCTAAGATTTTCCCTATTCTGAATAATTCCACAGAATTAAAAAAAAACCCAAACAGAGAAAAGGCTATGTGTGTCAGTAATACGTGTATGATAAAGTTCAACTCAGCAAGGATGAACAGGATTAAAACCAAAACTAAACAGTTAAGCAACCGCGCTCACCTCTTTTGGAGCCCATACTAGTGTTCAGTCTGGTTATAAATAACCTTTGCAAGGTAGCCATCAGGAATTCCTGACATAGCCAATTCCTTAGCCTAAAGATCAACACAGTTAATGGTAAAATAAAGACAACAGTCCAGTGCAGGTATTAGCTCTGAAGGACTTGGAAGTGTTCAACAAATTCCTGTAATATGTTAACAGTGTTAAGCAAGAAATAAGTGAGTCAGTACAACAAAACTGTACTTCTCCAGAGAATAAAAGGTAAAGCAGAGGACAGCTGGTTTAAAACCGTAAAATAATATTATTTTGGTGATCCTTTTAGAAGAGAAACTCAGCTTTTCATTATTCAATTTAGAGAGAAACAAAGGGTTACACTGAAACTCCTTCTCCCAACCCTGTCCGGTGAAAAATGTTTTTGATTTTCCTTTGTTTAATCGCTTCCATTTTTTGGCCCAGCCAGCTGAGATGGGAAAAAAAGTTTTCAGGTAAACAGTACAGAGCTGGCAACAAATTGCTTCGTGGAGAAACATCAAATCCGCAATCTTCACACTGAAAGAATGGAAGCCAATGGAATTCAATGTACAGAAAGAGAAATGATGCAATTGTTTTCCTTTCAAATTCGGACACTGCACTAAACTGACACATAAGATCCAAATTGATTTATAAACTGCTTCATCTAGAAAGGAACAATAAAAAAAAAGAAATCTATTAAACCCTGCTACTTATTGACAGTTCTACATCCTGTCCTGTCTTGTTAGACACTTGACTTAAGAGAGACCCTACACAGGGAAATGGTATTTTCTTCATTTACGCAATTCAGAATGTACACAGCTTGGAAAAGTTCAAACAATACAAGCAATAATCCGGTGTGTGTCATTCAGGAACTTGGGTTGGTTTTCTTCTTCGAGGGATCGAGGGACAAATGGGAGAGTTTTCAAGGAAATGGATCTGACAGACTGAAGGCAAATTTTCAAGCCGAAGCACTTTGTTTTATCAGGATCCTCTTATTAAGCCACAGCATCGACTGCTTATACACTCATTTGATTTGTGTAACAGAGCAATTCCGAAAGACCAACATAGTTTCCTATACGGTATTTTGCAGTAAACTTAAATCTAACCTTCACTAGCTCCTAACAGCTGCTTCCCAAGCCGAGCCATAATTCAGACTGCAGGCTCACTCAACCTTTGGCATCCTCCAGGAAAGATTGATGATCTGAAAAAAATGTATGTATCAGATTCATGGTATCGGAAGTTGACCTGTCATTACTGTATCCATACTGCGGTTAACATAAAAAGTTACATGTGCAGTAGTGCAACGTGACGGTTTTCTTTTTCCTTTTCCAAAGTTATACACAGGCAAAATTTTCCACTCAACTACAGGATAAAAACTGAAAGGCCGTCAAAGGAGGTTCTTGTTTCTTCCACCTAATTAAGGGCACAGCACAATCACCACTTTTATTTTTAATCTATTCGTGTTGTATTTTAAAAGCTCTCCTGGTATTCTTAACTGTTGGTAGAGACAGAAACCTCAATTATTTTCTATCTTCTGTTCCTCATTTCTACAGTGCTGTTTCATTTCTATGTCTGTAAACCTTTTTTAGACCTATTTACTAGCAACTAAAAGGGTTTAAAAACTAGAACTTTCACCAGGCCCACAGATGCCTCTAGGACAGTGTCTGAATATCAGCCAAAGCATCGGACTGGCAGATGACATGTCAGAAATTGTAATGTCTCCCTTCCCCTGCCCCTGCCAAACGAAAAATAAAACTAGGATATAGATATGTATTTTGAAAGAGTGGAAAGATATATCAAGAAAACAAGGTACTTATTTTAAAACAGGGTGGGTATATTTCAGTACTCTCAGCTTTCTACAGGCATATTTTCCTAATACTTGTCTTAAGAGGAGTCTGCTCTAGCTGAATTGCCAGCAGGGAGCTGGTACCTTGCTTTGGATACAGCCTGCTCATTTCCCACTTCATACTTCAAATTTATCCCGTCGTATGCACACAGACTTACCCACAAGCAATTCAAGGCAGGTATATTTACTGTCTCCAAAAGACTCGTTAGAAACCAAATTCTTCCTTGAAGAGCCTTTTACATCTACACACTAGAGCCCAGAGTTTATTATTTAAAAAGGTACTGAATGCATCTACTATTTAAAGGAACCCTTCAGGATGCATGAATCCCATATGTGTCTACTAAGTGAGCTGTTAGATGGACAATGCTGATCCAAACTGAACAAGCAATACCAACTGGAAGTATTTTTTTTTAAAGCCTGTTAATCACATTTCCAAAATAAACTCACTGAACAGTGTGTATTTTTTTAAATATATTTATTACATCACTTACAATAATCTACAGTATTGTTAAATCTAGCGAAACAACAAATTGCAACCAGGATGACATGGTCAAATATGAAACACAAGTACAACACAGTATGATGAAACAATGGCACAAAAATAAAGTGATTTTCTTCCGCTGATCATATGAAATAAAACATTCATCGGCATTTATTTTTGCAAGTTTTACATTTTCTTGTTGATAAAGCAACAGCTTTCTTTTTGGTTTCCTGCGTCACATTAATACAAAAATGGTATATTTTAAAAAGCAAATATCCAAGCACTTTTCTTTAAAAAAAATAATTGTATGCATAACTTTGTAAAATCTTAAAATTCATGTTGTAAATGTGCCAATATTTACAATATCATAGTGCAACTAACAAAATGAAGAGGCCTTAGCACAAACACCGTTAGCTCCTCTTTCACTAGAGCCCAACTTCCAAAACACTGTATGTGCAGGGCAAACCACAAACTAATCACCTGATAGAACACTGGACAACAAGTACACGCTGAACACAGTACAGCTTTTGTCATACTTCACTGCTGAGGGTTAATTTAAGCAAATTTTAATACAATCAACATGCGCAAATACATGACACTAAAATGGATAGGAATATGCGTGTGTGCACTGCCTGCGTGTCTTTAACCCTTCGCTAAGGTGTGCGCCCACAATACGTGTATCTACATACCCGCTGCCTTCCGCGGCGAGCGAGGGAGCTCAGCCAGTCGGAAGGGTCAAGTGCAAGGGGAAAGAGGGGAGCGGGGCCAGCTGGAGGGTGTCAGGACAGCAAACGCAGCGGGGAATGGCCTCTGCTCTGCTCGCCGAGCCCCACTCTCTGCACGGAAGCCTTTCCTGGGGGGCAGCGCACCCCCTTTCCACGACCACTCGCTTGCTTTGCTGTGCGTGTGAAGCTACTGCTGGCTGCGTGACATGAGGTTATTTTTCTATTGATCACTCAGAGTTACAAGATCTCCTTGCCCCACTAACAGATAAAACTACAAGTGAAGATTAAGTTAGGAACACTCTTGTATTTGGTTGTATACCATTAATTGGATACAAGAAAATCACAGACAACATTAATCTAAGTTTTTATCAAGTGATGCGGTAAATTAGCACCATAAAGATTTCCCGTTCGTCCATTTCTCTACTGTTTTTGACAAAACAGTAAACTTGGGCGATGAGAGGTTCTTTTCTGTTAATCCGTTTTAATATTTAGGGTTTGAGGACATTTTTTGGAGCGTACTGCGCTATATAAAGTTCACATCGCAGTGTGAAGTATGAAGCTGTAAAAGGAAACGCTATTATTTATTTCAATTCTTATACCACACAATCTCAACCCAGGTGTTCTTCAAGGCTGTTTAACATTATTTATCCTTTCTTACAATATACATTTATAGCCACAGTATTGATGCCCCAGAATTTTAATTTTACAGCCATATATGCCCTAGGAAAATGATTTGAAGAGAAAAATAACTAAATATAATATGCTGTCGCTGAATTATTTTACAAATCAAAAAGCCATTTTCACACTGGATAATGAATGTTAAAGATTTCACTGATTTCAACAAAAGAACTTCTAATATTGCGTGACTTAGTACACTGCAGAACAGCGCAGTTCAAGAGGAGACACAAGTCTGAATATGTCAAAATAATACCATTTAAAATGTAGGATTAATGTTTTGTCTGTGTAGATATATTTGTGCATAAGGTCCTATCCTTCCCACCTTGAAGTCAATCCTGGTTTTGCCACTAACTTAAAACTGAGCAGAATTAGCCCTTGTTTGTACATGAGATCTCTTAAAATTGTAGAGAATTCCTCAAGAGCTGCTCAGCAAATACAGGCTGGTGCAGCTCCTCTGACTCTAACAGAGCTATAGCGAATCTCACCACATGAACAACCTCCCATTAATGTATTTTCCCCACATATTTTTTTAAATCCACAAATGTGACATAACTGTGCACAGGTTTCAAAGCCATTAATCTATGTGTGTGTATAGGTGTGTATAAATACAAACATACACATTCTGTGCTTCACATGTGAACTGTTTGTTGCATAAAAGAAGAAGAAAAGAGATTAAAAAACCCCAGAAAGTTGCAGAAAGCATTAGGGAAATAGTCACAAGTATTCATAAAGCTCAAAGGAAAGCAAAGCATTCACAATCTATACAAGACTCTTCAGCTACATCATAATCACCTTAAAGTAGGCACAAATAATGCAGCATCCAGAGAACTATAAGAGGCCCAAACACTATAAAGTTGATTAAGCTAGTCTGTTATTTAATGAAGTCGATGAAATCTAGGGACAAACTAAAACCTGTGCTGTTGCAAGCAGAACTACAGCATCAAGAAACACAATTTCAGTTTCACCCATAAACTGAAATCTTCTGGTCTTGCTCAAAAGAAACATTTCATTTCTGCTCATGTATAATGGGAATTACATTCCACGCAAAAGGGATCTCGAAGTCTATAAACAGTGTACCTTTTCAATCTCTAAGGGACTTTCATTCCTTAAATGAAATATTAATGATACATATTGCCCCTGAATAGCCCCTTAATACAAGTCATATGTTGAAATGATTAAATGTTATAGACTAGCATATTCTTTGAAACAGTCTTGATGGAAAACTCGCTATGATAACAATTACTGATACAAGGTCCATTTTTCTTTTCCACAGCTAAGCAAAGCTGTGGGATTCAGGTTTGCTGGCAATCTGCGCTCCCTGCACAGAACAAACATTCTTAATAAACTGCCTTAAGCAGCAGTAGCCTATATGGGAGAGGGGAGGAAAAATAAAATGCCTGGAATTTATTTTCTTTACAGAAAAAAAACAATTTTCAAAATGTCAGTAAGTATTTTGTTCAGTCTGGTGGACTTGTCTGAATTTTTGGAAACTGATCCCAATGTACCTTTACATGATATACATTTCTTGGGATTAAGTAATAGATTTTACAAAGACATTCATTTTTGCCTCATAACAGGCAAAAAAATGCAAGTAAGTTCACAGCTGCGAACTTTTTCAGTAGAACAGGACAGCCTTAGGATCAGAGCATGGGGGAGGCTGTTCCTATTGCCGGGAACAGTTCTAAATCTGAAGTCTGAAGCAGGAATGGCAAAACCAAAACATGCATTTCAAAATGGAATGACCTAACTGCTTCAGCAAACCTGCCAGATCAGTGACTTTCTCTCCAGGTGATACTGGAACCAAGTATTGAAAACAGAGAAGGTAAGTTTTGTATTCTGCTGCCCTTTTACTTCTTTTTGCAAATATCCTCCATAAAGAAAATTATATCGATACAGTGAAGCCATAACATCACATGCCAACATTTTGCAGATGCTGAATTTTATTATGGACAAATCAGTGTAAAGGAATTATTTCACTACATTTTAAAGTTGGCATGTGGCAGATAAACACTTTCTGCTATTAAGTAAATTTTCCTGATTTCAAAATATATTAAATCATCACTAAGTAGCTCAAAAATATAATCTCTACAGATTTTTGTTGAGGATCAGAATCATGCTAATTTTTAATTCTTAAATCATTAGTATTTGAGACACTGAAAGAAAAGGTGTAGTAAGACAGTAAAAGTGTGTGACCACTACACTATGGGCCTAAATACAACAGATAAATATTAAAGCAATATGCAACATGCGATGGGAAATACCGCTATTATTTAAATTAAAGTAGACTAAGATTCTCACAATAAAGCAGCAGAAAACAAATAAAATTAGTAGATTTTTGTTAAGCAACTGGTTATAATGCATGACCTACTTTAACACTAAAGGAGTTTTGCATATTCGTGCTGTACAAAATGACCAGCTCTTGAAATGACGAAAACAGAGAAATCAGGTCAATAGGAGGATGATTTACAGGACCACCATTTCTGTAGGCTTTCATTTAAAAATGCATAAAGTGTCTTATCACAGCAAATAATTACGTTCCTGTCCTTAACATAAGTGAAAAGAATCACTAGTTTCTCAGGCAAAATGTGTTTTTCCAAATGGTGTCATCATATGTGTGTCAGATGACGCTGCTAGCCAGCAGGACCCATATTTCCTCATTTAGAAATCTGTCCATATTTACTTGCAACACACGGATGATCAGCATTAACAGCTCTTGCCAGGTAAAACATTGCCGTTGCCAGCGAACACCCTTCTGTTTACAGTCATCAAATGGCAACGCAGTGAAGAGAACCTGAACACTGCTTGGAAAGCATTCACTTTTTGTCCTGTGACCACAGGGGATTTCTTCATTTTCTTTTCACTTAGATAAAAAGACTAAACTTGGAGTGTTCCAAATGTGCGTGTCGGGATCAGACAGTGTGGTGCAAGCAGTTTAACACAGAAGGTTTTTTCTTTTCTGCATTTTACCTATTCATTGGTAGAAGCAAGGCATTCATTAGCCGTTCATACCAAAATGAATAAAGATACCTATGTTAAAAACAGAACATATAATCAGTACCTTATATGATAAAAAGACTGCTATTCATAACTGTGCCCATTATAGATTTGTGCGTTATATTCACCTTAGCCAATCTTCGTTCCTTAAGGCGTGCACAATGCTGTTTTGTATTTGATGGACATATTCAATGGCTCATTCATTACAAATTCTTGCATTAAAATGCAGGGGTAAAGCCAAAAATACCCCCACACACTAGAATTAATTTGGCCCCATGTTTTTAATATTAAATATGCAAAACTCTTTTGTGCGATTCACTATTACTGTAAATTAGCAGCTATTCTCTTTAAAAATGTTAAACCTTCACCAAATCACAAACCATAAACATTGTTCCATTTTCTCTTTTACACTGAGTCTCCTACTGAATCCATATCATCCGAAGAGAGTGGGCGATACAGGTCCTGTAAGATGAAGTGCAGTATAGATTTGTTTATTGTGTTTGATTTGTTGCACTGAAACTGTCTTACATTCTTTGTGGTACTGTGGACCAGAAGATAGTGTTTAACACAAAATACACATATTCTACATAACCAGATTTTCGTCTTAACTTCATATTGTTATTTTTTAATCAACAAAGAGATGGTTAGAAAATAAAGCTGGAGTTTCAATGTACAAAACATTCTAAGAGGCAATTTTTTTTTCTCTTTGATTCTTTCCCATTAAACACTACTAAAACAGTATTTGCCTGCTCTGGAGAGTCTCCTTCTTGTTTGGAAACTCGACAATCTGAATTTGATCTTAAAAGGAATGTATTTTCCTTTTTGCTGTTTTGCAAACAGTGGTAGGAAAGTAAGCGCTTACCTTACATAAGGTAATCAAAACTTGCCACCCACTGGTGATACAGCACGGATCCAGCAACATTCGAGCCCCAGAATGCTGACACCGAATATTGCCGTCACCTATATTGTACCGACACCGGTATCTCTCCTCCACAGTTTTTCTGTGGCTGTGTTGTACGTGGAAAAAGACAGCATGTAAAATCCCCCCCGTCACCCGCTCTTCCCGACGGTAGCCAAGCAACCAGCTCCTGACAGCGGAGGGAGAGTCTGAGTGTACGGATCCACTTTGGTTTTTCAACACCCACTCCGAGCACCCTCTGACGGATCAGATAATCCCTAAATGCCAGAGTTGCTGGGGGATGATACACTGCCCGACCCAGCCTACACGCCACAACCATCCTGGCCAAGACACACAACTGCACTGGATGACGGAGGAAGTTCAGTGAGGAGAAGCGGCAGAGGACAGAATACTGTCTTTTTAATTAAGCAGAGCCCATAGTTTAAAGAGGCAGCGAGTAGGCAGATGCCCAGCACACCTCAAAGGCAAGCTCTGCTACCTTTAAGCTGGTTTTGGGGATGTTTAAGTATAAAACATATTCATGAAATAAAAAACAACTACAAGAGGAAATACAAGAACGCATGAGAATGGGAAGGCTGAGGGAGCCAGCTTCAGGGTTGACCTTGGTTTCAGGGTTTTCTTTTTTTTTTTTTTAATCACAGGAAGATAACTGAGACAAAAAAATAAACAAATGTAAAAGCTATACCATAAAACAAGGACTACCTAAAATGAACCCTTTACAAATTTCAAATTTACAAGGATCTCAGTAATCTATGCAGGTTTATGTCTTAATTGCAGGCATGACATGAAGGGGATTTAAGTCCCTTAGAAGGGTTTTTCCTTCCCTGGAATGCTTATTTTGCATGTATTTTGCCAATGGGCATGCGTACATACAGTAGCAGACACGTTAGACTGGCAGACTGAAAATCAGATCTTCAATACATTTCTATTTTGTTGTGAACAAGCTAGCCAAAAGAAAAATTATAAACAGACAAGGCCATCTCATTTTGAATACTAACTAGCTAGTTAATTATTAAAATTTTCTTTTGAGCATACACAGTTTTTGAATTTCTACTTTATGCTATAGAAAAAAAAATCTTGATTTGACAGCGAGGGTAACACACCAAACTTTGAATCTTTCAGGTGACTGCTCACTCCTCTGAATACTGAAAAAAAAAAATACATTCAGAACTTACAAACAAGATATTTGTAAGAACTCACTTCAAATATTTGGGAAGTATTTTTGTGGTTAGCTTTCTATCTCTATGGTTGTTTCAGAGTAAAATCATGCAGAAGATTTCAGGATCATATTCTACGTCCTTTCATACACTTTCAGATACTTGAAACTTTAAAAGTTTTCCTTTCTGCAAGAATTTTCCTTGCCTATAATTAGCCAGAGCTGTATTTCTGAAAAATTTGACAATCTATTCATTATTTTGCACAGATAAATAATAAAAAGACAAAACTTGCTGAATGAATAAGACTTCTCGGCCACATAAAACTCAAAAAAATCCTTATATACAAAGAATTCAACTTTGTCTTATTAGTCAAGAGGTATCTTAAATCTAATCTTTTATTATTCTATAGGTTGTAGTCTCTAGGGAAGTAGAAAAAGTATTTAAAATAGTGGCAAGCAATGGAAAATCAGGTATAAAGCATAGAACATTTCCACCCTAATTGAAGTAATGACTCTGATTACAAGACAGTGGAAAAGCAAGCTCATAAACTATTATAAAAGTTAGCTAAATAAAATGTGGGGGTTGCTGTTACGTATATTTATTGTTATGATTGCCATGTCACCTTTTCTGACTGCATCATTAACCATTCTCTGTTGTGGCAGGAAATACACGCCTGTGCAACACAATAACTGTCTACTTTAACTGATATAAACCCAAATTTCATATGTTTTCATCCTCTGTGGAAATACACAATAGACTACATAACAATTTAAATCAAAGAATCTTAATTTCCTATTTAAGAATAAAGAAAGAATTAAACTATAACAAAGCATAACTATGGTACACAGACTGCAAGTTTAAACACTCAGAAGCTGAAAAAAACACACATGTCCAAACAATTCCTAGGTCACTTTCAAGTCCTTGCATTACAATCATGAAATTAATCTTTCAAATCTTACTTTCCTCAAACATAGACTGAATTTTGCCCAAGATTACCAATATATAACTTTCACTGATTTCTGATTTCGGGAAACAACTCAGCCATGTGAGGAAGAATGAACCTTTATCTTTTTATATTCTGGGTTTTGAGGGTAGAAAATTTTATTTGTAAGGTTACAAGAGTACTGTTTTCATGAGTTTAGTACATGTATCACAGCAGTGTTCTTGGCTTTATTTACATCAATGGAAAGCCTTCCATCAAAGGCCAGAATTCTTTTTTTTTTTTTTTTTAAAGTGAATGATGAAATGTCAGCAAATTAGAAGATTGATCAATCCCTATTTTGAGTTGCCTAATGCACTCCATACTTAGAAAGAATATTTTCTTTGGAAAATTCTACTATCTCTACTATTTTTATAGGTCTTTACTATAGGTCTTTACTACTTTTTCACAGGGAAAAATCCCTCAGTTTGTGGAATTACCTTGCTTTTGTGCCCCTGAATTCAAAAGCATGACTTCCTCTCACCTGTATTTTCCAGGAAAAACACTGGCAGCCTGCCCAGACGCCTGAACATTTTGACGAACCAAGCCTACGACTCCCTCATAGCACTTGGATGGGGATATTGAAGAGCTGATTAATTAGTTACATGAAGGGGAATTGGGCTATGCTAGAGTCAACGTTCCCTGTTGTCTTGCAGACCCAGTACATGCCACTGGCATCCCGTGTATCTGATGGCACGAGAGAACAGGCACTCCTCTAATTCTAACCACAAGGAGAGAGGGGCAGAGAAAAAATGAATTACAAAGCTGAGCTGGCATTTCCAAGACCCAGCATCTTATTTCAGTTGTAAAGCTCCCTCAAACTGCATGTAAAGAGAGAAATCCAGTCCAGTCAGAAACCCAACCACCACGTTCAACCCCAGATCATGGCTCTAGCAGACAACACTCTTCTTTTGGGGCAGGAGTACCTCACCCCTCAACAGTGGGGACAAGGGGGGCACTGAAATCAGTCTCTTCTCTTGAAGGTCTATCACATGTTACCAACAGTTCAACAACTTCGAGGGAATAAGCCTTGTCCTGCAGCTGGCTCGTAAGCCCTGTCACTGAAGTCATTGAAGGCAAAGCAAAATGCTTTGGGTTCAAATTTGGTTTATGACAATATGGTACATAAAATAACCCGCTCTCTAAATAAAATGTAAATGTTAATATACAAAAGATAGTACTAAAACAAGACAGAACACCATTTATACTGCTAACAAGAAAATTAAGAGTTTTAAGCACTGTTTAATGGCTGTTCATAGTTCTCATTTAGTCATTGGAAGACCTTTAATGACATAATATGTTTTTACACTGAACTTCTAGCTCATTCACTTCACAAGTTAAACAAGAAAGGAGTTGAAATAAATTCTCAGAGCAAGTGTAAAGTTTCCATCCCTGAACTTTGAGCAGTTGATTTTGCAACCTAAATAATATTATTGCAATGCATTTTTACATGATTGCAATCTATTTTTACATGACTGTATTCCATGTTTCATCAGGTAAAAAAAAAGTCTGTCTAAAATAAAGCTAGACAAGCATAAAAGGTCCCCTACTGAGGCCAAGGGGACTGGATATGAGTATCTGAGAAGAATTCAACTCTTTAACAATGTCTTATCTCTCATGCAGTTTACGTCAATATTTATTTTCTGTACCATTAGCAATGTGATTATGTTACCACTACAGAGGCCTTTGCATCCATAATACAGCCACTCAGTGATCCTGTTACACTTTCACATAGGGAACCTGGATAAGAGGAAGCCCATTAACTCTCCTCTTCACATCTGAAAGTCAGAAACCTTGTGGACAAACACTCTTTGTGTCTAATGGTGCTGATCACATGGTTCCCACTCACCCATCCACGAACGTTAACAGAAAAACATTTCTTCACTGTGGGGAGAGAAGCATCAGCGGTGGGGAAGCTTAGGAAAGTTACCAATGAAAAGAGACAGCCTTACAGCAAATGGAAATCCACTGTATACTGATATCATTCATCTAAGCAGACACCCTTACATCACCAATGTATAATTCGTTCAGAAGACTCTTTTTTCCCTCTCCAGTGACTTATTAATGATTCATTAGTAGGCTTTGAGAGTAAGAATAAACAGGTGTGGAAGACATTACATATATTTTAGTACCAGCTTACCCAACTGAAACTTAAATCTTTGCTCTCTGTGTACCAGATGATGAAAACCATGACACTACCCTGAGGCTCCAAGCTGCCACTCACTGGCTATCTCTATACTGCAAGATCACAGTTGGCTTCCATACCTATAAACAAGTCACAGCAAAACCCATGGCTATATTTCAGCCTGGGGGAAGACTTGGGCGTGCACAATTCCTCAGCTCTCTGGTATCCACCAGACATGAAGAAGGGTACGCAGGCTAGAAGGGAGTTGTGCCATGCTACAGCTATTCCTCACCTGGGTATCTGGGGAATCAGATCTGCTCCAGCCCCTAAAGTCAAGCACTGCCAATTTTGTACATAATCCCCTTACTTAGAGAGACACAAATTATGTCTTTATTTAAAAACTGAAGAGGCAGAAAAAGCATGTGTTCAAACTGTGTTTATAAACAAGTCTGAGATAGAGAGTACTGCCTTAGGGAAGCTTTCATTGAGAACTGATCACAGTTTAGAAAATAGCAGAAGAGAAGATACATAGACATCTGTCCCATTGCTTTTGAACAGATACAATTAATTATATCAGCATGTGGAGCCTTTTGGGTTGAATGAGTAATATTTTGTCAGAGGGTTACAGCAGGAACATAGGTACTACCTCAATTCTGGATGCTTAGGTACGCTGTAGATTCCTCTATACATGGTAACTAGTGGGAACCTACAGCTACTAACAACTTTGCTCCAGCAAAGTGACTGACAAGTCTCATGCCGCCTTGGTACTGACAGTACCTTCACTGCACAAGGCTATGATATCACAGCTAAGCCACAGCTAAATTTCACAGCGCATTCTTTCACCTTGCTTCAAAATCAAAGCTGTTTGTAGGTTTTGCAAGTGACCTAATGCACCTGGCAAATTAAGAACAAAAAAAAAAAAAAAGAAAAGTCTTTGACGTGAATATTTCCTTCCAGTTTTGAAATGTTTGGAAAAAGAAACTAAAACAACAACAAAAAAGTTTTGTGAAAAAGGAGAAAAACACCCCTCTTTTTCCCCTCAAGGATAAACCAATTCCCAGCATACTTTGCATTTTGACAGACACAGAATAGTTGTATTCCACTTCAGAGTCTTGTACAAACACAACAAGGACTGTAGCCAAGCTCTTCCACCCCTATGACTCTACACACAAGGAATCAGTGGGGAGAAGGCTATCGGATAATGGCTATGCCGGATTTTCCCCAGCCATGCTCAGAAATCAGTTTCCTTATTTCCTTACCCTCTGTTTCCGTAGGCTTCCTGGGCTGGTGGGAGATGGGCTTGGAGACTTCCCAGAGCGGGGAGTAGAAAGCTGGCTACCAGGGGTTCCATTCACTAAAAGGACAATGAATTGAAAAAATAAATACAAGGCATTATTAAAAGCAAAGAAATAGTTAAATCAGCATAATTATTTTTGTTCTTTGTTGAACAGATTAATTTGCTTTTGCTTAATGTTTTAAACATTACATTAGGTAATTCACAAAAGAACTGTTTCCTCAGAGTTTTGGCTCGTGAAGCCAATTTTTATACAGAGTGCAAGCCAATAATCAACAAACCTGAAAAGACTGTTTAGTCAATGGCAGAGAACATGATCATGTTTTCTTAAACTGTATTGCTCCTGTGCTTTAAAGTGATGGGGAGCAAGGTGCTTTGTTAACCTTAACAGACAATTGCTATATGTAAACCTTTTCACTCCGTTTAGTTCTAGCTTGAAGTGCTACCCTCCAAGAAAAAAAAAGCAGTATTGCTTGCAAGAACAAATCAGCTGCTTGCTGTTCTTCACTCATTCCTTTGAAGAGATTTTTGCAATACTATTTGACCCAAACATCACCTCAGACTTAACCCAGAAGGGCTTTTGAGAGGCAAATAGATGGGACGTAACACCTCAAGCCTGACTTAGAGCAAATCATCACTTTCTCAAACACGTAAGTTCCTGCAGACATGTCAGTGACTATCATTTTAGAAGCATCTTTTGCATGCATGTGACATTATTCATTAAATTAACAAAACAAAACCAGCAGAGGACAGAATTCTACTATAAAGTAATCACACAAGAGGCTATCAATAATGTTCACACTGAAGCACTGAAACACTACAAAGCGTGTATCGCGTATATATGTAAATATTCTTAAGCAAGCAACTGTTATATCACAGTCCATATTTGTCAGCACCAGGAAAAAAAGAATCGACAATCAGATTCCCAGATTCTGAATCTTAGGAGAATATTTACATACTAGGATATCAAGGCATTTGACTTACCTTCTATGAGTTCTAACATGGACAAAATCTTACTGTTTAACCTGATAATAGCAAGCAGCAAAATTCCTGCTCTGTACTAAGCCAAGCTGTAGCCAAACTGAGAAGCAATGGGATTAGTTAAGGATAGCTGGGGCTGCTCACAGAGTGAGCTGAATGCGATGCAGGATTCATAAGCAGAAGCCTTTTCTGCGTAAGGCTGACGTCTTCAGAGCAGCAGTGGGAGGTGCAGGTGCTGTCTTAGGGCTACATCAAAGGTGTCAATTAAGCATAATGCTGCTGCTTCACAACGCTGAGCCACCACAACCCCCACTCGCTTTCCATGGAGCCCCGAAAGCCGAAGCAATTTTATATGCTGTGCACTGAATCATAATGAGGTGCCTTTGGGGGCAATATACCAAATGACTCATCCGAAAATCAAAATGACAATAACTCTTGTAAAACCTTGGCTGACTGGCAATCTAGCAAATGCTAATTCCTTTTGATAATACAGTAGGCATTTTTAATAGATTTTTCTTACTTTTTACATAATGCATTGTTCTCACCGGTTAATACTGGGCCCGCACATTATAGGGAAGAAACATGTGTACCTACCACACCACACACATAAATCAAACACGCTATACTGCACAATAAATAATGATCACTTAATAGTGCTTAGGTGCTATGAGTGACCAAATATCAACACCACTTTGTGCAAGGCATTGTTTAAAGTAAAGGTGTGATATATTTATATAACCATAGGAACAACACGACGCACTAATCGGATTTAAATAGACTGCTTTTATAGAAACCCATTGCACTCATCTGGGCTTCAAATTCTCTTTGTACAGAGGACAATGGTTTGCACGTATCAGCACTGATTCAAATGTTGTACTAAGTGTGTGGGGGAGAGCACAAGCATATGGACACATTCACTGAAGTTCATACAGTATTCAGCAAAACACCCCCCAGGTCTGGCCAATAATGACTAAAATCAAATTTATTATCAATACTTCTGAAATCACTCAGGAAAAGGTCAACGTAAGGACATTAAAAACGAGCTTTTGGAATCTCAAACTTCTAAAGCTTTAAAGGGGTTCTTATAAACAAGTATGGTATTATTTAGAAAATAATACTAAACTACTACTATTCAGATGGAGCTAGTCCTCAAGACTGCTTAGTAACAAGAATAGTGCTCTGCCTTCTCTTTAAAACAATCAGATTTTCTTAGGTCTTATTATTATGAGAAAATTTAAGGTAACAGTTACACTTTAATAAACCTTGTAGCACTAGGCACCAGTTCCCGTTCCTTATAGATTGACTCCTTCCCTATAACTTTCAACAATAGCTTTTCTTAGAATTACTATTGCAATTATTGTGTCCTGAAGACAAAGACTTCAAGCTACCAAATGGAACCATATAAAGAGATGCAACAGTATATTTGACTCTTGAAGTATTTCCCACAGGCACCATGTCAATGAACATCTATTTGAGATGAAAAAACAAAGCACTATAAAACCTAAAGACTACTCACTTGCCATCACCACAGTATCCAGAGTGTTTAAGCTCAGGTCCAATGCTCTCCCCAACAGCTCTTTTTAAAATGGAAAATTCTGACAGTTGTGCTTGTGTTGGCTATCCGTAATATGTGAAATCAAGAACGTAATTAATGGATCAAGGCCCTCAGGAGATTTAAGTGGAGTTTGCTCACCTCCTTACCCATATCTAAAATACAAAGGTGCTAAGTACCTAAAATGCATACCGGGATTTTTGTGGTATCGAGAGCTGTTTAGGAAACTCAAGATGACAATTAGCACTGGGGATGAGACTCCTTTTACCAATCTTGAGGTACCTACTGTGTTGGCTTCTACATCTGAAGTAGTTTTCTAAACCTTATTTTAACCAACTTGCCGTCATAGCATGAGTTGTATCACCCCCAAGCAACCACCTAAAACAGACTTGATGAACAACATACTAGGAGCATCTGCTGCAGTGCAGACTTCTAAAGCCAGGCGAGATGAATCCAAACCCATGCACCTAGAGGTTTAGGATACGCTGGAGATGAAGCAAAACCATTAAAATTCTCCCAACCTACCTTGGTGGATTTTATTCAAAGTGCAGAACTACGTTAAATAAACTCTGATGACAGAAGGCCATACAGAGTCTACGTTAGAGTCAGCCTGAATAGGCACTTGTGTGACATGGGTTCTATTCTCAGCTCTCTATATGCATCTGCACAACACCACACTAGCCATGTCATCTCTACTACTTGTCTGCTTAGGCTTTAAGTTCTGGCAGAACAAATCCTCTGTCCACATTATGCTGTCTGTCTTCTGGATGCTCTCCATAGCTGGAGATATACATGACTATTACTACTGATATTAATGTAATGTCTAAGAAAGACAACAGGGAAGAAATGCTAATTACTAATAATTCCCCTGTCCACCCTGGGGCCTTTCTTTATTACCTTCTTGTTTACAGCTTGCTCGCCGCTCCACCGCTGACTCTAGTTCCTTGACATGAGGCACTGTGTACCATGAAGAGACTGGACTGATTCTGACACCCTTAACCCTTCCTGAACTCCGTTTACAATCATGACACCATTCTTACATATGCAGCTCATGACCAGATACCATGCCAACAAATATGTGAATAAAATCTATAATATTTAATAATAATGCATTCCTCATAAGTACAGGAATATAGCCTAAACTGCCCTAAAACCCATTTCAAGGTGGAAAGCATTCTGGTTGGAAACTGCATTCCTGTCCAGTATCTGCACTGCATTTCTCACTGACTGATACAGCACATGTTCCTACAGGGAACCTTGATGTAGATAAAGACATATGAAATTGGTAAATCACTGTTGTGATTAATCATGTTCTTGAGCGAGGCAAGAGGTTTCTTGTCACTTTTTATTCATAAAATGGCAGGGGTCAGAGACTTCAGCTTAACACACAGTGCCCTCCCATCGTCTCATGAAAAAGATTTATCTATTCAAAATTTCACAGGTGAAATACGTATTAAAAAACTAAAACAATAACAAAATTATTGTGGCTGCTCTGAGCAGACGTATGCAACTGCTTAGCTGTGAACTCCTTTCCTTACTGTCCTCTCTTACTGAGGATGCATAGCAGGGCCAGAACCTGGCTTTGCACTTGTTTTTCCAGCACCTGGCACACACATGAAGGTAGAAAACCCACAAAATAATACGCTAAAGCCAGATACCATCAACTACTGAGAAAATGAAATATAGGTTTTCATATGAAGATGATTATAAACTAAAATGCTGCAAATAGAAAGTACCTTGACAGCACTCCAATAAATATATTTTGATAGGGCATCTTTTTATTAAGCAATACAAAGAAAAAGTGAGAAAAGCTGAATTCAAGTATGAAGGGCCAGTCTGAGAAGCTGCCAATGTCACTGCACTGTATTAAAATCACATTCTCCTATAAAAGGAGATAAAAGGATATAAAAGCCTGCTGATGTGTTAGCATCTTGTACTTAATAAAAAATGTTGAGATGTCTCTGTGTGTTTACAAAAGTGGTTTGCCAAACACAAAAGTGTGGGTGAAGAGGAAAGAGAAGACTAAGGGAAAAGAATGGTACAGGCTTTTTTGAGCCACAACTTATTTATGACTAGGACAGCCAAAACTAAAAAATTCTTTACAGAAGACACAACAACATATGTAGGTCATATTCACCAACTGTTAGCTAGCACATGGTGATGTGAGATCACTACTGGACCTTGTCTCAATTACTCCAGTAGTTTGTCACTGTCCTTTCCAAAACATTTTTGTCTCAAGATTATGCAGTTACAAAGTAGTTAGGTAAAAAAACATACATACCTTGCCTTTTCTTTCCTTCTGCTTTTGAATTCTACTTGTATACATCTCATCAGCTTTGTCTTCACTGCAAAACAGAGGCTTGTCCAGAGTGCCATATTAAGCAAGTACCCTCATTATCACTCCTCAGTCAAGACAAGGCTTTGTAGATTCTACCACAAAATCATAGAATCGTTTAGGTTGGAAAAGACTTCTAAGATCACTGACTCCAACCATTAACCTAACACTGCCAAGTCCACCACTAACACAGGTCTCTTAGCACCACCTCTACCCATCTTTTAAATACCTCCAGGGATGGTGACTCAACAACTTCCCTGGACAGCCTGTTTCAATGTTTGATAACCCTTTCAGTGAAGACATGTTTCCCAATATCCAATCTAAACCTCTGCTGGCGCAAGTTGAGTCCTTTTCTTCTTGTCCTAATGCATGTTACTTGGGAGAAAAGACCCCTTGCTGCAACCTCCTTTCGGGTAGTTGTAGAGAGTGATAAGGTCTCCCCTAAGCCTCCTTTCTCCAGGCCAAACAATCCCAGTTCTCTCAGCCACTCCTCATAAGACTTGTCCTCCAGAGCCTTCACCAGCTTCATTGCCCTTCTTTGGACACCCTCCACCATCTCATTATCTTTCTTGTAGCGAGGGGCCCAAAACTGAACCCGGTATTCGGGTTGGTGCCTCACCAGTGCCAAGTACAGGGGGACAATCACTTTCCTAGACCTGCTGGCCACACTATTTCTAGTACAAGCCAGGATGCTGTTGGCCACCTTGGCCACCTGGGCACACTACTGGCTCATATTCAGCCAGCTGTTGACGAGTACCCTCAGGTCCTTTTCCAACTGGCAGAAAGCATTCAGCTGGTTGAGAAAAATCCCAAGTAATCAATCCTGCTTTCACTTTAACTCATGCTAAAATGTCCTTTCTATGTTCAATCTTTGCCAGAATTTATTTCAAGACATTATGCAGATACAAAAAGAACACCTCTCTGACATTGAAGACAAGACTTAACAGACCCATACAGAGTGTTCACCTCATCAACAGAACGACAGATTAGAAATGTCAGCAGAGGGGATCACCCTCAGGTCAGGTTTACATTCCCATCCCAGCAGCCGCCACTACCCAAATCCGTATAACTCATCAGTACCTGTGGTACCTACAACATGTAACCCAGAGGGTTCAGAGCTCAGCAGGGACTGTAAACCCCACTCAAGCTCAGCCCATGCTGATCTCCAGGCTGTGGCCACTCTGATGGCACTTCTACCTCAACCTAAGCCAGCTATGTCTTCATTATCAAGCAGAGAAAAGCTGCAGACACAAAGATATTCCAGACATGTCCAACATCTCCGAAGACAGGAGCCTTCCTTGAAAATACAATTCCCTAGAATCTGTATTTTTTTTTGTTGCCTCAGAAGGTAAGTGCCTCTTGCTTTTTTCTCTGCACTTCATCAGAGTACAGCTGATATCTATGATCTTGGCTGCTAATTTCATGTAGTACCTAATCTAGAGAGCTACACAGACATACGATTTAATGAAAATCTCTCTTTTGAACTGTTTTGCCTAATTGGAAAGACTAGGGTTTTCAAATCAGCCTATGCAAATGGAGTGCCAACTGTGAGGATGTTTCTTCATTCAGCATTTAACTTTTTAATCCTTTAAGAAGGTTAAACTACTCAGTCTCACCAAATCTATTTCTCCTACTAACTCTTGATTTTTACTACAAGGTATAGAATTAAAAATTTGAATTTTTTAATGCTTAGTATCAAATATAAACACCATAAATAAAAAATTAAAAGGAAGTCAGGATCAAAGTAAAAATCATCTGGATCTGGAAATCCCTGGGTCTGTAGGATGACTCCAACACTCCCATGGGTTTGTACTCTTGGCTTCAGGAAAGTTTCACTTCAGCTTATTTATTACAAAATCTGTCAGCTGAGTACGTATGACAGTGTGAATAAAAACACGTGACTTCGCCAAAGACAATATGATACATCATGTTCCGTCCTTTGGGATCCAAAAAACCTTCTTGAGTCAGGTGGCTGAAGAAGGGCTGTTTCTGGATAAGAGCCTAGGGATGAACTATCAAACTAAATGAAAACATACCTTCTTGTGGAAGAACACATCTACTTCTTTTTTTCTAACTAGCTGAGAAAAGTACAAGAATCTGCTCTAGAGAAGCCTTTGGTAAGATCCGATTTCCATATCCTAAAACACTTTTTTTCTTTAGGGAACTTCTACACTTTGGATCAGGCTTTAGTTCGACATGTAGCTTCACAATTTCTTTGCCCAGGTGCATTTTTTTTTAAAACTACACAGCCTTTGGTAATACAACCTACTCTATCCATTCTTCAGATATGTTCCCTTTGTGATTTGGAATAGATACGTATCATCCCAGTTACTCTTGAAACAGAAAGTTGTGGCACTAAAGAACTGAAACTCCTGAATAACTCTTTTATTAATACCGATTCTGAATTGCTGTTACAAGTAAGATTCCAAGGATCCAAAATATTTTGGGTGATAGTTTGAGCAGGAAAAAGCTCAGAGAGGAGGAGAAGTAAGAAGGAAATAATTTTGAAGGAGGTGCTCAAACTGGGGGAAAAAAAAAAAAAGGAAAAAAGAACACTAGTTACTTTTGTTAAGAGCAAGTCCTTAAAATTAGAGTTGAGATTTCAGAGGATAAAACAGAGTTCACCTGAATGCAGCATCCTTCCTTAATTTAATGGACCAAGGGTACAATAATTCCAGCCGTCTCACACTGCTTTTGATTTGATTAAAAATAATGATCACGAAGAAGTAAGTGCTGCTTTCTTTGAATCTCCTGCCTCTTCACCTGGGCTGAGGCTGCCACCAACAGTGTTAATTGGTAGCTGGACAGAAGCTGACAGCTACTAAATAGCCGTCAGACATTCATAATTTTCAGTCACCAGCAATGGGCTGATACCCGGTCTCACTGAAATTCAACGTCTCTTTTATGATGTCCTTTCCCAAATAATATTAGATGCCAACAAAAAAACATCACAGTGTTTTACAGGCTTTAAGAAGCCATCAGGAAAATTAAATAGAGGCAGGATTATCTATTGCACTTGGAACCAGACTTCAGCCCTCTGCCTGCTTGGAAGGTCATGCTACCTTTGTCTGCTTCTCTTCTTTGCCTTATTCCCCGCTTCTGTTCTCTAGACTGAAAGCATTTTGAGGCAGACAATACCTCAAACGCATTTGCAAAAAACCGGTAAGCAATCCTCGTGCAGCGACATTTCTGTCTTGTGGTACTGTTTTGAAACAGTCAGATGTAAATAAAAAAACTGAACAAAACAGATAATAATGGAGAAGTCAGCCCTTACCACAGATCTTCCTAGCTTGCATGTACTCTTTTAAGAAAGAAGTATTCTGTGCTTTTATATAAAAATAGGATGCATCTGCTCTCAGGAGCCAGGTAGGCTACCAGGAAAGTACGAGCACTAAGCATATGCTCTGTTAAGACAAGAAAAAAGGAAAAAGTAAGGACGGAAGAAAGGTGAACACCGCCTATAGAAAAGCACACATTCTTAAATATGCCAAGAAATGGTGTAAAAGCAGATGTAGCTCCCCGTAGATTCTATAGCTCAAGAAAGGATGAGGAGCGTGTGTCTCCCATTCCCTGAACAGACTGACACACATTTCCTTGCCCTCAGTTAACCAGAGTACAGATTTGAACCTGCATGGCACCGAGCGCTAATGTAGCTTCTGGTACTCCTAAGGCTCTTTCCCTGCAACCCTGCAGCCTGCTTTCCACCCACAGCTCCACCCTTTCCACCATGCTGCCATGGCACTGTCCTTGTGGCAGAGCCTGCGGGACAGTATTTGGATCCTGTTGTTCCCATGCTGTTACTCCCATAGCCGTGTACCTGCAAAGCCTGACAGTGTTGTCACGGCAGGTTCTGTACGGGGCTTTCAGGCACACCAAGGATGCTGCCTTTACAGGCAATGGAAGGAGAAAGGCACCTCCAAAGGGTGAAAGTTATCTAAGACACTTGGGAATGTCACTAAGAGCCCTTTGCCCCCAGTACCCGACGAGATGATGAGGGAAATGCTTCTCTGGAGCAGTGGTTGGGTACTCACCAAGGAGAGGGGACACTCAGGATCCTTTGCCTGCTCTTGCACACAGTAAGGGGCCACCGTTAGGGGCATGGGCATTCAAGCAGGATTTTCTCTAAAAATGGTTTGTTAACTTTACTGAATTTATATTCAAAGTACTGTTTTTGGTAAAATGGCATTGCTCCAAAGTTGGAGATGTGAAAATGAGACACAGACGTTAAAGAAAACCAGCAAACCAACCATCTCCCTAGAAGATCCCCTTTGATTTCTGTGAGCAACTTCAGAAACTACAGGGACAAATTTGGGAAAGTTCATGACCCCATACCACTATTTGCTCAGAATAAGGGTCTCATGGACTTAATTGCATTTATAAACATTTACTTCAATCCAAAGTTTGGCTTAATTCACTTACCACTTGAAATTCTGTGTCAAAGAAGGGAAACAGTTCTTGAGGATGGTATTTAAGTGCTTAAACCAAAGCAGACTGTCTACATGTCCTAGCTGTATTTACATATCTGTTTTTCTAACTATGGGGAAACGACCCAAAGACTGTACCTTCATTATCTCTAAAAATGATAAATCCTGACCGGCTATCCTGTGTTGGATGAGAAGAAAAATAGTGTTGAATACCTACATTAAAGACTGTACCATACTGTAGATGCATACAGGAGAGAATTAAGGGTAACTCAGTGATATCCCTTCATTTTAGGATTTTATCAGTTTTAATATCCAACTTTGAGATTTTTACATCTTTTTAACATGAAGTCTTTGTCTATGCAACTTTCCTTTTTCAGGCCATGTAGTTACCCGTGTGTATTATCTTGATACGGGCACGAATTGATAACTGAGGCAGGCATCTCATCCTTTTGCATAGCAAGAATGCACAAACTCCAAAACACAGCAAGAATCAAACAAGAGAAATCAGATTCTTTCTAATTAGCAACACACTCTTCTCCATACAGCTCGCTTAGCTTTTTCTCAAGGGTACACTATCAAAAATGCTTTCTGTCTACCCTTTATTCCTGCTTTTCTCAACTTTCTTTTATGATACAGCTCTTGAAAAATGATACATCCTTCTTTTTGGAATGTGTACGTATTGTCTTTAATCTGAGCAAAGAATCTATTGCTTTTCTAGAGTACTTTTTATGTTTATTCCTAATGAAAGAAAAATCCCTAGCAGTAGTTTAAAAATCCCTAAAAGTAGTTTAAAGCAGTTTAAAAGCATAGAATAAAAAAATACATATATACGCTTAGCAGTAACAACATGGTAACAAAAGCATAACTTCTACTTATGCGCTAGTCATTCAGGAGATTCTAATACTGAGATGTTTAATGTAAACAACATGGAAAAAATTATCTGCTCACATGTGCACTAGATGGTAATTTTCCTATTCCCTTACTGTCACATGTACATAATTCCAATAAATAGGCAGTATTTTTAGTCCTAGTGGATGGCAGAATAGCAAAGTTTTTACATATTGTGTGCAGTTCGTGGGAGAGCTTTGATTTTTCTTTAACAATATCTAAGAGTGTTTCCTTTTTTTTCCACTTTTTTTTTAAAATGCAGTATCTAATATCAAATTGCATATTTTTAAACTCTATTCATTACTTTTTTTTAGTTTTATGTGATCTAAAAACAGTTGTCAAGGGCAAGTGTCCACTTAATACAATACTGCTTCTTTTTATGACAGCAATATTGTTGTAAATACTTATGCAATAAGACAAAGGGTAATGGTTCTAAACTAAAAGAGGGTCGATTCAGACTAGATATAAGGAAGAAATTTTTTACAATGAGGGTGGTGAAACACTGGTACAGGTTGCCCAGAGAGGTGGTAGATGCCCCATCCCCGGAAACATTCAAGGTCAAGTTGGATGGGCAACCTGATCTAGTTGAATATGTTCCTGCTCATTGCAGGAGGGTTGGACTAGATGATCTTTAAAGGTCCTTTCCAACCCAAAATATTCTATGATTCTATCTATGTAAGGTTAGAAATAGGCTTCCTGTAACATTCACACAATTTGTCTTCATTATTTGCAGAAAGCAAACACAAGAGGCACAGGCAGCCAAATCGGATCCACTGTCCCCACTAAAAGTAACTTCTACAGAAACATTTTCAATTGTTTATCCTTCTTAAGCTGTAACAAGTTTAGGATAGGATAGGATAGGATAGGATAGGATAGGATAGGATAGGATAGGATAGGATAGGATAGGATAGGATAGAATGGAATAGAATAGAATAGAATAGAATAGAATAGAATAGAATAGAATAGAATAGAATAGAATAGAATAGAATAGAATAGAATAGAATAGAATAGAACAGAATAGAATGGGATGGGATGGGATGGGATGGGATGGGATATTTCAGTTGGAGGGGATCTACAATGATTGTCTAGTTCAACTGCCTTAAAGCATATTGTTAGGGGCATTGTCCAAATGCCTCTTAAACATTGACAGGCTTGGGACATCAACCACCTCTCTAGGAAGCCTGCTGCTGTTTGACTACTCTGGCTGTAAAGAAATGCTTCCTAATGTCCAGACTAAGCTTCCCTTGGAGCAGCTTTAAACCATTCCCATGTGTTCTATTGGTGGACACCAGGGAGAACAGATCAGCACCTCTCTCTCCCCTTCTCCTCCTCAGGAAGCTGTAGGGAGCAATGAAGTCACCCTCAGCCTCCTTTTCTCCAAACCACACAGGCCCAAAGTCCTTAGCCGCTCTTCACAGGACATGCCTTTCAGCCCTTTCACCAGCTTTGTTGCCCTCCTCTGGACGCATTCCAGTACCTTCCAGTACCAAGACCACCATCTTCTGAAATTGTGGGGCCCAGAACCGCACACAGTACTCAAGGTGAGGCTGTACCAGCACTGAATACAGCGGGATGATCACGTCTTTTGACTGGCTGTTTTTACTGCGTTTGATGCACTCCAGGATGAGGTTTGCCCTCTTGGCTGCCAGGACACACTGCTGACTCCTATGGAGCCTGCTGTCGACCAGCACCCCCAGATCCCTTTCTTGCAGGGCTGCTCTCCAGCCACTCCTCTCCCAGTTTGTACTTGTGCCCGGTGTTACTCCATCCCAGGTGCAGAGTTTGGCATTTGTACTTGTTAAATTTCATCCCATTCATCATCACCCAACCCTCCAATCTATCTAGATCCCTCTACAAGGCATCTTGCCCTCCAGAGAGTCAACAGCTCCTCCCAGTTTGGTATTATTAGCAATAGCTAATTAGCTAATGGTGCACTCAACTCATTCAGAAATGATCTGGCCCTAGAACTGAGCCCTGAAGAACACTGCTGGTGACCAGTCACCAGCCAGATGCAGCCTCATTCACGACAACCCTTTGGGCCCTGCCCTTCAGCCAGTTCTTCACTCAGGCTCCTACCAGCTGACAGGCTGTTCAGCCAGCAGCCTACACATTCCTGCAGGGCTTTGTCCGATGTCGTCCCCTAAGAAAATCTTAATTAGTGTTCAAATGATTATGCCAAATAGGCAAGGTCACAGATGATATTTTAACAAACTAGTATATGCCTATTTCCTGTAAATTTATTGTTGTTACTTTTAGATATTTTTAAGGTAGGTAAATCTGTCATTAGCACAGAACCATCCAAAATGGTTTGCATTTTTAGTATTTCCACTACACTGTTACTTTTCTTGTTACAAATTTAAAGATATATTAACTATTATTGTGACACAATGAAAACATTCATTTTTTTCACAAGCTGTAAAAGAATCTTACGATCTTTTGCAGTGGTTGAACATGTAATGGTATTCTGCTCACACTGTTGTAAAACTGAACTTCAGGAAATTAAGATCTACTCATTTACACTCCTCTTGCATGTCTGAGTAAATCAGCACTATTTCTCTCAGGACCAAAACAGGGTATCGCAGTTCACATGGCAGAAATGTTACTAGTCCCATGGCAGAAACATCTATTACGCACAGCAGGACAGTATGTGTTATTCCAACATATAAAGTTCAGTGTCCATTACCTGTACTCCCAAATGAATACTCATTAGGAAAAAAACACGGAGTCTGTAACACATACCAAACAAGGCCTCCCTTGCTGAAGTTTAATTTAACTCTGTTCCACTGAGCTACAAAGAAATCTACTTAATATACGTTTAGGAAAGAGCTAGTCTGGGCTTGTTCCTCACAACTGATACTTCTCCCCATTACCTCTTTTCAGGTTTCTCTATTTCAGCTGTTCTTAGGGTGTGTAGGAGGCACGTTGCCTCCCAGTTCTGCCACCCACGTCTACGCCTCTGTCTCTCATTGTGCCTCTCCCACTTTCCTCATTACCTGAGCAAGGATGCTTTTTTCCCTCAGCTTAGACTTCTTGCGAAAAATATGGTTACAGCTGTTCCATGCCTTCTCTCTTTGAAACCAGCTAGGAGCACCTGGGCCATTCTGATCACTACCTCCCCGTAAAGACCTCATGGTGCTGGATGCAAATCTCAGTATGACGTTCACTTTCCTGTTGGCAGAAGACTTACGGCAGAAAGAGTGAGGTGGCTTTCAGACAGCTTTTAAGTTTGCCTCTTGCAAAATCCATATTTAATGCTGCAAATGCTGGATTGGGTCTACTCAGCTGGCCCACGCCAAGTATTTTTTGCACTTTCAGGCATCCATACTGGCAAGTTATCTAATGCACTTGTTTTGTTTCTCTATTTGTTTTGCTTGGGAAAAAGCTGCAGGGGGGAACTAGTCATAGACCATTCAGCGGGAGCAGCTGCAACGGCAGCCAAAGCAAGGCTCCTTAGACAGAACTTTTGAAAGCTTTTTTTCAGTCTTCTCCAGCCTGTTCCATTGGCTTGTGAGGTCAATTATGACTTACTTCTTCCTCAGCTATCTTTGCACCTCACATTCACATCTGTAATTGCAGTCTTTCTCTGCCCTGCCCCCTTTTCCCCAATATCCTCATTGTCTTTAACCTATCCTTTCCTCACTGCTGCCTCTTAACTCCCTCAGAAATGAAACACAAAAAAAAGACTGTGAAATCAACCTTTTCCAGACACAGATCCTACGCTATCTAACTTGGACTACTTTCTGCATTGTGCTTATTCAGTCTCTAGTACAAAGAATACCTTTTTGCCAGTGTTTAGGTACTGGCAGCAAAATCATGCATGGAAAATAAAGTAAAACAAACCATGGTAATGCTAGAGTATGAATGAAGAATTATTTTCTGTTGGGAAGACACTTCATCTCAAATGCAACTGAGAAAACGAATGAATTGTTACTTATCAACTGTTTCATACATACAATGTTTCTCCACAGAAACATGGAATTTTAAGCATATTGCCAATTGTATTGAAACAGATTGGCTGCTGCTGTTAAGAAAGATTTCTAGCTTGCTTTACCTGAGCTGGTAGAAGCAGGAGACTTGCTGCGTCGGGATGGGCCCGGGCTCTTGGTGGTGCTCCTACGTGAAGTCGAAGCTATTTTGGTATAGGAAGTGGATTTCACCACCCGACATTCTAAAAGACAAAGAAACTGCACAAGTTAGCAATTAAGAAAGCCAGAAAGATTCTATAACAGAAAGAGCACTGAAAAGCACAAACATTTAGCCCACGCTTGTTTTCATTCATCTTGAGGAGTTTTATGGGAAAATATAAAATCCGTATAAATGGCTCCATTAAAATCCAAGTACAGTATGTACCACAAGCCAGACAAAGAACTGCTGCAGTAATCCAGACTTCTAGATGCCATAGTTACTGAAGGTACTTAGGACAGCTTAATTTAACAGTGCTGAGACTACATATAAAAAATATTTGCTTTTGAAGATTTCAGCACAAGTAATGCAGTGGGGTGGGTTTTTTTTGTAAATGATCCAAATGCAATGTAAGCATTTTTGTCAACCTAGGCAGTTTCCTCTAGAAGAACTGCAAAGCTGCTTTTATATATCAAAATGTTAAGACTGTGCAAAATGACGCAGGTGTCTGTCACTCATGAAAGGTTTGAAGAAAGTGAAGCAGGTTTGTTGCTCCTGCTTAATCCTCTGGTGAGCAGCAGCCCACATTGTATAGCACACGCAATTCATCACAGGTTGAGGGAAATGGCACTACTTGCTCATAAGAGACATCAGTAAAATCAATGAAGAGGCAAAATTACCCTCCCACTTGAGAACACTGCAAGATGTTCAGGTTAGAGTTTATATACACCCACACAGCTCTGTAGGCATTCTTGCATTACGCCTGCAAAATGGTTCTTGGCCGGAGGATGAAAGAACTTAGTGTGCATAACACTGTCTTGCACTCATAAAGGATACTAAATTAATCACCAGACATATTATACAGTCGGGGGGCGGGGGGGGGAGATTTCCATTTCTTAGCCATTATACAATTAGAAGTCTGCAGCAATGTTTACACTGTCTTCACCTGACGATGTCAGTATACTTCACTTGTTTAAAAATACATCAGTAAACATTTAGCTCTGTATCAGACCTGTTCCCCATTTTCTTCCCGTGGTTAAGGTTCCTCAACACAGGTTAAGAGAAATAAACAAGAATTTTTTTCTCCCTAGTCAGAAGATACCATGTACAAGCCTGCACATTATTTAGTCTTCACAGATGATCAGTGAAGCCTGTAACATAGTTTAGACAGATTAGAGAACAAAGAAATAAAATTGAGCATAACTAATTAACTTAAACATATCCCACCAGAGAATGATGTCATGAAGTGTATTTCTCTTGGCTGCCCTAACTGTTTGTCTTTCATCAGGCTGTTGAAGGAAATGGAAGCAAGAACTGATGCACTGCTGAGGGAACAACCAGCACAGCTGAGGGCTGAGAGGACCAGAGAAATGCCCTCGTCTTCCCAAAGCTTTTCTTCCCAAGTCCTCCCACCTCCCTAATGCCCAACAGTAGCTAGTTTGTGTCTGTTGACATTTTATGTGATTCACTGATGACTACTCTCATTTTTATACTGAACTATGAGTGGAAATGGAGAAAAACATTTACTCTGTTGTAAGAGGAAATTATCAACTGAAAACAGGAGGAATCAGATGAAAACTTCCAATTAGATTCCATTAGGTAACTACAGCAAGAACATATATTGACATAAACTTCTCCTTCAGAAACCAGCTATACATGTCAAGTGCAAACCGCTTCTTTACTTTTCTTGTAAACAAGGATTTAAAATGACCAAACACCTAACAGCCAACTCTTTCGATCTTGTAAAACTATGACATAATCCCAGTTTGGGCACCATTCACAGGAATAAGCTAAAATCATTTGCTTAGTAGAAAAACTTAAGAGTCCATGAAGAACACAGCCAGCTACTTTCTGTAATATACTTTACCATGTAAAAAGTTCCCTGCTTTCAACGTGTAAAGAAAAAAACTATATACATCCCTCTCCTGCAGTTCGTGCTATGCACTAAAGCCTTAGCTCTCATCTTATTACAAGTACTAATACTCATTTGAGTTCTCTGAAAACCTTATAAGCACCCAGAATTAGAACAGGGTTAGAGATAAGATTCTGCATTTGAATGTGTATTTCCCCTCGTAGTGTTAGAAAGGACCAGGCAGAAAGTGGCACAAAAGGAAAGGGGAGGCAAGTAAATGCATGTCCAGGTTATGTTTTTATGCTACTGATACAATGCTGTCTAGGACAATACTCAAGACAGCCCTTATATAATTTCCCCCAACATGTTCAGAAATTAGAAGAAAATAATTAATAAAAGATTGTTGTTCTTCATCTGGGGTTTGTCACACATGGACAAAGACAGTGTGGGCGACCTGAACTGCAAAGGCTAACTGCATCTTGTAACCATCTTCTTTCTCTCCCACCAAGAAGTGCTCCTGCTCATATGCTACAGAGGGATAGTACTATTTCTGGGAAAGAGGGAGGTGGCAGACGGCTGCATCTACCAGGGCATTTGACCACCCCTTAATATTGATGGGCTCCTTAGAAAGGGTGATGTTAGGACTGGTCTGAAAATTGTCCTGATGGGCTACATACAGACCATGAACTATTATTTGAGTATCCCTATACTAGTGGCACATTATCCTATGAGGAAGCCACCTCTCGCAGATAGCTGTATGTTTAATCTCTCACCACTGGAGCAGAAAGACAGATGGTCATATGTTCATATGATAATTTGAGAAATAATCAATCATCACAGGATCACAGAGTGATCCAGGTCATACATGAGAAGATCTCTAGTCCAGTTCCCTGCTCAAAGCTAGAAGTAGTCTCACATTCACAATCCTGGTCCACTTGGGGGACACTTCAACCAACCCAAGGAACAACACAGCCGGGCATAAACAGTCCAGGAGGATCCTGGTGAGCATCAATAACAACTTTCTGATAGAGAAACCAGTGAGGAGAGATGCTCTGCTCACACTCACAAAAAAGGGTGGGCTCACTGGGGATGAGAAGGCTGAAGGGAGCCTTGGCTACAGTGACCATAAGATACTGGAGTTCAGGATGGAGCAGGGCAAAAAGCAAGATCTAATTCCGGAATTCATGAGAGCAGACTCTGGATTCTTCAGCAATCTTCTTGGAAGAGTCCTGTTGGATAAGGCCCTGGAAGGAAGAGGGACCCAAGAAAGCTGATTAATATTCAAGGATCACCTCCTCCAAGCTCCAGAACAGTCCAACTCAACAGGCATGAGCTGGAATGGCAGGAAGTCTGCATGTATGAACGAGGAGCTACTGGCAAAATTCAAACATAAAAAGGAAGTATACAAACGGTGGAAGCAGGGACAGAATTCCCTGGAAGGAATGCCCAAGTGGCATTAAATCTGGTAGGAGATGTCAAGGGCAACAAGAAGTGCTCCTTCATGTACACAGGGAACAAAAGGAAGACTAGGAAAAATGCACACCCATTACTGAATGAGGAGGGGGCCCTGGTGACACAGAACACGGAAAAGGCTGAAGCAGTGAACGCCTTCTTTGCCTCCGTCTTTACTAGCAAGACGGGCCTTCAGGAATCACAGGTCCCAGAAGCAGAGGGAAAGTCTGGAGAAAGGAAGATCTGCCGTTGGTGGAAGAGGATCAGATTAGAGCATGTAGAGAATTAGAAGCAAAGCAGACTCACATAGGTCCATGGGACCTGATGGGATGCACCCCCAAGTGTTGAGGGATTTGGCTGATGTCATGATGAGGTCACTCTCAATAATCTTTGAATGATTACAGTGATTGGGATAGGCGCCTTAAAGACCCAAGCAAATCTCACTCATTTTCAAAAAGGGCAGAAAGGAGTACCCAGGGAACTACCCAGGTCAGCCTCATATTGATCCGTGGGAAGGTGACAGAACAGTGAATCCTGAAAATCGTTTCAAGGCACATTAAGGACAACAAAATCATCAGAAGTAGTCAGCCTGGATTCAGCAGGGGAAATCATGCTTCACCAACTTGATAACCTTCTGCAATGAAATGACTGGCTTGGTAGACAAGTGGAGAGCAGTGGATACTGTCTACCTGTACTTCAGTGAGGCTTTCAACACTGTCTCCCATAAGATCCTCATAAAAAAGCTGTTGATATATGGGCTTCATGAGCAGACAGCAAGGTGGATTGAAAACTGTCTCAGTGGCTGCACCCAGAGAGTGTTGATCAGTGCCATGAAGTCTAGTTGGAGGCCAGTAACTAGCAGTGTACCCTAGAGGTTGACACTGGGACTAGTCCTGCTCAACATCTTCATTAGTGATTTGGACAATGGAGCAGAGTGTGCCCTCAGCAAGTTTGCTGATGACATAAAACTGGGAGGAGTGGCTCATACACCAGAGGGTTGTGCTGCCATCCAGAAGGACCTCAACATGCTGGAGAAATGGGCTGACAGGAACCTTATGAAGTTTTGACAAGGAGAACTTCAAAGTCCTGCACCTGAGGAGAAACAGCCCCATGCACCAATATATGCTAGTGGTCACCCAGCTGGAAAGCTGCTTGGCAGAAAAGGACCAGAGTGTCCTAGTGGACAAGATGACCATGGGCCAGCAATGCACTCTTGCTACAAAGAAGGAATACGGTATCCTGGACTGCATTAGGAGGAGTACTGCCAACAGGTCAAAGGAGATTCTTCTCCTTTATTCAATACCGGTGAGCCCACACCTGGAGTGCTATGTCCAGTTCTGGGCTGCCCAGTATAAGAGAGACATGGACATACTGGAGAGAGTCCAGCAAAGGGCCATTAAGATGATTAAGTGACTGGAGCATCTCTCATAGGAGGAAAAGCTGAGGGATCTGGGACTGTTCAGCCTAAAGAACAGAAGACTCAGGGGGAATCTTATTAATGTATATCAACACCTTAAGGGATGGTGCAAAGCAGACAGAGCCAGGCTCTTTTCAGCAGTGTTCAGTGACAGAACAAGAAGCAATGGGCATAAACTGAAATACAGAAAGTTCTGTCTGAACTTTTTCACTGTGAGGGTGACTAGACACTAGAACTGGTTGCCCAGAGAGGTTGTGAAATCTCCATCCTTGGAGCCACTCAAAAGCCATCTGGACATGGTGTTGGGCAACCTGCTCCAGGTGACCCTGCTTGAGAGGGAAGTTGGACCAGATGACTTCCAGAGGTCCCTTCTAACCTCAACCATTCTGAGATTTTGTGATACTCAGGGCTTTGTCCAGTTGTTCCTGGAAAATCTGCAAGTATGGAGACTACGGAGCCTCCCTAGGTAAACACATCCCAGTGCCTGACTGCTGTCATAGTGAAAATGTTTTTCTTTATCTCCAGTCTGAACTTATTGTTTCAATTTATACCTATCATTTCTCATCCTCCTACTATGCATTACTGCGAGGAGCCTGACTCCATCTTCTTGATGGAGAAGAGATGGTGACCCATTAGCACTAGGGGTTGGTGGCCAGGTCCCTTTGAACCCATCTCTTTTCCAGGCTAAACAAGCCCAGCTCCATCAGCCTCTCCTCACAGGGCAACTGTTCCAACCCCACTTCCCCCCACCGCACCCCCCGATGGTCCTCCTCTAACTGCCTCCAACTTAATGATGATTTCCTTGAACTGGTGGGCCTGAAACTGGACACAGTATTCCAGATGCAGCCTCACATGTGCTGAATAGAGGGGACTAATTTCTTCCCTGTCTCTACTGACTCCACTCCTGTTCATACAGCCCTGGATGCTGTTATCATTCAACTCTCTCTTCTCTACAGTCTCTGTCACAGAAATTTTCTCTCTTTCCCTATTTTTCCATTTGCACAAACCTTTTAAGCTCAGATATTAATCTCTGGCACAATTCTCTTTTTCCTCTCAAAAATAATCTGCAGGTCGTGAAGCACTAAAAGGTCATAGTTCAAATGAGCATATATTCTGTCTCATCACCACTGTGAACCCCAAGGTAAATTTTGTCAAGTTCCACGTTTCCTATGGGTTTATGAGTTTATTAATAAATGACATGGGCTACAGCATGGCCTGTGAAGACCCATGTGGGCAAGCCTTCAGTGCTGCGCTCACCAGGGTCAGGCAACTCATGCCTTCAAAGACTGTAGCAAGACTACTTACGGAGTTTAAGAGGACTTCCAGTCACGGCTAGAACCATCCCACTTCTTGCAAATAGATCTCAGCTCCCAGAACAGTTTAGGTATGCAATTCTGTTGTCACATTTGGTTTGGAAAATAGAATTTTACTGCAGGCAAAGATCCCACTCAGTAACCACACAACCACTGCTTGTCTCCTCTAAGACATTACCATAATCTGCCTGCTGCTGTAGAAGAACTATGTGTACATGAAAAGTAAGGGAAAACAACAACAAAAAAAGCCTGTTTTTTAAAAACTCACAGAATCTATACTGGTAAGGAAATAAACACATATCTTCTCCTCATCAACAGTATTCTGATAACTATACCATGGGTCCTTAGTAAGCCATGAAATAGAAGAGCATTTTTTCCTCTGATTTTCTTTTGATGCCAAAACTGTGTCAGAAGTAGATCTGAATTCCTGACAGAAAAGAGTTATACTGCCTTTCTCACTCACGTGGGCACGCTCAGCGGAGAAGAAACACCAGGTGTTTCTATAGTAAGTTCAGTGAGGAAATAAATGTATCACGATGCCCCAGTCCTTCCTATCACCATCAACTGACTAAGATTAAAGGAACAAAATGATGATACTCGTGCTAACTTGAAGCAAAAGAAGGTCAACTTTAAGGTCTGATCATAGGCTTTATTGTTTTCCAACTCAGAACACTGCATAAATAAGAATGTTTTTCCAGCCAAAACATCTTGCAATAAGATGTTCTACTGTGTAACCACAGACAGAACTACAAAGTAGGAGAGAGGAGCACAGACTATCAGCAGCGAGGCTAACAATGTAACTCTGCAGTCCCTTTATAGCATGGAATATTAACACAGAGGTCTGAGGCATTTAATGGACATTAACAACAATAAGGCTGAGAAAAAAAAAGAGGAAATATCCCAAGGCTATGATTTTACATCCTTGAGACCCCGTAGGGACAAGACAGGGAACACAAAGTTCCTGAAGATTGCACGGTAGTGTCAATGAGCAGTAGGAACTGCCACAATCAGGAGGAACCCCAATATATTTACTTGTGAGCTCTTGATTCTTCCTGTTGTCAAATGTGTAAAATGTAAACATGAGGTAATTAAGGGAGGCTAACACACAGAACCATAACGCCTCCAGTCTCCAGCTCTGTGATGTTCCTATTCCAAAATGTTTCATTAACTTCTATGTTCATTACATTTTACAATGGCAAGAAAGCAGCAGAGAGTAACTAATCTGCAATAAATGTGTCATAAGATGAAAGAATGTAACATGTTTCTAGAGAAGACTGAAAAGTTATCTGAATTACCAGGAGATCAAAAGAGCTTACTTGTCAGCTACTCAGAAGTTGACTGTACGGCCTTCATGAGTTCTTCCCAGGCTAAAATATCACACTCTCTGTGATTTGTGCTTTTTTGAGGTCTGTGTGTAGGGGACAGATATTTATTTTCTTGGCATCCCTGCCAATCTGTCTCTCTAAGATGAGAACATTTAACTTGGTTACAGCAACAGCTGTATCCTACAGATAAGCAAGGAGGGAGGATCAAGGATGTCTGCGGTTGTTGGTAAGCCACTTTACTGTGAGCCTTAGGCTGGTACCTTTTACCACTACTTAAACACATCAGCCTCACTAGCAGTGTCCTCAGGCCAATCAGTAGATCGTTACCCCAAATGCAGTACCGATTTTAGTTTTTAATGTTAAAAGTAATTTGTTCCATGTTGCTAATTCTTAATGCAGCTAATAAGATTTTACTTTTCAGTTGCATTCATGCCTTCAATTAAAACCAGTAATCTTCTGTTTGCAGAACCAAATTTCACTCTCTTCAGCAAAAAAGAAATGGTACCATCCTGTTTAGTGGCACTGATACACACTGCAACTCACCCAACCCTACTGATCAATCAGTGGCAGCTATGACTTGTAATTACGTGTTCAAAAGGGGACCTATCCTACAGTTTCCAGAAATGAAAGGGATAGAGGGTGTTTCACAGAGGTTTAAGTAACTTCAGATCTTCTGTCGTTATGGTTGTGCCTACTTCAATTTTGTTCTGCATGTTTTCCCATTCAGTGTATTCCTGATACAGACGGACAGTGATGTATGTGTAGAATACAAAATCCTCAACTTTCATCCCATGCACTAAGCTATCTGTCACTGTAAATGCACGATTTGACATCCCCTGATTTGATTTCTTACCAGTGACCAGTCCTCCACTCATGACAAAGATTAGGAATTTTGTCTACTTCAACTGTGTGATGAGTATTTGTGGTAGCAAACACCTAAATTCTCCTTTCTTTTCCCCTGCCAATAAGCATGGTTTGATTGAGGTATTAAATATAGCAAAAGTGAGATTTTCTTTCATGTGAAAAATTATTCTCCAATACTGAAACTGGCATAAGTATTCACTGATGAGGCAAAAGCTACGCACAATAAAATGAGAACAATTAAAGTCATCTATGCCTTATTGCAAATCAATAAAGTAGAAAATCTTGCAAGCTCTTAGGAACACAAATAGCTTCAATCGACCTAAGAATGATTTCAGATGTATGTACTACTCCAAAAAATGCCTTGTAAGTTAGAAATAAGCAAAGTATTCACAAATTCATTTATTATCACTAATATCTCATTCTGCTCTGCTGTGTAACTTTCAAAGTCCTTATTTGTTTCTAAATTCAGTGAAGTAACCTAGAAAGTTTTTCTAAAAAGGTAACTAATTTTTACGAATAATGAAGATGTTGCTTCAGGTATTTCCTACTTTATCTTCAAACATGCTCCTGTCTACATAACTCAGAGACACTATTGGGAGGACTGAACTCATCCAGTACTAGGTAGCTAAAAATATGATGCATACGTATGAACTATTCAGCCCATGGTACTTCTACCATCAGTCATAGAATCATAGAATGGTTTTGCTTGAAGTGACTTTAAAGATCATACAGTTCCAACCCCCCTGCCATAGGCAAGAACACCTTTCACTAGACCTGATTGCTCAAAGCCCCATCCAACCTGGCCTTGAACACTTGTTCAAGGGTTGTGATCAGTGAGGCAGAGTCTAGTTGGAGGCCTGTAACAAGTGTTCCTCAGGGGTCAGTGCTGGGTCCAGTCCTGTTCAATGTATTCATGAATGACCTGGATGAAAAGATGGAGTGTTCCATCAGCAAGTTTGCTGATCACATGAAACTGGCAGGAATTGGGCGCCCAGCTGAAGTGCC
>VZSF01004324.1:0-10190 GCA_013398295.1 Chionis minor
ACATGCAAGTATGAGAAAGAAAATCATGTCTGGTTGTTCTACTCACAAAAAGGCTAAGTCCCCTGAGGCAAAATCTGTTCCAAAGAAGCACAAACCCTCGCTGCAGAGCTTATCTTCCATGTTTATCTGAAAAACACATTATCAAGACAGGAACAGGTGGTTGTCGCTAATTCTTGATGTGAAGTACGTAAGAGGGAAAACACACCAGGATGAGCTTTAAAGAATGGCAGTCTCTTAACCACTGAGCATGAAAATCAGTTAGTGGAGAATAATGGCACAACAACAAAAAGGCAAAGAACTGGGAAGCAGTGAGAGAATGCTCTAAGCTAAGAGGAGGTGTCAGGGACAGTTGTGAGAAGCCGGAGTGGTTTAGTGTTGCACATGGCAGCTGGTGCATGCCGCAAGCGTCTTTCTCAGCAGCATCAGTGGTACCACTGCTTTATTCTATGCATCACTCAAAGGGCATCGGGTCATAATTCTCACTGCCACCCTGGAGCAGAAAACAGTGAAGTCCTTAGCAAAACTGCCGCTCGCAGTGAAATACCAAAATGAATTTGCTCCCCGTGCATTCATACCTCTTAAAGTTCTTGCATGGCAGTGACAGGGCAAAGGCACACGTTGCTCTTCCTAGGAAGAAAGGATTAGAAGCACTTCTTGAAAACATATGTGGAAAAGCAGCTATAAACCACATTAAATATTATGTTAAAATAGATCCGTGCTACAGAACTAAAGCAAGAACTATGCGCCCAGCCAAGGTTAGTCAACACATCTGTAGGTGTTGGGTATTCNGTTCAGGCTCTCACAAAGCAAAACCTCCATCTTCTGCATGAGCATCAAATCTGCTCAGAACAATATACATCCAGATTTTTTTGAGATTACTTCTGTCAGTAGCAGCATTAATTGCAATTATTGTAAGGTGTCATGTGGCCAAATGAAATGTGGAGATGTTGTGGTTTGGGCTGGACTGGCCACTGAGATGAACAGCAGTGAACAGATTGATAACCAGACCTTTCAGGATGTCACACAAAGCCTATTTGGGTTTCTCTACAAAATACAAATTCAGTATAGTACATGTCTACAAAATCTTATCTATAACAATCCCAGGAGCCTTCCCTCTCAGGAGAGTTCTTGGAGGTATAAATGAGGATGCCACAGTTTGTAGTTTTGCCATATTATTATCTGCTATTAGTAACACCATGGATTTCATAGCTCTCATATTGGATCCTGATATAGAAACTGATTGGACAAAGAGCTCGGTCTGACTCATAAGTCACCGATATTTTAGGCTTCCCTTGACAGAGGTGGTGATCCATTCCTAAGCCCATCATGGCTCCAGATTTGCTTATTTTACTGTTATTGAAGTGTTGGTGTTATGCTTGCATTGGAGGTGAGCTTCAGATAAGCTTTAGTGCTGGTGGGCCAAAGAAAACGCTGCAGCGACACCAAACCCCTCTATGACATCTCCTGAGGACAGGAAACAACTAGTCAAAACCCAACTGCACATATCAGCAGGGGTCAGAGATCATCACACTTCCCTGTGAGAGATGAAGGTAAGGGAGCAGGACAAGAACAGGACACCCTGGGTAGAGGAACCCAGGTGACTGACTTCAACTATCATTGAAAGAACCTCATTGTATTGTGAGTACAGTTTTACTACTAGTACTCATCAGTAGTACTCATCACTTTTTACATCAAGTTAATTGCATCATCTGTTGGACAAAAACGATAAAAGGAGTGGAAAATTTGGGTCAGTTTCCTGTTATTTTGGTTTTTCATCAGTTTTAAACCTGACTTATTTTCCCGCTAGTTTCATTGCACATGTGCCTTCTTCAGAGGCAGTTAGTGGTAGTCTTAGTCTGCTGTTTCCATATATTTTATTGCTCATTATATCCTTTCACTAACCATTAATCCCTACTTCACAAAACTTACTAAAGTGATTACCTCAAATCATAGAATCATGCCCTTTAATCTTTATTTGAAGGTGATTATTTCAAAGTTTAGTTTGATCACCAGGTATCAATCCATTTTCTTGGGTTTCATTTTCAGAGAATCTTACAAAAGTAGCAATTTCCTTAAAGCCAACAAGAAAAATGGATACAATTACAGGTTTTCCTTCAGAAATTGCATAAACAGTATTATCCTGGAGTATTTTAAGGATTTTCCCTGTCAGTCTCCTAGTCTTTCTTCTCATCTTTTCATCCTTTATTTCTACTTCCTCTCTTCTCCACCCACTCCACACAAAAACAGGTAAACTGTTAGTGTCATTGAGAAAAGGCATTATGGACAAGGCTGTCACCTCCTTTGCCTCCAGAGAAGCCCTTCCATGGTTCCAAGTATGAAATTCTTGATGCCTGCCTGAGACAAAAAAAACAACATCATTATTTCCTTCAATGCCCCCTTAAAACTCTTTTTTTGTGATGACAGGAAAACATAAAGATCTTTTGAAAACTTATTTAATTGTAAGACCACATTTTAACAAGCCAGATCCCTCTGTTGCTCTGTCACCTTGTAGGTATGTGTTTGCCACTTGTACCCATCAGCTAATCAGTTGGGTCTTATCCTAGCTTTAACCCACATTGTCCTTTAAGTAATGATGTCAATACTGATGTGCTTTTTCCCCCTACATTTGATGCCTTGGAGCCTTTTACAGGACACAAATAATGGTAATAATCTGTCACATACATACATTGGTGTTTCAGAGGCTTGTAAGTAATACTTTTATAGATAAATCAAAAAGCAGGTCTCTAATCTGGCCACTATCATCTGTATTTTAATTTCTGGATGCAGAAATCATTCCGAGTTTATTTACTGTATTGGAATCATAAGGGGATTGCAGAAGCTTTTTGTCTCAGTTTTAATCTGTAGTTATTTTTGCACAATATTACAAAGATGTATGTGACTTCACAATGAAGGATAAAATGTAAGTGTGAAAAATAACATCCTCTTCAAGTTCATAAAGCCTATATACACAGGTTACAGCGCAGGCCACCAAGCAGTATTATCTTAGGCATAATTACCAACCTTAACCGTCAGCTGGGAATCTAAATGTGCACTGATTTTTCAGATGGGCTCACCCTATTTGGAAACCTGGTGGTTCTGAGTATCATCTTACTTCACTACAACCCTAAGCAGAGATTTGGCAGCTTGAGCATAGCTGTTTGCCACAAGTATCAGAAAATGGCCAGTGTACCTCCCCATTAGCAAATGTAAGTTTAGAAAACTGTGTGCTCATTCAGGCTGATGCAAAGAAAGTATTAGACTGCAGGAGGAGATGAAGCAGCAGGAGCAGAGCTTGGTGAGTAGGCTTCTTCAAGACACATTTGAAATAGCAGAGATCTTTCAGCACTGTCAAATCCTTTACTTACCACACTTTTCCTCAATACATAATGCTTTCAAAATGGCAGGGGTTGGTTTGTGGGTTTTGGGGATTTTTTTGTTGGTTTTGGGGATTTTTTTTTTTTTTTGGTGGTTTTGGGTTTGTCTTCTGCTTGGGTTTTTTGGTTTGGTTTGGAGGGTTTTTTTGGTTTGCGGTTTTTGGGTTTTCTTTCAGAAAAAGCATTGCTGGGCATATGTCTGTCTTGCAGACCAGACTTGACAAGCAATACCATTAACTGACGGGGAATGTGAGAAGTTCAACTGTGTAAATGAGATTTTGTTTACCCTTCTTGTGTTTTCTGTATGTGTTACCTTTTACCAAGAATTTTAATCTTTTTCTCTGCATCTTCATGATTAACTATATTCATGTACACTATAGTAACCAAGCCCAACTGTCTTTAGCATTAAATAGTTAATATTGTATAAAGAATGTTCTCAGTAAAAATATTTGAATAGAATTAATTTAAATTTTCCCTCCTGTATCCATCCAAAAAAGGTAAAGGAGAGGAGCATCTGGAAACATCCGGACAGATCTCACATCTGATGGGGGGGGTTAAGGTCCCTCCTTGCTGCTGCTCAAGACCGCCAAAAAATCCCTAAATTGTGGCTGCAGTGCCCCCAGCAGGCTGACTGATGGCTTGTGGGAGAGGAAAAGGGAAAAAGGAAAAGGGAAAAGGGAAAGGAGAAAAGGGAAAGGGGAAAAGGGAAAGGGGAAAAGGAGAGGGGAGAGGGAGAGGGAGAGGGAGAGGGAAAAGGAAAGAGAAAGGGAAAGGGAAAGGGAAAGGGAAAGGGAAAGGGAAAGGGAAAGGGAAAGGGAAAGGGAAAGTCCTGAATTGAAAGTAACACCCGGGATCTCTCAGGTAATTGAAAACAACTTATATTTGGAAATGTTGATAAATTTGTCAGTAAGGATTTTGAATCCTCCAGTTTCCTCCATTGCTGGGAGATCCCACATCCGTTCCCAGTGCCTCAAATGGGCTGTGCAGAGTCCACAGTGAATCACAGGGAAGTTCAGATGTAGCGTACTTGAACACACAGAGTGTGGCAGTGAAAACAAGCTCATAAAGACACATCGTTCAGAAATACTGTCCAGAAACCCTAACAAAACAAAAATGTGTACATGATAATATTTCCATTTAAATCTGAGGGAGCAAGCCACAAGCTAATATGGAGTCAGAAACAGTTCCAGAGCAATGAAAGTGGTTTTCATTGTAATATAACTAGGTTTACTCCTGTAACTGCATCATGAAGCAAGACAGACATTCTGAATTTAAACTAGGTGTATTTGATAAAACCGACTTCATTTAGTCAAGATATGCAGTTCTTATGTAACGATGCTAAAGGTGGATGATCTGTTTGTAATCTACTAGCTGTTTCTTTCTCTTTATTTTATTGGCTGAAATTCTTCTTTTTAAATAAGATTCTTCTAATGAAAGTAAGTTTATATGCCATATTCCATTTCTGACTGTGATTTTATCTGCAGTTTGATTAATTAAAAGGTGAACAGGCAGGTGGTGGGTAAGTCATCATCTGACAGTATCCTGGGAGGACTTCAGGAGCTGTGTCTTTCAATCTCAATTTTCCCATTCTAACAGGTTTCCACACACAAATGAGTGATGAGAAGACAGACTGTAAAAACACATCAAGAAAAAGTTTTAATTTCTCCATTCTCCATTTCTTCTTCTTCTGTCCTTACTTAAATGGAAACAAAATATTAGATTCAACAGAATATTAGATAGATTAATTGATATTTTTAACTTCTTTAGAAGTTTTACTGTTTGAAAGATTCTGCTACCTGCTCAGAAGACCTTCTGAGAGCTCCATCCTGTAAGAATTAACTTAGACAGCATAATAGAATAGTTTGGGTCAGAAGAGACCTTAAAGATCATCTAGTTCACACACCCCTGCCATGGGCAAGGACACCTCCCACTAGACCAGATTGCTCAAAGCCCCATCCAGCCTGGCCTTGAACACCTTGAGGGATGGGGCATCCACAACTTCCCTGGGTAACCTGTTCCAGTGGCTCGCTACGCTGAGAGTAGAGAATTTCTTCCCAATATCTGATCTAAATCTTCCCCCGTTCAGTTTAAAACTGTTAGCCCTCATCCTATTGCTACAATCCCTGATTAAGAGTCAGTAGTGACCTCTGAGGAAGGCCACTCATCACTGGCCTCTGCTTGGACTTTGAGCCTTTGACCACAATTCTTTGAGTGCCACCATCCAGCCAGTTCCTTACCCACCCAGTGGTCCATCCATTAAATCCATGTCCCTCCAATTTAGAGACAAGCCATGTCGTGCGGGACTGTGCCAAATGCTTTGCACAGGTACAGCTAAATGATGTCAGTTGCTCTTCCCTTATCCACCAATGCTGTAACCCCATCACAGAAGGCCACCAGATGTGTCAGACATGATTTGCCCTCAGTGAAGCCATGTTGGCTGTCACCAATGACCTCCTTATTTTCCATGTGCCTTAGTAGAGTTTCTGAGTGGATCTACTCCATGATCTTGCTAGGCACCGAGGTGAAATGGACTGCACTGTAGTCCCTTGGGTCTTCCTTTTTTCCCTTTTTGAAAGTGGGTATTATGTTTCCCCTTTTCCAGTCCGCACGAACTTCACTGGACTGCCACAACTTCTCAAATATGACAGATAGTGGCTTAGCAACTTCATCTGCCAGTTCCCTCAGGACCTGTGCATGTATCCCATCAGGTCCCATGGACTTGTGCACCTTCAGGTTCCCTGGATGGTCTCAAATGTGATCTTCTCCTACAGTGGGCACTTCTTCATTCTCCCCATCTCAGCCTTTGCCTTCTGTGACTTGGGCAGTGTGGCTAGGGCTCTTGCCAGTGAAGACCAGGGCAACAAAGTCATTGAGTATCTCAGCCTTCTCCGTATCTCAGGGTAACCAGGTCTCTTATTTCCTGCCAGAGAGGGCCCACATCTTCCCTAGTCTTCCTTTTATCACTGACATACCTGTAGAAGCTTTTCTTGTTGCCCTTGATGTCCCTGGCCAGATTTAATTCTATCTGGTCTTTAGCTTTCCTAACCTTATCTCTGTGTGCTCAGACTACTTCTCTGTATTACTCCCAGGCTACCTTGTCCTGTCCTTGCTTCCACCCTCTGCAGCTTTCTTTCTTCTGTTTGAGATTGTCCAGGAACTCCTTGTTTATCCATGCAGATCCCTCACTTGACGTTGTTGGTAAATAACACAGCTCAACTATGTTCATGAAAAACAATATGCCTGCCCTTAAGGGTTTTCATTTTTTGACTTCAGTAATTATACAGCCTGGGTCAGCTCACTTTTGCAGTATTTTAGGTCATCATATTTACAGAGAAATTCAGAGGAATTTTTTAAACTGTGAGACTCCAGACCACAAATGATCCTTTTTCTGCATCTTTACAAGCTGTAATTTAAAACCAAGCTTTTCATCTGTGGGGGTTTTTTTGTCTGTTTGGTTGGTTTTTTTAATTACCTAACATCCAACAGTCTACTCTCTGCAAAGAAGTCATAGCCACGGCTGTGCTGTGCTGTAGCAACGCACCACAGAGGCAGCTGACCCAAGTACGGTGGTTCACACCAGTGTATTACCCCAAGGAGACAGTGAAGCTCCAGTGACTGACACAGGGGACCTGATCTTACTCATTTTCCTTCTCATTATGAAAAATTCAGACAAAGAAGACAGAAGGTCTGAAAGATGGACACTGAAGTGCAATAGGTCATAGATTCAAAGAGTTCTGGTTTTATCCATTTTTTAAGTTTGCAAATCAAAAAGACTGAAAGATGAAAGTTTGCTGCAACAAAACTAGAACAGTCACAATTCTGCAAACTAGTTTTGTGGATCACATTCTGTAAATCAAACCACTTATCTTCTTTTTCTAGGTTAAAAATATCTTACATCTACTTAAATGACTGAATCACTGAAAAGAAAAAAAATAAAAGAAAGATGTATAGTTTCTGGTCAGTTAATTAAAAACCATTTGTCCCTTACAATAATTAGAATATGATACATTTTTCAGCATCATCCATATTTGTTTTGCATTAGCTCTAGAAATATGAGTTAATTAAAATGTCAGGCATGTTTGATTGAATACAGTGTACTGGGTCCAAACCTATGAGTTTAATCAAAGGGCGCTCTCCATCAGAAAGGATGAAGAGTTTTATGGGATACATGAGGCCATTCTGTCTGATCCTTTTGTTTTTTCAAAAAGCCCCATAGTGGAATATGATAGTAGAGAATAAATGAAACTCAGCACAGTAAAAGATCTGAAGAAAAGTTCTACAAATGTTTGTCATTAGCCATTACAGTGGTTTGCTTCACTTTCCTTACCAATGAAATGGCCCGCAACATGGTCCTACCCAGTGTAACTATTTTCCTGTCTCTGCTGCTTTAATCACATGGATATAACATGCTAAAGTGCACGCAAAAATGTTATAAAAGAAGCAGCCCTTATTCGTAGTAGCTAACAGATGAACTGAGCAAGATGGACAAGAGTGAAAGTAAAGCAGAGACTGAACAACTTTCCAATGCAACTCAATGTCAGAGCTGAAATGCAGTTCATGTCCCTTAATCTGTTAAGTATGGAATGCTTGAGCTTGCCTCAGGATGGCTGGAAAGTTAAAAACTGACAGATTAAAAGCTGGAAAATTCAGCAAGAGCTGTTCAGTACAAAGATACCACCTTTGGCCTTGAATAAATTTCTGCAAGGTGAATGGTTATTTAGGAGAGCTAGAACTACATCCGACCTTGTTCTCGTAGTCTTCCCTGGGCATGTGCCATTGGCTGTTGTTGGGGACAGTAACTGGATGCCACAGCTGTGAATATCTGACGTTCATTTGTACCCTGCAGATCGCAGAATCAGAGAATAATTTAGGCCTGAAGGGACATCTGGAAGTTACGTGCTCCAACTGCTGCAGCACCATCTTTCAAGTTAGACTGAACTTTAAAGCCAGATCTGGCTGCTTAGGGTCACATCAGTCATGTTTTGAACTGATAACACAGCTGATGATAAAGCAGACCCGGTCTTTGTCGTGCTCCACCACCACAAGCGGTCGCTGCTGGCTTAAATAAGGAAGAATATAATAATTACAATCAAAAAGAAAGGTCTGTGGCTGCACACTGGCTAAAGAGCAAAGCATGAGGGTCTCCTTTTCTATCCTGTTGGAAATAATTTTTTTTTTTGCTGAGGAAGAAAAAAAACTACCAAAAAATGTAAGATATAACATTCCATGTATCTTTTATATAGACCTTGTGATTCTTTGGGTTTGGGTTTGGCTTGTGTTTTTTTTTTCCTGTGCGAAACTTAAAATCAAAACAAGCAAGTAAGTAAAAGTTAAAAAAAAACAACCTGAGAACCTAAAATATCTTGTATGTGAGCACATCCATGCTCATTTTAAATAGGGTGCCTTTGTTTTTTTAGTAAGAACCACATGCCTAGCCATAACATTTCTACAGACACAAATCACTGTATCAAATTTAGATCATTAATTCTACCTCATAGGTGAGCAAATTGTTGTATTCTGATTCAGTAACTCCTTTACAGATTCTGAAATGTTTTATATAAGGAGTATAAAGCTGAATCTCATCTATTAGTTGCCATTTTCTCTATGAATAAGTCCTTCCTCTTTTCTAAATACATTAAAGCATTTCTTTCTCCAGAGTACTTTTGTCACTGAGCATCTCTTAAGAATCAAGAAAACTGGTTTTGAAGGTGCCTTTTGTTAAAAACTGGGCTCTAGAAATAGAGCAGCACAGTGCTATCTACAGGCATGTCCATGTTTAAAAATATTCTCTTCTGCCCAGAATTCTCCTTTCTTAAAGTCTCTATCCTAAACTATCTTGAATACCACGGACAGATGAGCAGCCTAAAGCAGCTAAATTTGATTTCAATGCATCATGAATATCATTAATATACCCTGAAGTTTTAACTTCTGTCGTTATATACTGGTGCAAGGAGTCGGTCCTTACCCTTAGTCCTCCATATCCTCACATGGTAGACTCTTTTATCTCCCTTCTCTCCTGTGGATGTTTTACCACAGCTTTAATCTTTTCATATTTCTTACAGAAATATTTTGGATGAAATTTTCATGTTATTCAGACATTTCTATGGTTTTGACCTAAATTAAAATAAACCCATATATATGTACATGTATATACACATATACACAGGCTTATGTGTAGAATATGTAACCATATTAAAGCAATAAAAAAGAATCAAATGTTCTTTTCCCATTTCTTAAAGACATACAAAATTTTTGGCATGACAGTTTACAATACAAAACAAACTTTAAACAGTGTACTAAATATGAACATCCAAAAACTTTCTGGAAACACTCATGAAACTGGAAAGTTTCAAATTACAAGAGTGCTCCCTGTTGTGGAGTATCAATATTGGCATTCCTGGCTTACTGAAGACTGTTCATGCCCTATTCAGGCATTTGACAGCCTTTTCAAACTTTTCTAAGTATCTGGCCCTTATAAGTTATGTCCCTGGTCTGTTAGTTTGATATTATGATATCACTTGATAATAAAAGTAGTTAGTCACTTCTTTTCCTAATCTGTTCTTAGTTAACTGTGCCTCTTTTTGCTTAATTTAAATGTATGTTCCTGTATTCCTGCTTTTTCTAAGTCCCTCAAAATTCAGCGGTAGCTATTCATAAATCATATTTGTCAAAAGATTATTTTGTAAGCACCTTTTCAGACTCTTTAAAACTTTCAGCTTCTTCTAAGACTATGATACAACAGCCTCTGAGTTTGGAAATGGCACAATAAGCTTGAACACCTCCCATTACTACGCCCTGTTGGATATAAGGGGCACT
>VZSF01004326.1:849-10969 GCA_013398295.1 Chionis minor
CCCCCCCCCCCCCGGCCGGCGGTTGTCCCCGGGGGGGGGGGGGGGGTGTGTCTGGATGTGACATCCCCTTCCCTCCTCTCGGCAGAGCAGCAGCTCCAGGCAGAGCCTTTCCAGGGTGCCCAGTGCCAGGCACAGCCCCGGCCGGCGGCAGAGCCCCCGGCACGCTCCCAGCCACCCGCAGCACCGGGCTCCTGCTCCCTCGCCGTCCTTCCACCCGGCCCCAGGAGGGGAGAGCAGTTCAGGTGGCAGTTTGATGGCATGGCTGACGGTCCATGCGGGCAGCAGCGTCCTCGGCGCTCTGCCAGGCACAGTTGGGATGGATGCCGAGGCGGCCGAGCTTCGCACTCCAGCCCCCGGCACAGTCCGGTTCCTGCCTCCCTTATAGGAAACCCTCCTTCCGGAACTGCTCCTTCAGGATGTCTCTGTACTGGTCGAAGCCGCCCTCGATGCGGGTCACAGTGGCATTCTCGCACACCCACAGCTCCTGGCACACCAGGCGGATGAAGCGCTCGTCGTGGGACACCAGAATTAGACCACCCTGCCAACGCACAAGGAGGGGAGGGAGAAAAGGGAATTTAGCGGAGCACAACCCGGGGCCCTGTGCCGGTGACCTGTACAGCAGAAAGTATTTAGCCTCCCCTCTCAGCGGGCAAGCGCAGGGTTCGTTAGTGGCTTTTCATGTCTCTGACAAGTGCAAGGATGGAGACTCCAGGTGGAGTCAATGACAGTCAAAAGGTGGCTGGCCAAGGCCCCAGGCATCCTCAATTCAGTTTTTGGTTGACAGGAAAATTGCCCCAACCCAAGCAACTATAAAGCAGTGAGAACCAGGGTGATCACAGTGGTATCTGGAGGCTGAGTCTCTGGAGATCAGCCATAAATTGCATGGAAGGAAGAGCCGAGAGGCCCCAAGGAAAGGCTGAGCACCACATGTGGCACATGAGAAGTCACAGGGTGTAGGTGACTGGCCAAGACGGGGAACGAGGTGCTCTCTGGTCTACTGTTGCCTCTCTTGGCCACTCTCAGCCAAACCCAGCAAGTGAAACAAACCACCAGGATGGACAGCTAAGGCAGAAATGCAACTGACTCTTCCCAACATCTTGGACTTGAAGCCATCACTGGTATTTCACTGTCCACCTCTGGCTGAGATACCAACTAACCCGATCTGGAGGCTGCAGGGAGCATTAGAAAACCAGGAGATCTCACCGAGGGAGCCTTACCCGGAACTTATTCAGTGCCTTTGCCAGCGCCTCAATGGTCTCCATGTCCAGGTGATTTGTCGGCTCATCGAGGATGTAGAAGTTTGGACTGGAAGAGAAGATGGCTCTGAGCATGCACTGGAACAAGCCCAGGCTGGATCTGCACCCCTTCGCACTGCAGGGACCTCCACCAGGCTGCTGCGTTACCCATGAAAAGCCACAGCCACCAGCATCTGCATGGCCCCAAGATCAGCATTGCCCAGCTCCAGGGACACCTGGTGTTTATCCCTGTCAGCCAAAAGCAGCAGGAGAAAGCCACCTGCGTCCTTCCACATAGTCCTGCCACGGTGACAACCTCCCTCCCCACAAAAGTCCCCAAGGACGAGGCTTCCGCGAGGCAGCAGAAAGTCCCTGGATGCCCACCTTCCTCCTGGTGAAGCAGGCTCCAGGGACGGAGCCGTGCAAAAATTAACAGCATCTGGGAGAAAATTACCAGGACATAGTCATCTGGGCAAAGGCCACGCGACTCTTCTGACCTCCAGACAGGCTGGCCACGGGACGCACAGCCAGCTCCCCTGAAACGCCGTAGCTCCCCAGATGATGCCGGTACTCCTCTTCCGTCTTTCCTGCAGGAGCGTGTCACAACACAGCTACGGCACACCTGGTGCGACACAGGACCCTCGGCACTGTGAACCGCGGCTGGGCAGCCAGCGCCAGGCCGGCATGGCAGGGGGGGAATTGAGCAGCTGCTTCCAGGCAATTCTCTCCCAAGCAGGGGGTTTGCGGGGAAAACCTGACTGACACAATCAGGACAGGGGCTGCGGGGCTGCTGACTCCAAGCGACGCTGCCCCCAATTCCCTGTCACTGCCTTACATAAGTAGAGAAGGGAGCGGGAGATTTTGGCAGCTGGGAAAGGGGGAGGCAGTGCTCGTTCTGTGCCCAGCAGGAAAGCGGGTCATCAGCCCCCAAAATCCGGCCACGGTGGAGCACCAGGCTGAGGTCTGCTGACTGCCTACTGCCCCTGCACAACCAGCTCAGCTCCTCAAGGCTGGTGTCCTGAGCTTGTGCTGGATGTGGGGATTTAACCCAGAGCAGGTGGTGTTCCTTAAGGACTGAGGTGACAGAGCCTTCTGCCCAGGGCCACAGAACAAATCCACGCTGCTCAGCATGCAGCCAAGGAGACCTCAATGGCCCGCATTTCCCAGGATCTCCAACACTCACCTGGGAACTTTCTTGCCAGCAACTCTACGGCACTGATGTTCAAGTCCAGTTGATCCACATGGTGCTGGCTAAAATAACCGATCTTTAGGTTTCTGCAGAATGAGAAGAGAGACCGGGAGCTGGCACCAGGCCCGGTGACCACGGCGCTCACAGCTGAAGGGGGGGCAGCCACATGGGTGTGCAGGACCCATCCCCATCACTTGGGCAACCATCACTCCAAAGCACAGCCCAAGAAACCCCCCGGCTGCACCATTCCTCCCAGCCCTTCCTCCCAGGTACCTGTGAGCATGTCGGATCCCTCTGACTGGTGCCAGCTCCCCCATTAAGATCTTTAGCATGGTCGACTTGCCAGCTCCGTTTTCCCCGACCTAGAGAAGCAGCGGCAGCATTGGAGAACGTGAAACCAACGAAGGTACTTTGGAGAGGGGGGCAGTGACCAGGGAATTTCAGCTCGCTGGGACGATTACGCAGTGGAGGGGGGCAGAACGAGAGTCTAACCAGCAGCTCCAGCTACCTGGAAGCTGCATGAGGAGCACCACAAACAGCAGTGCTAGGGGATGTTCCCTCCCCAGCCCTCCAGCCTAAGAATTACCTGGTCCCGGCCTCATTTGCAAGCAAATACCATCTCTCTGCTGCCCCAGCCAATGTACCAGGAGCCCCGACTACATGCTGTCTGTCAGCTACCTAACAGACAGTCACAGAGAAGATGGACCCAGTCTCTTCTCAGAGGTGCCCAGGGAAAAGATGAAGGGCAACAGGCAGAAGTCACAAATTCCAATTGGTATTAGGAAACTGTTCCTCATAATGAGGATGATCAAAAGCTGCAATGGGACACAGAGGAATGGGAGTAACATTCCTCCACAGTGACACCCAAAATTCAACTGGACAAGGACCTGAGCAACCTGACCTAACATCAAAGCTGGCCCTGCTTCGAGCAGGGATCTCCCAAGGTCCCTCGTAGCCACCATTATTCCGTAATCCCACATACCACACAGATGCGGGACTCCAGGTCAGCAGAGACTGAGAGGGAACGAAAGATGTAGTGACTCGGGTCGTAATAGAAGTCTACTTCATCTAGCTGCAGGATAGGGGGGGAGAACTTCTCAAAGCCATCGGGGAACCTGGGAAGGCAGGAAGAGGTGAGAGATGGCCAGGAACTTCAGAGACCCTGCTCCCAGCGTCCCTGGGACAACTGCTGCAATCCCCCAGGTGGCAAGGGCAGCACGCAGGGCTTTTGGGAGGGATGGTCGCAAGAAGGGGGCACAGATCTGCAGCCTTGGCCCCAGGAGGGAACCCAACATAAACATGGGGGCCTATCTGGGCTCCCTCTCAGAGTAAGGCTGGCCCACAGGAATTGTCCCAGCAGGGACAGGACCCGGCAGAAGCTCACGTCACAAAACGGAGCCAGGTGTCCTCCAAGCAAAGGCTGAAGGAACACTTACTTCATGATCACCTCAGACTCCTTGTCCACAGGTTTCAGCTCTGGCCTGCAAGAGGAGGAGACAGGTAACCCAGACGCCTTGCCCTGGGGGTCTGTTCCCACACCAGAAGACCACATAGAGTCTTCAGTTCTGGAACGCCTCATCCTAGCCAAAGCCTCTGGACCAGAGACAGAGCACCCAAAGCCCAAACCATCCTGGTATCACCCAGGCACCTTGGGAATCCTTGTTTCTTCCCATGAGCACTGGCCCCTCCCCACCTCCCAGGCACTCACAGCTTCTCCAACAGCTTGAGCTTGCTCTGCACTTGGGATGCCCGGTTGGCATTGTAGCGAAAGCGGTCGATGAAAACCTACAAGAGAGAAGAGCATCAGAGTGCCGCAGGTCCTCTTCAGCCCCAGCCACCCCGCTCTGCTGCCAAAGCTCCTGCAACAACAGAGCCACATCCACGGGTCACTGCAAGACCAAACAGCAGCAAAAACTCCAAGAGCGGAGATTACCGGAAGCAGGGAAGCTTGGGAGGTTCACTAGAAGCACAGAGAGAAGGACGAGGCTGGGAGAAGCGTGCCCCAGTACTACTGGCTTCTCTCCGTACCTGGATGTGCTCACGGTACTGCTGCTGGGCTTCGTACTCTCGCTGCTGGTTCTTCAGCCGTTCCTCCTTGATCTTCATGAAGTTCTCGAAGTCCCCACGGTATGTGTCCAGCCGCTGCGAGTGCAGGTGGATGATGTCCGTGGCCACCGCGTTCAGGAAGTTCCTGTCGTGGGACACCACGAGGATGGTTGACTGCCAGGTCTGGAGGAGACAGCAAGAGGGAGGCCTGAGCATCACCAAGCCAGAGCGCAGTGCCTGGTCCCACCACTCAGCCAGGCGAGACACCAGCCTAGAGGATGTCTCCATCCCTTGCTCTGTCCTGGGGCTTCCTGTGACACCATACCTGCAGGTAGGTCTCAAGCCACAAAATGGCCCTCACGTCCAGCATGTTCGTTGGCTCTGAGGGAAGGGAAAGAGGCACTGAGGTCAGGATGGGTGAGGACGGCTGGATCATGCTTTTTTACACAGGAAAGGCTGGCGATCAGCATTGTGGAGGAAGAGACCCTGCATGGCAGCCTGACTCCACAGCTCAGGGGACTCACACGTGTGGGGTGGGGGGCCAAAGCAAGCAGGCACAGGGGCTGAGGCTCAGCCAGGGACGCTCCCCCCACTCCATACTGGTACCTGCGCCCTGGTGCCCAGCACTAGCGCCTCGCCCAAACCCCCCCGCCAAGGTGGGCACATCCCCCGGGAGCCAGCTTTGGGTCACCCCCTGCGGCGAAGGGAGTCCCCCACAGCGTGGGCTGGCAGCCAGGGCCCATCACAGGGCCAGGCGAGGGAAAGGGACTGCCTGGGGCATGGTGACACGCAGACCACCCAGCTGGGACACGGGGCAGAGCTCTGCTGAGCACTGGGAAAATGTCCGCCCAAGCAGCCTTCCCCGCACCACCGCCAGCTCTGCCTGCCGTGCCAGGGGAGCATCGACAGCCCTGCCAGTCCGGCCCCGTCACGCAGGGCTATTTTGAGCAGGCAGCTAAAGGCCACGGCGCGTCCCCAATCCCAGCAAGGGCACAGGCAGGCCCAGCAGTGGAGTCGGAGGGGACTCACAGTATCGACTTACCATCCAGCAGAAGGAGATCTGGCCTAGGAAAAACAAGACACGGGTATCAGAAGCAAAAAGAGAACACGGTCGGTGCAGAGCGCATTTCATCACACATGCAGAGTTGTGATGCCTCCATCGCTCCGCACCCCGAGAGCCTGAGTCAGGAGGACCCTCTGGCAGCAACCCTGCACCTCGCAGCACAGACAGCAAGGAGGCTTAACCTCATGGCATGAAAGTCTGGACACCAACCTGGCAAACAGGGCTCTGGCTAAGGCCAGTCTCATTCTCCAGCCTCCGGAAAACTCTCTGAGGAGAGAAGATGTTGCAGAGAGGGGTTACTGTTTAACACAGGACAACTCTGCATTTGCCTGCGTGCCTGCCAGTCTCCCTGCTCCCCTGCGGCCCTTTCAGCTCTGCTGTAACCCAGAGACAGCGTGTCCCTCCAGAGACCTCATGCCCAGCACAAGGTCCACGGTCCAGCAGGCAGGTGGATTGGCTCCCTCAGGGCAGAAGACCGCACGGGAAGGGCAGGAATAGACCCTCACCCTCCCACAGGGCTCCCCTCCCTTACAGCCACAGCAGTGCCTGGGGGCCTGCCAGCAGCAGCGTCTCCCCAGCCCCATTTCTGTCTCAATGCCCAGAACCTGGAGACTTACTTGGTTGTCTGTTGTTGCATCTTTGCGTTAAAGCCCAGCCCAGCGAGAATGACGGATGCCCTGGGGAAAAGGAGAGAGAAATGGAACCCAGCCACAGCATCCAGCTGCAGAGCAGAGTCTGCGGTCCTGGACCCACAGTCACCAGGGGGACCCTGCTGCATGGTTTACAGCCAAATATTCTGGCACAGGAAAACTGCCCTGCATGCCCAAGAGCAGCGCTTGGCTGGGAAATGCAGCCCAACACGGCACAGCATCCACATGAATTCCCAGGAGATTTGCAAGAAGGTTTCAGCTCTTTGTCCAGGAAGAGAGTTGCTACCACCAACATCCCAGAAAAGTTCCCCAGGCCACCAGGAACCTGAAGTCTGAGAGGAGCAGGAGCACCGATGCAAGCCATTTGGGGCAAAATTAATCCCCCCAGCTTCAGGGGGAAGCTCGACTACTCTTAACCCAGCAGAGCTGTGACAGAAGAAGAGACAAGAAGAGGAGTAGGGAGAGCACCCCATCCCCACAAGCTGGATCCCAGGGCCACAGCATCACCCTTCCATGTCCCACACCACTGCCCATGACAACAAAGAGTGGTGCCCACAGGGCTGTCTCACCTTGCTGGGGCCTTGTCTGCCTCAATCTCCTCCAGCTTCGTGTAGATCTCCGACAGCCTGGCACCTTCTGTCCCTTCTCCCCTGGGGCAGAACAAAGACGAGTGTGTGGGACTGACCAGGGTTAGGGCTTGCGTGCTGGTGGAGGCTGATCTCCGCAAGCAAGATGCAGCCCAGCCCTGCTGGAGCCCTCCATTTGAAGGGAGAGACCTCAGAACAAGACCTTGTGGTCAAGAAGCCACAGAAGGGCTGGAAACCCCGTGGCAACATCTCACCTGCCAGCATTAATCTTAGCTGTCAGATCCCTCTCCTCCCGCAGCAGGCTCTCGCGCATGGTATCGCACTCCAGCACACTCTGCAGCGCCGGCGTCTCGTCCCCTGCCACCTCCTGCTCCACATGGAGGATGCTGATGTGTGAGGGGATGCGCAGGCTCCGGCTGGCAATCATCTTCAGCAGCGTGGTCTTCCCCAGCCCATTCCTGCCCACCAGCCCGTAGCGCCGTCCAAAGGCCAGGTTGAGGTCTGCTCCCGCCAGTAGGACACTTAAAGCAAGAGAAGGGGCAGGTCAGTACCTGGTCAGACTGTCCCATGGAGAGGGAGACAACTGACAGCCACCTGCCCCAAGCATATTTCAGGCTGTGCTGGTGCCAAGCAACTCTCACAGACTCCTCCTGCCCAAAGCCAACAGGATCAGGTGCCCACCTTGCTTCCTCATCCTTCCCAGGCCCTCCGTCATTTCCCAACCGCTCTCTCTCAATGACCCATAGTCCAAAGCCCAGCCAAGATCTCTCCCACCTCCCTGCCTGCACTCACCGCTCACCGAAGGACACATCGAAGTTCTCGATGCGCACATCATACGACTTGTTCTTGCCTGATGACTCCATGCGAGTCTCCTTCTTGCTGGCAGCCTGGCTGGCAGACGCCTCCTCAAGGACCCTACAGGCAGGCAGAAGAGAGAGAAGGGGGCTCAACAGGAAAGCTCTGGTACAGCCAGATCCCAGCCACGCTCAGCAGAGCGGGATGGGGATGTTTGAGGTGCCCTCCATACTCACAGAGGGCCAGATGACTTCAGGGAATCCCGCTCCATCCTCTTGTCCTGCTTGGCTTTCAGCCTGGCTTCTGCCTTCTCCAGTTTCTTGGCATCCACCATCTGGGGCACAAAGCAGAGAGTTTAAAGAAGAGAGAGCAACTTCAGCAAAAGCCCCAAAACCCCAACTCCAGGAGAAAAGAGATCAATCAACCCCTCATGCCTGGAAGGAGGGGAGGGAGGTAGGACAGGGGAACTGGGACAGATTCAAGCACGTTTTGAGGAAGATAATCAGGCCAGGAAATTGCTTCAGGAATGAAGTCCTAAATCAACTGCTCATGCACAACAGTTCTGCCTCAGCAAGGCAAAGAGTTTGGCTGACCCAAACGTACGGCCAGTTTCTGTGGTTCCAGGGACCTGGGTCAGCCAAGCCACTTCAACAGCAGCAGCCTGCTCCCCAGTGCCTCCTGTGCTCCACCCTACACCTACCCTTGTCCTAAGCCACGAGGCGTGTTAAACTTTAGCCGGTTTGGAACAAACTCAGCTTATGCAGCGGATCAATCAAGACAGAGACAAAAAGCATTTAATTAAACCTGAAGGCAAGAAGGAGCCAAGCTTTTTAACCTGGCCTCTGGTCTTGGCCAGGCGCTCAGCCCACTCCAGCTTATTCCTGCGTCAAGCCAAATATTTGTGGCTGACCAGGAACACTCCTAGATATTTCTAGGCAACTCTACAGCCACTGGAGCACATTACAGACCTGTACGCTAGACTGAAGAGCGTTTTGTTACCAGAGCTGTGACCCCGTACCTACAGACAGACTGAGTCACTCCGTAAACTATAACGAGCTCCCTGAATCTCCCAGTAGGACCTGTCCTCCAGAACTTGGGAGGCCTCCCGAGGCCTTCTCTGAACTGTCTCTGATTTTTCTGAAGATCTTTTTTGAGCTGCAGACATGGGAGCCAGAGAGCAAACCCAGCAGCAACAACTCTGGTGCCAAAACCAGCAACAGCTGCCAGCTTTCACTTAAGACTCCCATTCAGACACACGGCGATCGCGTTAGGTCTCAGCTTCCAAGCAAGGGGTTCTCATCCTCAACATATTACTCCAGGAAGGGAGACCTCTACAAAAGACCAGCCTAACAGAGAGACTGCCCACCCTGTGCTGCGACCACCACCGTTGCTTTGTAGATGGCACAACCGCCTCTCCCCACACGCAGACTTTGGCACATCCAGTGCAGAGGGCAAGCCGGGTCGCTCCCGAGCAGCCACACGTGTCATCTGCAAAGATGTTCCGCTCTCCTCCACGTCACAGAGCGTAACCGCTCCCAAGCTTCTCGCCTCCTGATTTTATTTCTCAAACCACGACAACCCACGGCCGTTTCCAAAGCTCGGCTTACAGCCTCCCCACGGCAGCGCCCTGGAAAACAGCTGCTCCATGCTAACTCCCCACCTGTAACATCCAGCATCTGACCATTAGCCAGGGTTTTATCTCTCACTGTGTGTGGGGAGACTTCATCCTGGTACACGCTAATTCCTCAGTCAAAGGCCTTGCAGTAGAGGCCAAAGGTCCTGCTGAAAGTCAGAGAAGCTGCACCCTGAGCACCACCACTGCACCAACCACACTCTGAAGCTCGTTAAGAAGTTATGGCAAAACAGAACTTGTCAAATCAACAAGCCGTTAACTTCTGTTGAGTCTCTTCCCCAGACCAAGGTCAAGAGTTTCCCAAATGACAGTGAAGCCGATAAGGAGGAGCAGTACCCCCCCGCAGCTGTGTCCATAACCACAATGGCTGCCTGTCCTGCCTGCTCCCCGAGGGGAAGGTGACCGGAGCAGGGAAGGACACCTGCAGCCCCACACATCAGTTGCTGCCACTGAGTCTGCTGGCCTACGGACGAGGGCACGGCCCCCCACTTACCGAGGTCTGGCCTCTCTTCAGCAGCAGCCCCGGCAGCAGATCCACGCTGGCATCCGCTGCAACGAGACAGTCGGGTTGGTGAGCCAGTGCCCCAGGGAGGCTCCACCAACAGCTGCCCACGGCCAGGCAGGACTGTCCCCTCTCCAACAGGAACAGAGGACCAAAGGCTGCTCCTCTGTTCCGCCCCAGCTTGCCATGTGGGCAGCCAGGCGCCACTGGAAGCAGTGGGAAGAGAAAGCCGGGGAGCATGAGGCGCGTGGGGAACTGCTCCCCAAGGTCAGGCGAGTGCAGGCTCAGCGCCCAGAGCCCGTCCTGGCCACCAGCACCCCAACAGTGGGGCGTGAGGGACGAGGCATGGGTGGAGGTCTCCGGTGGGTGCCACTCACCGTATCCATCGGTGATCTGGGAGAGCTGGATGGGGGCGTTCAG
>VZSF01004327.1:222-14413 GCA_013398295.1 Chionis minor
CGTTTCCCTAACGGGCACCCACCGGCCTGTTCCTTTTCCCGATGTTCCGAACGAAACGCCGTTAAACCTGTTGCGCTCCTCTGTGGGGGCTGATTAGATCACGGAAGTTGAAGATTATTTATGTAGAAGTTTAAAATAAGCACCAATTATATAAGTTGGGTATTTAATAGCATTCGCGCGCAAAGCTGTTGATGTGTCAGTGTAGTAATTAATTATTTCCACATGAATTCCCGGCTTTGTCCTGAAGCGTTAACGTACTGCAAAGTCACGCTTGTAAGGTGAAATTCTACAATAACGGCCTTTTGGGCCGTATTTGACTCTGCTTTTTTATTTAGCTCTGAGAAACCTGCTGTAAAAAGAACGAGGCCGTAGAGATTTTTAAGTTTTTGGCTGCGGAGAGGTGGGAGCTCTGCAGGGATTCCCCTCCTTGGTGCTTTAAACCGGTGAATTTTCGTCTCCTGGCTGCTGTTCACAGACCCGAAATGGGGAAGCACTTCGTTAGAACGCACCCCCGAGCTCTTAATTCTCGGCTTTCAGGAACGAGAGCCGTATTTGAGCAGTTTTCGTGTTCAAAAAGGTTTAAGGCGAAGGCTCCGCGGGCGTTTTCGTGTGGGGAAGAAATGCCGAGGTCAAACATATTTCCTTAAGAAGATTTTCTCCTGTTTCCAGATCGAGGAGACTTGGTCTCCAAATCAGATTAGGGACGAGGCGTGTAATTAAACGTTATTGCACGGGCAGCTTGGGACTGACAGCACGGGAACCGCTCCACAATTAACAATGAGAAATTTTTTGCCTTGAAAAATCAGGAATTTTGGCTTCGCCGACGCTGGTTTAAGCAGTGAACACAGAGGCAGCCGGGCACGTGCTGAACTCTTTAAATATCAGCGAAGCGGAACGTGATCAAAGTAGTTTGTGAACCTCATGAAAAGAGACTAATTAAGGGCGAGCAGGCGCGGGTGAGGTTTTTTTAGATCAGTTTGAAGCGTTATTCAGCTCGTGTTGTGTGAGGCAGGTGTCCTTCATCCGTGAGGGAATGGTGGACGTAGGAAGTTTGGGGCTTTCCCCGCGGAATAATCCATCCGCGAGCCCCATTTCCCTTCGCGGGGCCTGATGCTGCGTCTCGTCCGCTCGGTTCGCGGGCTCCTCGCTGAGGCCCTTTCTCCCCAAGCGGCTCATCTAATTTTAGCTTGTGCTTTAAAAATAAGGGAGCAGAAATCGTCTCCAAGAGCTTTCACCACTTGTAAGCTTTCTCCCGAAGGAGGAAAGCGTGGCACTGAGGCAGGATGCAGTGAGAGCGGCCCTGCCCAGAAGGGCTTGGGGGTGCTGGGGGGGGAAAAGCCAGCCGGGAGCTGGCACCGTGCGCTGGCAGCCCAGAACCCCCCCACATCCCGGGGCTGCATCCCCACAGCGGGGGCAGCGGGGCCGGGGGGGGATTCTGCCCCTCTGCTCCGCTCGGGGGAGACCCCACCTGGAATCCTGGGTCCAGCTCCGGGGGTCCCAACTCCAGGAGGACACGGAGCTGGTGGAGCGGGGCCGGAGGAGGCCCCGGAGATGCCGGGAGGGCTGGAGCCCCTCTGCTGGGAGGATACTGGGAGAGCTGGGGGCGTTCAGGCTGGAGAAGAGAAGGCTCCGGGGAGACCTTCCAGCCCCTGCCAGTGTCTGAAAGGGGCTCCAGGAAAGCTGGGGAGGGACTCGGGATCAGGGAGTGGAGCCACGGGATGAGGGGGATGGTTTTAAGCTGGAAGAGGGGAGATTTGGGTGAGATGTTGGGGAGAAGTTCCTGGCTGTGAGGGTGGGGAGCCCCTGGCCAGGGTTGCCCAGAGCAGCTGTGGCTGCCCCATCCCTGGAGGTTCGAGGCCAGGTTGGACGGGGCTGGGAATGACCTGGTCCGGCGGGAGGTGTCCCTGTGTCCCTGCCCAGGGCAGGGGGTGGCACTGGGTGGGCTTTAATGTCCCTTCTAACTCTAACCTTTCTGTAATTCTATAACCTGATACTTTTATTTTACTAGTCTGTGGTTTTCTTGTCTCATCTGTACAGGTACAAGCAAAGTAATTCACTTTAGCTCCTGGCAAAGATGTCCCTCTCCAAAAGGGAATTGGATGAGCTGAAACCATGGATCGAGAAGACAGTGAAGCGCGTCCTGGGCTTCTCGGAGCCCACCGTGGTCACCGCAGCGCTGAACTGCGTCGGGAAAGGCATGGACAAAAAGAAAGCAGCCGGTACGTCCTGCGGGCTCCGACCCTGAGCCTGCAGCTGTTCGTGGAGGTGCTCAGGCCCCCTGACAGTGAAAATAGGTGCACAAAAAGCCTCAAATAGCCTTGAAATAGCCTCAGATCAGATTTAAGCTCGCTGCCTCTCGTCCTGGAAGACTTGCCCTCACACTGGGCTGTGTGGCAGGTCGTGGTGTTGTGTGGTTGTTGCCGGTGGTGGCTGGCAGTGTCTGGGGGGCAGATCCCCTCCTTGCGGGTGTGGAATCTGGTTTGTGTTGAGCTACTTTTATAAAACAATTCAAAAAAACAACACATTCCCCCCCGCCAAAACCTGGAAGCTCTCGAGTGTGCGTGGGGGTGATTCTGCCTCGGCCTCCATGAGGCAGTGGTGAGCACGTGCAAATCCACACAGACAAGAGAGACGTGATAAAAAGCCGTGGAATATCTTACAAAAACCGTGGAAGTAAAAATTAATTTAAGGCCTCTTTAGGAAAAGGAATTGAAAATGATTATTTAACCCATTGCACTTTGTTTTTTTCTTTTGACCGTTAGAGCCCTACTTTTTTTCTAGTCGAGGCCTGGACTCCCTTAATCCTTCAGCGTGTAAAACTCCTGACAGCCAGATGCGCAGATCCCAGAGGCCTCCGGAGCCCAGCTCGCAGCCCCCACTGCATCAGTCGGGTTGAATCCGCCTTTAAACCTGTGTTTTACAGCTCTGCAGAAGCCTCTGTGAATTCTCCGTTCTCCTGCTAATCCCAAGCACTGAATTCCGAATTTACGCAACTCCTTTTTCTTTTCCAGATCACCTCAAACCTTTTCTTGACGATTCCACCCTGCGATTTGTGGACAAGCTCTTTGAGGCAGTAGAGGAAGGCCGAAGCTCCAGGCATTCCAAATCCAACAGTGACCGGAACCGGAAGCGAGAGCTGAAGGTGATTATTGATTATTGATTGCTTTTTTTTTTTTTTTTTCCCTGTGGTTTGGTGGCTGTGGAGGCAGCACTGGTTCTCTGCCACACTTTCCTCTTCCAGAGAGGTACATCTTGTAATGCTTAAAGTTCAAGAGAAAAGACTCTTTTCCATGATGAAGTGTGTGAGCCTTTACCTTTGGGTTCTCTTTGCCTTCGGATGAGGTCGTGCCGTGCTCTCCTCACTGGCGGCCGAGGTGGGAAACTCGGGCTTTTGGTTTCTTTGACCATCTCTGCTGGGCTTGGGCAGCGGCGTAACATCACAGGGCTCTCTGTTTTCTTTCCTCCTCTTCACCGCTGCGTCGGCAGCGCTGTGTTTTCCCTGGGAGCCTGGGGTTGGTGCTCCCAGCAACTTCCTGTTGCTCTTCCTTGCCCAGACGCGCTGCGTTTCGCTCTGCCAGCCGGCTCTCCCCGGCAGCGAGTCGGTGGGGCTGATCTGGTGGGGTTTCGTTCTCTTTTTTTTTTTTTTTTCCCCATCCGGAATCAACAGAGGGTGATTTTTGACACCACCTGTCATAGCACAAGGTTAATTCCAGCAGGGATTTAATGGCTCTCTGGTGTTTCTCCCATCTAACGCTTGTCTGGGATGGTGGAAGTCTCACGGCTCCAAACCTGTTTTCACTTCCTTTCTTCTCTTGAAGACTTTACTTGCCATCTTCTGGAATTGCATTTTTTCCATCACTCGCATACCGAGTTTAAAAGGGGCTATTCTCCATGCCGTTCCCCACTGACAAAGTAAGTTCCCTTTCACTTTTTCCGAGGTTCCTATTTTATGGCAATCTGTGTTTCTCTGTGACGGTTTTAGTTGGCACTTAACCTCAGCTAGAAGAACCCTGTTCAGGATTTGGATCTCTTCAGGTGTGTTGGGAGGCAGCTGCCGTTCCTCCCTATTTTCTGTTAGAAACTTGCTTTTTCTCCCTCTGTCTGGCTGAGGCTTTAACCGGTGCCAGAAAGGGTCGCCTCCAGGTCTGGGTGTGTTCACCGGTTAATGAGCGGTGCCTTAAACCAACTCCCACCCTGCAGAGCTGGTACAGGAGGAGCCAATTTGCCTATTGTAACCCAATTTACTGCTCTGGAGAGGTTTGGGTTCGTGTGGCCCAGCCCCCTGTGAGCAGCGGTAGCTTAAAAGCACTTCAGTCTTCCGCAGCTTTCTTGGTCACGACAGAGGTGCCAAAAAGCATCTTTTGAGTATTTCCGCGCTGCCGTTCCGCTTTGATTTGCCTATTGGGCTGCCATAGCCGCGCGCCGTGCCGAGCTGCCGCGGGGGCTGTTCGAAAGCGAGGTTTTGGCTGAGCTGGTGGATCCTCCCGGCTTTCCTCCACCCTCTTGCTTCGGACCTCTCGGGGAGATGGTGGAGAAGGAGAAATGTCATCAATCCCATCACGGCTTGGTGCTTCCTGGGGGCAGGATTGCCGCCCGGCCCGGCGGGGTGACTCTTGCAGCCCCGTGCACACGGATCCTGCCTTTCTTCACACGCTGAATTCAGATTGTTCCTGCCTCCGGGCTGTCTCATCCTCTCGCCTTCCTCGCGGCCACGGCCAGTGCGCTGCAGGATGGGGAGGGAGCAGCAGCCTGTTGCAGAGGGAATCCCGTGCCGGCAGAGCGGGGATGGGGCTGGGTGTGGAGTAGGTGATTCTTCTCCAGTGAAGCGTCCACTGGGGTGTCTCGCACGACTGCAGGTGGTTCATGGTGTTCCCGGCTTCCCAGCTAACCCGACGGCAGGGCTGGGAAGCGGCAGAGCAGACCTGTCCTCTTCTTTTGGCTCCTGGCGCAGGGACAGTCATCCCGCCTTGCCAAACTGTCATCCCCGCTCTCCGGAGTTACCTTTCTTGGAGATCCTCCGTCGGGACTTAGGTCTGTCCTGACGCGGCTGTAACGCGAGATGCTGTAGTGAGGTTGTCCGATGCCACGCGTGCCTGCAGACTGCCTTCCCCCCACCACCCCAGGGCGGGTTTCCGTGTTGAATTTGTACCTGCACGCTTGGATCTCGTAACAACCAGCAGCGGAGCGATTCAGAAGGGTGCTGAGTGGTCACAGTTAGCCGTCTTCACAGCGCTGCCTGGCCTGCCTTCTCTCTCCTTGGTTAACTCTCGTGGGGTAGGTCGTTGCTTGGGAAGTTTCAGGAACTAAAACGTAACGGTTTACACACTTTATACTATGGGCAAGTCCTTTCTCTTGAACTTGTAGGTTTTCCAAGAAGTACCTGTGTCTGGATGAGGAAGTGTCCTTGTAGAATATGAACCGTTATAGTGAAGAAGGGATTGCAACTAACGCTTACAACCGGTGTGTATATTTTCTTTTCAAATAACACCTTGACACACATATACCCCAGTAACACGGTCGCATGGACAAATCCGGTTTACCGTACCCAAACCAGGCACTGCCGAGGCAAAACCCGTGGCCGCAGTCTTCCAGGCTGGGGCGTGCTTGAAGGGCGCGGAGCTCCCCACGAAGCGCCTCTGGCCTTTTCTTGCGTGACCCTCACGCCGGTCCAGCAGCGCAGTTGTTGCTCCACCGGCTCTCCCAGCTGCGCTTCTCCGGAGCGGCTCTGTTTGAGCGCAGCGTCTTTGGATCCCAGCTGGAGTTGGCTGGGGCGGAGTGTGAGGGAATGCCGCAGGTGTCCCGACCCACCCCGGCTCTGGGGCTGCGTCCTGCTCTTGGGGGAGGACGTGGTGGGACAGCGCAGCTTCCTTCGCCAAACCCCTCTGAAGCTGGCAGAAGATGTGGAAACCATTTCAGCACAGTCAGGTCAGCTTGTGGGCAGGCTTTTTCCATCTCTCCAGGTAGCTGGGTGAGACCTTAAATCTCCTCAGCGCCGAAAAACCTTTCCCCATCCCAAGAGTACGGTGGTGGCTTTCACACAGGCACATCCCTGTGATGTCTCCTGTCCTTCAAGCTCTTGCATGGATCATCATTGATGCTTCTCTGGTGGGGAGCCGGGCTCAGGCTTCGTGCAGGATTACCGGTAGATCAGCCAGTGCTGCCCTGGAAACTCTGAACCACAGCGCGGTGCTGAGCGTACGGTGCCGGATCCGAAACGCGTGGTGGTTTCTCATCTTAAAACAGTGGCCGTGAGGAAAAGTCTGTGTTTCTAACCACGGTTTTCTCCTCCTCTCCTTTTCCGTTAGGATGTGTTTGGCGATGACTCTGAGGTATCCAAGGAATCTTCCAGCGTCAAGAAGCGGCGCATACCGCGATTCGAGGAGGTTGAGGATGAGCCTGAGGTCATCCCAGGCCCGCCGTCGGAGAGCCCTGGGATGCTGACCAAGCTACAGGTCAGTCTAACTCGTCTGTGTTACGTGAGCCCTGCCCCAAACAGCTGCCCCTCTCTGAGCTCTTGCATCCCAACACGGTTTAGCGGCTTGCCCAGGTGGCCAACGGCATCCTGGCCTGGATCAGGAATAGTGTGGCCAGCAGGACTGGGGCAGTGATGGTCCCTCTGGACTGGGCACTGGTGAGGCCCCACCTCGAATCCCGTGTTCAGATTTGGGCCCCTCACGCCAAGACAGACACTGAGAGGCTGGAGTGTGTCCAGAGAAGGGCAGCGGAGCTGGAGACAGGGCTGGAGCACGAGTCTCCTGAGGAGCAGCTGAGGGAATGGGGGTTGTTCCACCGGGAGAAGAGGAGGCTGAGGGGAGACCTTCGCGCTCCCTACAACTGCCTGGGAGGAGGGTGTAGCTGGTGGGGGTCAATCTCTTCTCCCAAGGAACAAGTGATAGGAACAAGAGGAAACAGCCTCAAGTTGTGCCAGGGGAAGTTTAGGTTGGATATTAGGGAAAATTTCTTCACGGAAAGGGTTGTCGAGCATTGGAACAGGCTGCCCAGGGCAGTGGTGGAGTCGCTGTCCCTGGAAGTGTTTCCCAGCCAGGCAGACACGGTGCTGAGGGACGTGGGTTTGGCCAGTGTCAGGCTGATGGTTGGACTCCGTGATCTTAAAGGTCTCTTCCAACCTAGACCTTTCTATGATTCTGTTCTGCGATTCTGCCTTATCTTAATTCACATCACAAGCCGCGCGAGCAAATAGAAAGTTGCTTTTGACTCTCCTTTCTTTGCTGCAATCGTTGCCTCGGTTCCCTTCACGAGGCTCACTGCTGCTTCCGCGTTCGGCTAACAGGAACGAGAAGCCTTCGAGTGGGGAAATTTTGGATGTTCTCCACACATAAGCTGGAGTAAATGCTCTTAGTAGAGAGTGCCAGTCGAACCGCACTGTTAGATTCCGTCCCTGCAGCTGGAGGTTGCTGATTAGAGCAGTTCAGTACAATTCTGTTCTCACTAAGCATGCCTTGGCAGCTGTAAAAGGGTGCTGAGGAGCCCTTCTCCCCTTCTGATAGAGGGAAGAAAAATTCACTCTCCCGTTTTCTTTCCACAGATCAAACAGATGATGGAGGCAGCCACCCGGCAGATTGAAGAGAGGAAAAAGCAGCTGAGTTTCATCAGTCCTCCAACGCCACAGGTACAACAGGCAAATCCTGCGGTCCGTCCCCGTTTCGGCTATGACGCGGTGACTTTCGGTGTGCTGGATCAGGCGGGTAACAAAAACTTCTTTCTCTGTCAACAGCCAAAAATTTCTTCTTCGTCCCAATCGGAACGTCTCCCCATCGGCAACACGATCCAGCCCTCCCAGGCAGCCACGTTCATGAACGATGCCATTGAGAAGGCCAGGAAAGCTGCGGAGCTGCAGGCCCGAATCCAGGCTCAGCTGGCCTTGAAACCAGGGCTCATCGGCAACGCCAACATGGTGGGGCTGGCCAACCTGCACGCGATGGGGATCGCGCCGCCGTGAGTACCTGCTCTTCCCTCTCTAACCCTGGCCAGCCCAACGCCAGAATCCCGACGGAGGGTCTGCCCAAAGGCTTCTCCAGCGCTGTTGGTTCCCCTGGCAGCGGCCTTAACGGCTGCTGAAGGAACAAATTTAGTGTAAAAGAGGTGGAATGGAGGTTAGTCCTTCCTTGGGTGAGACTCTCCCAACTTCCGCTCGTGAGATTTGAGTCCTTTCTGGCGGCGTAGATGAGATTTAACCTTATGAGGAGGCTTTTCGCAAGTCCTGGGCTGGTTTGGTGCTTACCGTGGAAATAAAGCTCACGTTTCCTTTGAATTAATGCTGTACTCGCGTTTTAATGCGATGTATTTTGTCTTGCCACCAGGAAAGTGGAGCTGAAGGATCAGACAAAGCCCACGCCGCTGATCTTGGATGAGCAAGGCCGAACTGTTGATGCGACTGGTAAAGAGATTGAGTTGACTCACCGCATGCCAACCCTAAAAGCAAACATCAGAGCTGTGAAGAGAGAGCAGTTCAAACAGCAGCTTAAAGAAAAACCCTCGGAAGATATGGAGTCGAACACTTACTTTGACCCCCGGGTCTCCATAACCCCAGCCCAGCGTCAGAAACGCACCTTTAAGTTCCATGAAAAAGGCAAATTTGAGAAAATTGCCCAGAGGTTGCGAACGAAGGTATTTGAGGTCTTGCCATGCTAACTGACAGCACGGAAGCGAGGGTTCGGTTCGGGATGGGAGTTGATTCTCCTCTCCTGGGATGCGAAGGGAGCCGTGTTGGCTTTGAGGAAGAAGCTTTTCAGTAAAGTCACCTGAAACTTTCCTGTCAACATTATCCCTGCTGGAAGGGCAGGCAGCCAAATTAGGACGTGTGTGTGGAAAGCGTTTTCTTACAGCAAGCTTCACTTATGACAGACAAAATGTGATTTATTGACAAAAGATTGAAAAATTCCAAAGAGAGTAGATCATTTTCTGGCCGAGTGTTCTTTCTGCAGAAGTGATCACCCCAGAGGTGGAGATTTAAAGGAATCCTGGTAAAATGCCCAAGTTCTTAGGGAGAAGGGGAGAGAAGAGCTTCGTTAGACGGAAAAGTCCGGGGGGGTGATGTCCATAGGGAGATATTTCTTTGGGATCACTCGGTGCTCCTGGAAGACTCAGTAATAAGCCCAGATTTTTGGCAGGTTTGTGAGCTTCTGCAAAAGCACTCCGCCATCACGTGCCGTGTGGTTTCTTCTGCGGCCTGCTTGAGACTGTTTTCCAAAAAAATAAATAAATCAGCAGGTGCATACGTATTGTGCTTTTCCTGAAGGTTGTGCTATTTTGGAATGACCTTTATGTGCCATTTTCCTCTCCTTGTTCGCAGGCTCAACTAGAAAAACTGCAGGCAGAGATCTCACAGGCCGCCAGGAAGACAGGGATACACACTTCCACCAAGTTGGCTCTTATTACCCCAAAGAAAGAGCTGAAAGAGGGGGAGATCCCGGAGATAGAGTGGTGGGACTCCTACATCATCCCTAACGGCCTTGACTTGTAAGTATTTTATTTGCCAGGTTTTGATCGTTTTGCTGCAGGAGGAAAATCGGGGGTAAAGTGCTGGTCAAGGCCAGGTCGGACGGGGCTTGGAGCAACCTGGTTTGGTGGGAGGTTTCCCTGCCCAGGGCAGGGGGTGGCACTGGATGGGCTTTAAAGTCCAATTCCAACCATTCTGTGATAAATCAGACCAGACTTTTCTGCTTGAGCTATGGAATTCCACCTCCCTTGTCTCCGAGATCCAGATGGGCACTAGTTTTCCTTCCCAAATCCCTCTTGGGGCTGGTGGTAGGCAGGTGCCCTTCTCCCTTGTTGGAGTCAGCGTTCTCCCAGCGACCAAGACGGTGACTGCGGAGGAGTTAAAGGGGAAATTTTTTGGCCCAAAGCTGGTGGTGTGTTTTGGGTAGTTGGTTTGGGTCTTTTTTTCCCCAAGCTCGCGCGTTCTGTACAAGCCTTGTTGACGGTTGAGTTGTGGGAAAGCTGCTTCCTAACGGAGAAACGTGGGGCGATATTCCAGAGGGAGACACCTGCGCATTAGTGCTACGTCACTGCATGTCTCCTTCAGCCCAACAAGCTCCGATCTATGCTCTGGGTAGGGATATGTGCGTGTCACGTACCCGCCACGGCCGGCCCAAGGGAAGCATTATATTTTTTTTCTTTCTCCATGGCTTGTGTTTAAGGGAACGCAGGAATTCAGGCTGGGAGTTTTGCAATGACGCCCAACTCTCTCCTTTCTAGAAAAGGTGGAACGTCTTCAAAGAGAGACGAGTACTTTGGGATCACGAACCTCGTGGAGCACCCGGCGCAGCTCAACCCGCCAGGTACTGCCCCGGTTTGGGTCAAATTTGCTGTTAAACTAGAGACAAAACACTCCGGAGCGGCCGGCGCTTGGTGTGGGTTGAACAAACATGCAAGTCCCCGCTTGTAATGCTGCAGCCCAGCGTCTCCTGTCCCTGCGAGGAGAAGAAATTGGGCAAAGCCTGAAAGCTCTGCAAAGATCACCAAAATTGGGAGGGAGATTCTCTGCCCCGTTTTTGGAAACTTGGTATAAAACCTGTAGCGGTTACTAGTAGCTCACTTACCTCTTGATGGCCTGCCCCTCTGGGGTAGCGGCGCAGACACGAGCTCCTCGTCTCCGGCAGGTTGGTTTCGAGCTCCTTGCCCTGAGGAAAGGACATAAACCAACCACAGAGCCACGTTAATTTTCAGTAAAATCAAAAAAAGAGCCCAAACCCCATTTTCCTGGTTCTGTGTTTGGTGAAAACAGCCCGCAGCGCTGCGGAGGCTGGGTTTGCGGATGGAGTGTGGCTGTAACGGAGGGCGATACGGGTGTAATGGTTGCAGGCAGGATTTTCTTGCTTCTTCAAAAGCAGATTGATGTTTACCTCACTTTATTTCTCTTCCCAGTGGACAGTGACACGCCAGTGACCCTGGGTGTTTATTTAACTAAGAAAGAGCAGAAGAAATTACGGCGACAGACTCGAAGGGAAGCCCAGAAGGAGCTGCAAGAGAAGGTCAGGCTGGGCCTGATGCCACCACCAGAGCCCAAAGGTAAATGACGGCGATGGTGGACAAGCTTTGGGACAACGCCGGCCCTTAGCTGGCAAACCGGCGGCCTGGGCCAAGCCTGGAGATGGTTGGGAATGCGGAGATGGTTGGGAATGCTGCAGGCAGCACGGCCTCTACAGGAGCGCACGGATCTGTGTATCGGTGTGTGCTGGGGTGATCCGATACTTACCCGTACAGTCGGTTTGGGAGCCTGGAAGCGTGCCTGGTGTTCCTGTGCCGTCCCAATACGGCAAAGCCGGTGTCCCACTGGAGCCTCTCACAGCTCCTCTCCCCTTTCCCTTGCAGTAAGAATTTCAAACTTGATGCGAGTGTTGGGGACGGAAGCTGTTCAGGACCCAACAAAAGTCGAAGCTCACGTTAGAGCGCAGATGGCGAAGAGACAGAAGTAGGTGGCTCATTGTATCGTTTTGAGGGGTCATTTTTAGATGGATTTGTTTGCATTTGTTTGGACGGTATGAAATCCCTGAAGTGACGCAGCGAAGCAGCAGCAACGTGACGTTCCGCGTGTTGTTCTTGTAACCTATTTTAGCTGCCTTGAATGGCCCCTCTGAGGTCCTGGGGGGGAACTGGGTCTCGGTGATCAGCTCTTGCCACTGGAGAAGTAGCGTCGTGCTCTGTATTAAACGAGCTTCTTACCGTGATGATGATCGCTGCTGCGGTTGTTACTAATGAACGTTTTCAGGGAAGAGACCGAGGATGAATTGGATTGGTGACTGGATTAAAAAAACCGATGTGCTTTTAGGCCAGGCAGGTGCAGACAAAAATCCAGGCAGGAGTTGCAGCTTGCTTTGGGATCTGTGGAACGTATTCTGTGCTTAGGAAGAGAAGGATCCATTTCGGTGCCGTAACAGCTACGCCGTAGGCTGCGTTGTGCTAATTGCTGCGTCTCTCTCTGCATCCAGAGCTCACGAAGAAGCAAATGCTGCGAGAAAGCTCACAGCAGAACAGCGAAAAGCGAAGAAGGTGAAAAAGCTGAAAGAAGACGTTTCGCAGGGAGTTCACATAGCTGTGTACAGGTGCGTGCGGGGCTGGGCGCTCTCCACGGCGATTCACTGTACGTCTCTTCCTAAATAAACCTGACAAATGCCCTATAGAAACATGCTGGTAGAGAGGAGCGGCCTGAAGTAGCAGGAGTGTGCACCTGCGTGTCAGGTTTCCATCAAACAGTGCCTGTAGCAGTGCCACTGTCCCACAGTTAGCCCGTTAACTCTGTCGTTATCTCATCCTGTTAGAGCCGAGCCCTAAAAACATGTTGGGTTTGGGGCATCTCAGCTGGGATTGAATTTTCTGACAAGTAGAGCCATTTCCCAGCTGTCAGAGCTAACCTGGTACAGTGAGGTGCGGAAAGCGGGGAACTTCCATGTTTGAAATGAAAGGAGAACGGGAAGGGACGGATGCAGCCTCTCTGAGCAGTCCGATAACAAACACGCACCGTTTCGGTGTGGGTAAAGCCCCTGGGGAGCGGGAGGAGGAAACGCTGGACCCAGTCGAGGCAGGGTAGGGAGCTTTTATGGCTGGTGATAATAGTTCTGTTTTCCCACAAATATTTTTTTTTTTTTTTNTTTTTTTTTTTAATCCTATCCTTAGGGTCAGAAACTTGAGCAATCCGGCAAAAAAATTCAAAATCGAGGCGAACGCTGGCCAGCTGTACTTAACAGGCGTGGTGGTTTTACACAAAGATGTCAACGTGGTGGTGGTAGAAGGAGGTGAGGACTTCTGAGGCAGGCTTTTGGTCACAGCGTAGCGTTCAAAAGCTTGCCTCTAGCAAAAATTACCGGGAAAATTGTTGACTGAGGGTTACGGAAGGGCAAGGAAGTAAGGAGGCCGCTTGAAACTCCCTTAATTACGGCTCTAATGGGGTTAGCGCTGACTGCAGAGCGCACCGTAATCCAGTTAGAAAACCCAGCGCGTCCGATGTTGAAGGGAAGAGCGCTTGATTGGAATCCTTGATGTTCTCTGAGCGGATGCTTAGAGCGAGGAGAGCCTCAGCTCTCAGTCCGGCGGTTCCTCACAGCTCGCACAGTTCTAAGTAATTTTGCCAGGTTTTGGAAGAGTCTGTTGAGCCGAGTGCCGCGCCAAAGGATGTGGGGAAAGGCTTGGCCACCCCGGGGGTGTTAGCACTGTGTCGGCCTGGCCGATGCCCGGTTGGCTGGGTGTGCTGGGAGGCATTTGTGGGCGCCGTTTGGCTTCTGCTGCTTTTTAGAACCTCCTAAAAAGTGAAGGCTGAAAGGACTTTTTTGGTGAAGGTCGAGTCTCGATTCTTTCCCAGGCCCGAAAGCACAGAAGAAATTCAAACGTCTTATGCTTCATCGAATAAAATGGGACGAGCAAACATCGAACACAAAAGGAGAGGGTAAGTCCAAAACTCTGTGTGTGGAGGGGTGGCGAAGCGGCTCTTCCTCCCTCTGCCTTTGAGACTAAAATTGGCTTTATCGGTTGATTTTTTTGTTTGTTTGTTTTTTATTTTTTTCCAGATGATGACGAGTCTGATGAGGAGTCCGTTAAGAAAACAAACAAATGCTCTCTGGTTTGGGAGGTGAGTCATGGGCGTAGCTGAGTAAGGGGGGGGCTTGGGCTGGAGGGAAGTGAGCCCCATCTGAAGGCAGAAACGACATTCCGAGACTTTGGATCGGACGCAGACCTGCTGCTCTGTCTCTTTCCATAGTGTTTCTTGAGCTGTAGCAGAATTAGGAGCGTCTCCTATTGCAGCAAGTAGCAGCCTAAAAACTTGTTTATGCCTGGGTTCCGTGAATGGCTCGGAGCTGTGTTTTCCCTCACATTCCCCCAGCGACGGGTGGGAACAGCGTCCCTTTTCTCCTCCCCCAGGGCACAGCGAAGGACCGCAGCTTCGGCGAAATGAAATTTAAGCAGTGCCCCACGGAGAACATGGCACGGGAGCACTTCAAGAAGCACGGCGCCGAGCACTACTGGGACCTGGCCCTCAGCGAGTCGGTGCTGGAGTCCACAGACTGAGGCCGGGGGGGCGCCGCCGTGACCCCCCTCCTCACACCACCGCCCCCCCGCCCCACCTCGGACAGCCCCCTCCTCTTCCTGCTCTCCCTCAGCACACTGATTAAAGACATATTTTTTAAAACAATTCACCGTCACGCTTGTTTCCTGGCTCACTAAGGGTCGGAGGCCG
>VZSF01004327.1:23380-33926 GCA_013398295.1 Chionis minor
CCCCCCGCCCCAGAATAATCCCTTTTTTCCCCAGAGCATCTATATAGAAAGCTGCTTTGGAAAAATACTACCACTCTGAAACCTTCTAATTTTACCCAAAAAAGGGCCCTGATCTGTTACGGTACAGAATTGTGTGTTTGCTTAACTCCAGGCGTGTGGATGCGCTGCCTTGGTCTCACCGCGACCCCTGGCAGCAGAACGAAAGTCGTCACCTGTACAGAGAACTCCGAGGTCTGATGGGTCTTTTAAAGCTTATTATTTATTTATTTATTTAAATACATAATTACTTACATTATTATCTGTTCTAAAGTTTTGATTTAAATACATTATTACTTACATTATTACACGTTCTGGAATCACCAGAAATTACAGTGTTGGGGGGAAAGAGAACCCAACATGCTCTTCTTTTTCAGGGATCCATCTGTTTCCAAATCTATCGAAAGAATCTTCAAAATCTGGGAGGACAGAAACGTGTACCCCGAGGAAACCATTTTGGCACTGAAAGAAGCTCTGAGTAAGTTACTCGCCCTTTGCATTTCTTACTGTGCAAACGAACGCATGAGCTTGTTGAGGGTAAAGAAAACGCCTGGAATCGCTGAGTAAAACGTGTTTATTGAGCATATCTGTTCTTTCTGCGTTTGCACCTAGCGCAGACTTTAAAACAATAGCGCGGTGTCGTGCGTGAGCAGCGCTGAATCCAGCTGCTTCGCTGGTTTTGTACCTTTCCAAAGACAGCTCCGAATCCTCTCCCATGAGCTGGGGGTGTTCCAGCCGAGAGCAAACACGACATGATGGTAGCGCGGCCCTACGGGCCCTGAACACGGTATCCTGGCGGGGGGGCTTGTGTCCCTGGCTCTACCTTTGAGGCCGTTTTAGCAATAAGTTGTTTTTACTACTAATATTTGCGGTGTAGGAGAGAGGCTGGAAGCAAAAATTGGAGGGTGAAGTGTCCTCGAGTACTTGCGAAAGAACTCTGCTTAAAAGTGTCTAGTGTTAACGGGAAACGTGTAGTCAGTTAAAGCCAGAAATCAGCCGATACTCAAATACTTGAAGGAAATTAGTCCACATTTTGGCTTTATTGGTTACATCGTTAAGAGCGAAAGGTGCTTCAGGAAATCCTCACGTGTGGCTTTGAGAGCCGGTCGTCCGCACGGCAGGAGAAACGCGGCGTCTCGGGTTCGGGCTTTGCCAGGTGAAACGGCTTCGCTTGGGCGTTGCATGTTGAGAAGTGACGTTTACGCGCACGTGCTGAAATCTTTAATTTTTGTAGCCTGAAAGGAAAAAATATTTCAGATTGCTTGTAAACGAGGTACTGTGGCTACTTTCCCAACTTGCCTTGCTTGCCTGTTGAATGCGGAGTTTGTAAAGGCCTGCCTCAGGAGCCGAGCGGTACCGTTTTATTTGTAGATGCCTTGTGTTTTTCCTTTTTACTCCAGTCATTATTGTGATTTTTTTGAACTGTCTTAGTGTAAGGGCAAACAGAAACTTGATTTAAAAATGGAAGACCATGCCACAGGTTGCTGTATTCCTGAGTAAACTGAGGTTCTCTTGGGCATCCAGCAGCTCCTCTAAGGAAGTTGGTCTAGGTATTTTAAAACAAATTTCTGTTCACTCTTTGGCCGCGCAACCATGCGGCACCTAAAACCAGATTCTCAAAGGAATCCCATAACGCCAGACTGCAAAAAATGAAATGTTTTCCAGGTACCACTTTCAAAACTCAGAAGCAGCTGAAAGAAACTCTGAACAAACAACCGAATAAGCCGTGGAAGAAATCGCAAAGTAAGGAAACAATGTGAACTCTCTGAACTAATATAGAAATTGCCTTCTTGAGGAAGAGAAGGAAGGCTGGCCCCAACCGGGCAAAGTACCTGGACTAAAACACGAGCCAGCATGCGTCTTCCAGGCTTGTAAAGCCCCTTACAGACTAATATGTAAAGCACCAAGGAGTTGTTGCTAGAGAACCACTTTTTAAAGGAATGCAGTATGGAAAAAAAAAAAAAAAAAAATTAAAAAAATCCTTATGAGAGCGGAGGTTATGAACAGTAGAGGAAGGAGCTGGTGGAACCTCTTGGAAAACCGGCGTTAGGCTATGCAGAGATGGAGAGAAGACAGACAGAACCGTGTGCTTTGGCAGCAGGAGGTGGACGCTGCTCAGGACGGTGCTCAGGAACACACCTTCAACAGCAAACTAGGTGCTAGGATAAAAGAAAACTGGAAGCTGGCAGTGCAGATAAGGAACTTTTTCCATCCAAGAGTACCAGGAGCGCAGTCTAGCAGGAAACGCATTTCTAATAAACCAATTACTTACCTCATTATACGCTAAAGCCTTGAATGGTCTGTAAAACGAGCTGGCGGAACGTTAGGTGTGAGATGTGGCCTGCGCCCGCCTGTCTGAGATCAGAAGGTTCACAAAAGAGTTTTATCTTAACGTCACAAGCTGCTTTCCCAAACCAAAACGTGCTATATTCAGCATGGATGAAGGGTTTAGCGTTTTGCTGCTTTTCAGATGTTTCTCCCGTTTGGCCCAGAAACCAGCGGATTTAGCGTCTCTTGACAGCGGGCTTCGTGCCCCCGGCTCTGTTAATCAGATGTTAATCAGATGTCAGGGTAGAGGTGTAAGAGTTTTTAAGGCTGAGAGCACGGTGAGGCCTAGCCGGTACCGCAGGGAGACCCCGTCCGAGGGAAAAGCTGGGCTGCGCGTGGCAGCTCTGAGGCTGCACTTAGGAAATAATGTCACCTTCCTTGTTGAGGAAAAACTTAACTCCTCGGCTCAGGCTCTTAGACCAACCCTTGCAGGGACTTGTCTCCCCAATGGTAGAGCTGCAAAAGGTACGCACAGTAAATTTTTATAGCCCGTAAAAAAGAAATAATAAAAATAATAAAAAGCAATAGTGTAATTTGTTGACCTCGGTGACAATCTGGCTGCGTGTGACCGTGTCCCGTTTAGCTAAGGGAAAGGCAGAGCATTGAGGGACATCTGTGCGGAAGGGAAAATGTCATGAATAACCACAGCCCGCGAGTCTTTCGTTGAATTACGTTACAGTATTTTTTTTATTAGAACTGCCTTTTGTGACCAACTTGTAGTCGGGATGTAGTTCCTCAGTTTCTTTATACTTTTTCTTTATTCCAACAGCATCCACGAACCCGAAAGCTGCTTTGAAGTCCAAGATTGTTGCTGAATTCAGAGTAAGTCTGCAAATGGAAGTACCCTGTTGTGAAAACCTCCGTCCTTGGGCTGTAGTTTGGGGGTAGCTTACGTCCACCAGCAGCACAAGCGTGACGGGAAGCTCGAGTGCTCAGTGTCTTTTTGTTCCTCGGCCCCTTCTGAGCGCTGGTAGGGCCAACGAGGCAGCTGGGAAGCATTCGGAGCGGTGCGGAAACGCTGGTTTTCCTGTGGGATCATGGCGTACAAGAGAGCAGGTTGCATTCTTGGGAGCTGTGTGAAATCCACAGGTCCTACGCCTCGAGGGACTGGCTCTTACAGACAGATCACCCTCGTGCAGGAGGATTTTTCAGGGGGTTGTCATGGTTTAAACCCAGCCAGCAGCTGGGACCATGCAACCGTTCCCTTGCTTCCACCTGCAGGGTGGGGAGAAGAGGGAGAAAAAGGAGGGGAAAAAACCCTCCTGAGCTGAGATAAAGACAGCTTAATAGAACAGCAACAGAAGAGAAAAATAATAATAGTAAAAGAATATACAAAATAAGTGATGCAATACAATTGCTCACCGCCTGATGATCGGTTGCTCAGCCTGTCCGGAGCAGAAATCGCGGATCCCTTCCCCTCAACCAGCCCCTGTTTATAGACTGGGCATGGTGGCTGTGGTATGGAGTATTCCTTTGGCCAGCTCGTCCTGTCCGTGCTTCCTCTCGGCTTCTATGGGAAGCTGAAAAAGTCCTTAACTTTATGTAAACATTGCTTAGCGACAACTAAAGCGATATGTGTTACCAACGGTCTTCTACTAAATTTAAATTACAGCAGCTACTGGGAGGAAAATTACCTCTGTCCCAGCTGAAACCAGCAGAGGTGGCTGAGGAGTTGGTCAAGAGAAATTGGTCTAAATTAGGTCCCCCGAAGTAGTGCGGTGTGTTAATGAAATGGTTGGGCGCTAGTAGAGTGGGGGGAAAAAAGAAAAAGAAAATTAAAAAGGCCTGTCCTTACTCGTAACAATCGTAGCCAGAATGACAGCCCCTGCCTGAGCCCGAGTCCCCTGACGTTGAGGTTAAAAATCCAGGGATTTGCAGGGTTGGTTTCTGCATTCGCTCTCGTTCAAACGTGGTCTGGAAGCAGAGGGTTGTTTGTCGCCGAAGCGGGTCTGCGCCGTTAGCTCTGCGCGGCGGGGCTTCTCTTCCGCGGAGTGTGATGAGGATGCTTTTCTTGTTTGATTTTTGTTTTTCCAGCCGCAGTCCCTCATTGATGAATTGCTGCTATATAAGCGCTCGGAAGACCAGATAGAACTGAAAGAGAAGCAGCTTTCCACCATGAGGGTGGACGTGTGCAGCACTGAAACACTGAAGTGCTTAAAAGGTAAAAGACAGCGTAGAACGGACAAAACCCGACGTGATTGAAGGAGCTGCAAATACGGATCCTAAAAGTTGTAGGAGCTCCTCCATTCTGTTGAGCCTTAGACCAGAAATCGGTGAAATTCCAAAATTTCCAAGTGCGGTTAAGAACCACCAAGCGGGAGCCTGAACCCTTTGTTAATTTGAACCTGTTCGTAGCAGCCCGCAGATACGGAGCTCAAACAGAGGGGAAGTGGTGAAGGTGTATTTTGCGCTATTCAAACGCGCGCTCGCGTATCGTTAAAACATGCATTGTGCCTCGTTCAGAACCCCTTAAATAATTTTGGTTTTAAGTGAATTAAGGCACCCCCCAGTGGCTACGGTGTGAAAATGCCAACCGTGAGGCTGATGGCAAGCAGTGCGTATTGGGGGGGAATGAACCGAGTTACGTTGAGCCGTATTAACAGGAAATTTAACTGTAAAACTGCAGCTGGCTCTGGCCGTGCTGGGTGATCCGTGACTGCTGTCTTCGAAAATGGGCACTTACAGTCGCGGTCGCCCGTAGATGTTGTGAACTCCGGTGTTGTTAGGAAACCTTGAAATATGGCAACGAAAGGAAAATAAAACTCAAGATTTTTGCCTCTTTTGAAATTAAAGCATGGTCTCTGGGGAGTAAAATGTTACGCTGCTGTGCCTTGAACTTACTTCTGGCTAATAACTAGTTCAAAAGTAATACAGGCTGCTAGCAGCCAGCTTTTTTTAATGGATACCGATGGATGAACGGGATGGCCTGGGGAATGTACAGCGTCCGTTGTCTGATCCTTCCCGGTTGCCGCTATTGAAGACGCGCTTCCGAGAGCTGATTTCCCCTTTGGAGCGTGGCGGCTTATTTACATGCTGTTAATCTTCCTTGCAGACAAAACAGGAGGGAAGAAGTTCTCCAAGGAGTTTGAAGAAGCCAGTTCCAAGCTGGAAGAGTTTGTCAATGGCTTAGACAAGCAAGTGAAAAACGGCCCCTCTCTCACTGAAGCCCTGGAGAACGCCGGGATATTTTACGAAGCGCAGTATAAGGAGGTGAAGGTGGTGGCAAATGTAAGTACATCTGTGCTCACTCAGCGTCTCAGAGGTTAGAAACTGCATCGTCTCTGTTCACAAATGAAGAAGTTTGGTGTGATTGTGGTACAAACAGTTTCAAACGAGAGCGGGGTGGAGGTGCCGGGCGAGAAAAGGAGGCGCCACAAAAATCCGCCGGCCGGAAGCTCGATTCTTGTGTGTTGCTGGAATTTTGTAGCCCTTGCAGTTAGTCCAACAAATCCTAAATTCTAGAAGCTGCACAAGTTGTGATCAATGCGTGAACTAGATGAAAAAAGGAAGAAAGAATTTGGTAAAGCATTGTAAAAACAACCAAACCCCTCCTCAAGCCGACCAAAAAAAAATACCCAAACAGGCAGCGTATTTGCTAGAAAACATTTTTTAGGAAAATTGTTCTAAGTCACTGGAAAAAGGGTTTGCCTTCCCATTTCTTCGTGGTGTTTGCTCTGCAAGTCAGGGGGAAAAGCTGAGTTGTTGCTGCAGCGTTCTCGCTGCAGGGCACGGGTAATTCGGAGTGGTTTTCCTAAGGCTGTGTGTTACTTTTGTTAGGGAAGCGATTGAGGCGCGCTCTGCTCCTATAGAAGGTACTCAGTCTGCTGTCCGTCCTTTCTTAGGCTTATAAAACATTTGCTAATCGAGTGAGCAATCTAAAGAAAAAGCTAGACCAGCTGAAAGCGACACTTCCTGATCCGGAGGAGTCTCCTGTCCCTTCTCCAAGTATGGACGCCCCATCCCCGACGGGCTCCGAGTCCCCTTTTCAGGGCATGGGGGAGGAGGATAACTCCCGCTCTCCGGTGGTCGGAAGCCGCAAGATGATCTCTCCGGAGCCTGTGACGGATAATCGGGATGTGGAAGACATGGAGCTCTCTGATGTGGAGGATGATACATCTAAAATTATCGGTACGTTCTGCGGGGAGCAGGGGAGTAATTGGAGTCGTGCAGGAATTACATCCAGAGAAAACGGCCCTTTTGAGCCTCGTCTGGGATGTTGTGGACGCACAAAGCCCTTCTTGGGCTGCGGTTTGGTGCCGTTGGGTTTCATTCCCCTGACACAAGCAGGGAAGTCCCCATCTAGCCGTGATTGTTCCCAGCTCCCAAACCGCTCATGGAATGCATTTTTACGTAGCCTGTGGGACCTGCCATGCCTAAGGATCCCATTGGAAGTCCTGTACCCTAAGTAATTTTTTGGGGATGGGCGATCACGGAATGGGTTGGGTTGGGTTGGGTGGGACCTGTGAAGGCCGTCTAGTCCAGCCCCGCTGCCACGAGCAGGGACATCTTCCACTAGATCATGTTGCTCAACGTGATGTTTCTGGTCTTGTCCTCCCCCTCTCTGATGCAGTGGAAGAGAGGAAGGAGAAGCAGGCCGCTCCGCCTTCGGCCCCCGCCAAGACCGAAAGCGTCGCCAAAGCTGCACCTTCCACCGCTGCGGCAGGCACGACTTCGGTGACGGTGACGACGCCTGCCCAGACCCCTCCGACTCCTCCGGCTCCCAAGGCGGTGAGCGCAGCGCCCGTCCCTCCCTCGCCGGCGCTTGCCTTGCCCAACCTGGCCAACGTGGACCTGGCGAAGATCAGCTCCATTCTTAGCAGTTTAACTTCCGTAATGAAAAACACAGGTGAGTGCTGAAGCCGTGCCGGCCCAGGTGTTTTTGGTTAACGGAGCTAAAAATGGTGTGTTGTAATCTTCTCAAGCTTTAATTGTCTCAAAATAAAGGCGAATGAGTTACTGCATAAAAGACGTGGCTCGGACTCTCTGACACGCGGCCGTTGGCTTGGTCACGCTCAGCCGAGCTCCGCTCTGGAAAACTTGAGCCAACAAAAGCTTCCGTTCACGAAGCAACGTACGTTGAGCGGTGTGTGCTTCCGTCCTAGGTGTCAGCCCCGCTTCCAGACCTTCGCCCGGAACCCCCACCAGCCCAACAGCTCTTACTAGTGGCCTGAAGACTCCTGTCATGGGGACTCCGTCTGCGCCATCCAATCCGTTAGCAAATATCCTCTCCAAAGTGGAAATAACTCCTGAAAGTATTTTGTCCGCTCTCTCCAAAACCCAGACTCAGACTGCGCCAGCCTTGCAAGGTACCGCCGTGGGTTTTGAGGGAATGGCTGACGCTGCGTTCGGTGGCAGTGGCCGTGCTGAAACGTGCCGCTCTGCTTTTCCTAAAGTGAAAAGGAAGGCAGAAAAACTTAATTTGAAACGTATTACATCTTCGGCAAACGCAGAGGACTTTTTCTCGGGTAACACACGTGTTACGGACCAGGGAGTTTTACCCCTTTTCCGTACAGCTTCCTATTTTTGCCGTGACTGAAGCACGCTCACTCGGAACACGTTGCGGAAGGGCGCTGAACGGGATGGGAGCCCGTGAGACATTTTCATGGTTTCCCTGTGCTTCCGAGGGTGCTTTTTTAGAGCAGAAAACTTCCCAGAGGTGCTGCTCCTGCTTCTTCTGCGCCTCGCACGTGTAACCCTGGTCAGTAACGCCGTGCTTTCTACACCTGGCTACAAATGAGTCATTACCCAGCTCGTTTGGGTGGATGTTGTAATTTATAGATCGATCTGAGCAAAAGTTTGCACCTTGGCGGGTGTTAATGTTGATATTAATGCAGCAAAATCCAGTGATTTTTTTTTTTTTTTTTTTTTTCCTGGCTAAAACATGAAGTCGTTTTAAGGAACGACATCTGCAGTACAAATACCGAAACCTTTCCCTCAGCAGTGGCTCATGTTGACATGCCCCTTACCGGAATATCCGAACACAGCAATTATTTATATTTTTTTATTTTTTCCAGGTTTGTCATCGTTACTTCAGAGTGTTGCTGGAAATACCGTTCAGTCAAGCGAAACTGCGTCGCAGAGCACTTCGGCATCGCCAGCCAACACGACTGTCCCCTGCGCGAAGGGGAGGAATATTCCTTCCAATACTCAGTCCTTTGTATCCAAAAGCTTTGGTTATTCTCCAAACTCATCTACCGCCGAGGTTTCCTCAACTTCCGTTAATAAGGCTCCCGTTGGACATACCCCAGGGCTGTCGAGCTCCGGTTTTAAGCCGCCAACCAATTCCCTGGGATTTCCCGGTTCCCACCCTACAAGTCCTTCTTCCCTTTTGCCAACAGAAACCTCACTGGGTCAGTCCTCCGAAATTTCAAAAGCGAAGCTGGAATCAGAGCCCCCTTCTCCGAGCCTGGAGATGAAGATACACAATTTCCTGAAGGGAAATCCCGGCTTCAGCGGTCTGAACTTGAATATTCCAATTCTCAGCAGCTTAGGGTCCAGCATCGCAACAGAAAGTCACGCGTCTGACTTCCAGCGTGGTCCTACCAGCACTTCCATGGACAATGTGGACGGAACGCCGGTGCGCGACGAGCGGAGCGGGACGCCCACCCAGGACGAGATGATGGACAAACCCACGTCCAGCAACGTCGACACTATCTCCCTGCTGTCGAAAATCATGAGCCCCGGTTCTTCTACCCCCAGCAGCACGAGGTCGCCTCTTCAGAGCCGGGACGACGGATATCCCCAAGAACTTCCCAATTCCGTGCACACCTACCGGCCCTTCGGCCTTGGCCGAGACTCTCCGGCCGGCCTCTACAAGCAGTCCGCAGACAGCATGGAGATTCCTTCCTCTTTAATGGACTCCTCCCAGGAGAAGTTTTACCCGGACACCTCTTTCCAAGAAGACGAAGATTACCGCGACTTCGATTACTCCGGGCCCCCGCCAGCGGCCATGCTAAACCTGGAGAAGAAGCCTGCCAAGTCCATCTTGAAATCGAGTAAGCTCTCCGAAGCTGCGGAATACCAGCCGGTCCTGTCCAGCTACGGTCAAAGATCGCAGGAATTTGGCGTGAAGTCGTCCTTCCCTCAGTCCATGAGATCTATTCTTGATCAGAGCGAGAGCTGCGACCCGCTGGCCTCTTCTCCGGGGATGTACGGGAGCTACGGCCTCCGGGGAAACGACTCCACCTCCGACGGCTCCCCTTCGCCCAGCAAGAACGACGTGTTTTTCGCCCCGGACTCCAACCACAACTTGGCGAAATCGGTGGTGCACTCCGGCCTCCCGCAGAAGCAATACCCGGACTCACCCCACTCGATTCCCCACCGCTCGCTTTTCTCTTCTCCGAACGCCCTCTCCAGCCCCGCCGGCAGAGCGCCTGCGCCCGGCGTGGAGAAATCATTGGCTTCTTCCATTTCCGCCACCTCCACCATCGAGTTCAAGAACATGCTCAAAAACGCCTCCCGCAAACCCTCCGAGGAGAAGCATTTTGGCCAGATTTCCAAAAGTAGCTCCGGTGAGGGGGTGAGCTTGTCCGGAGCCGCCAAGGGCGAGCCGCAGCCGCAGGAGGAACACTACCGCATCGAGACCAGGGTCTCCTCCTCCTGCTTGGACTTGCCCGACAGCACCGAGGAGAAGGGGGCTCCCATCGAAACGCTGGGTTACCACAACGCCTCCAGCCGGGGGATGTCGGGAGAGCCCATCCAGACGGTGGAATCCATCCGGGTGCTGGGAAAGGGGAACAGAGGACACGGGCGAGAGGCGAGCCGAGCGGCGGGCTGGTTCGAGATGAGCGGCGGCGGAAGCGCCTTCGATAACGGGCCCTCGGGGACGTCGGAGCTGCCTGGCATGGGCGGCTTCCCGCCCCCCTACAAGGAGCACGTTCCGCCTTTCCCGGAGAGCGTCAACAACTTCCGAACGAATAACTTCAACCCCGCTTTCGAGCACCACATGCCGCCGCCGCCGCCCCTCGCGCCGCCTCCCATGGAGCACGGGACTCCCTTCCAGCGGGAACCGGTGGGGCCCCCCGCTGGCCCCCCGGCCGCCCCCCCTAAGGACCACGGCGGCCTCTTCCCGAGGGATCACTCGGTCCCTCCCCGCATGCCGTCGGTGGATCACGCCAACCCCTTCTCCAAGGAAACCCCGGCTCCGCTCTCCCTGCCCCACGGCGTCCCTCCGCCTCCCTCC
>VZSF01004330.1:1182-30146 GCA_013398295.1 Chionis minor
CGGGGACGGGCGGCGGGGCGGCTCCCCGCCGGGACTCAGGGGCTCCGCTCGGCGGTGAGTGAGCGCTCGGCGGCGGCGGCCCCGGGCCGGTGTGTGCGTGTGGCGCGGGGGGGGCCGAGTGACGTGTCCCGGCAGCGGAGCGGGCGGCGGCCTCGGGGCTCTCTGCGGCCGCGGAGGTGGGTGTTCCCGCCGGGCGTCTGGAGCGCCGGAAAGTTTCGTGCCGCGGAGGCAGGGCTCGGTGTTCCCGGTGGAGACGGCGCGCCTCTCCCGGCAGCTCCCCCCTTCCTCCCCGCGGCGCGGCGACGATGGCGGGGCGGGGGGGTCCCGCCGCGGGGCGCGGGGGCTGCCTCGCCGGGGCGGCGCTGGGGATCTCTGCCCGCCTCGGTGGGGGAGAGCCACAACCCCCTTCTTCGGTGGGGTGGTTTTGTGGGTTTGGTGTGTGGTGGTTGGTTTATTTTTTTTTTTCCCCTTCAATGCATTATTTAATGGGTTTTGCCGGTGCGGCGCGGCTTGGCGAGCGGCTGAAGCGACGCTAACAACCGCCTCTATTCCTTTTCCAAACTTCCAGCCCCTAACCAGCCGGGAAGTTTCTTCCCCGGGGTTTTCGCTCACCCTTACGCATCGTCCCCTTCTCCGGCACCGGCTTCCCTCGCCTCCTAACCGGGTACGGACAAGGCCGTTGAAAATCCCAGCTCCCAGGGGGATTTGGGTTTCTTTCGTTCCCGCTTCTTAAGAACTGAGTTCAACACCAGCTTCGTAGTTGGCATCTGTGATTAAATTGGCTTTCTTGAAACACGGGAAAAATATTTTGGCACCCAACCACTGTCCATTTCTGTATTTTTTTTTTTTTTTTTTTTTTCCAAAATTGGTTTTCAAATTGTCTCTGGTTCCTTTGTAATGAACACTTCAACTCTTGGAGGAGTTGTGTGGTTGCTCGCGGTGGTCCCGGGGCGCGTAGTTGCTTTTGGAAGATGCCCTGGTCTTGGCAGGGTGAGGCAAGGGCGGCTTTGAGACACCAGCCAGGCGTTTGCCGGGGCCAGGGAGTGAGCCTTGTCGGCGGGCAGTGCCTGGCGCTTGGAAAGGCTGCTCTTATTAACAGCTGTTAGTAATTTGCCCGTAGCAAAGGCTTATTTTAAAGGCCTTTAGGTGATGCCTGTATTTTTGCCCAACAAGGTTTTATCCATCCTAAATTCTGTCCTCTTTCATTTAAGTATTTGTTCAGTCCTTTTTTTTCTTCCCCCCCCCAAAGCTGCTAAGACCATGGCTTTTGTCTTGTGCGAGCAGGTTTGAAGCTGTTTAATTGCAGCGTCAAAAGTATCTTCTTTTTTGTTTTTCAGTTGTGCAGTTTAGCTGTTAGCGTAAAAAGTTTATTTGGTCGTTTTTTTCGGGAGCCAGGAAATAAGAAAGAATGACTGTTTAAAAACTGTCTCATGCTGAATAAATACAGTGAGGATATACCACTGTATGCTAGTTTGTGACTGTTATTATTATATATTATAAAACATATAAATGTTTTCCCAAAGCTTTTACTCTGCTTAGTGAACCCCAGTGAGCAATCTGTTCTGCAGTAGAAAGGAGGTATTACATTTTAAAAATTTTCTGGTGGCGTTAGGGAGACACAGATTTATTGCCTGAACATGGGACGTGGTGGGCGCCTACAACTGCAAGCCCTTTATTCAGGCAGGGGCTCTGGCTGTTCAGCTCTTTTCTTCAATGGGCCCTTCATTCTTTTCACTTGGGTGATCAGTTTGATCTTGATAATCTGCCTGACTTGCTTTGTTTAATCCATCTTGTCTTTATGGGTTTTTTTTTTTCCACCCTTGGGCTCAGTAGCCATGAACTAGTTACATGTGTTTATCTCGTCATGAACAGTAGTTCTTTAGACAATACCTTGAAATCTGATATTTCTGAAGGCTTCACAGTGAGATTTCAAGACTTTTATGATATAGTCTATGGATTTCTTGACTTACCTGCGGTGTCGTACGTGAGATGTGACCTACTACGTGCGAGGCGGCAGGTGTCTTGCGGTGGGGACAGGCACTGGGTGTCCAGTGTGTGGGGTTTTCGTGGCTGACACCCACAGGTGGAAGGCACTGTGGAAGCAGATAGATGCTTGAGGAACGTGCTGTCTGTCAGCTCCTGATGAGTGCCTGGAGCCGTCAGGATCCTCTGGATTTGGGTGTCCGTGTGCCAGGGGGTACGGAGAGGAGCCATAGTGCTGCGTGATGGGTGTGAGCGGGTTGGCATCGCAGCTCTGAGACCGAACAAGTGAGACCAAACGAGCGAGTCTTGTGCTGTTGGCTTTGACAGGTCAGCGGTGGGGACAGCAAAGTGCTGATGAGGTGGTTGCTTCCCTCCATGCCCATGCGCAGGAGCCCTTTTCTGTCCAGGAGCTCCAGTTAGTCTCAGCAGATAGGATGTGAGTTCGCTCATCAGTAGATGACGACAGTCCTTTCCCAGAGTACACTAGTGTGAAACAAGCTCAAACATCGATTGATATTAACTTTAAAAATCCACTGTTTTACATAAATGGTATTTAGATTCTCATTTTTATTGTGATTGAAATGGAGGATCTGGGTACCTCAGCATCCTGGGTTTTTGCTTTCCTTCTAGCCTGCGAACTTCAGTGGAAGTGTGCTGATTTACACCAGGCTGAAATACTAAGTCCAAATACCTATTTTAGTCATATGTTGACTATAAAAGGTTCTGGTTATCCTAAACTTAATACCTCTATTGCAGGTCTTTAAGATTTCCAGAATCCATCCTTTGTAAGGTACAGGCTTAGTTTTGAGTAGGCTGAACTTTAAAAAAAAAAAAAAAAAAAAGCCGTGATGTCTACCATTAAAATGCTTTTGGAGGGTTTTTTTAGTGTCTTTCAGTCCAGTTAAATTACTGTTTTAACAGAGCTTTTTCTGTGTTTATCTATTTGTTTTCTTGGTTATCGTTTTGTATGTATAACACCTTGTACATACTTTTTTTCCCCTTTTGATGGGACACTACTACTTACTCCTGGGGGGAGACTGTCTTTTGTTTTCCATTTCGTTTACAGCTGAGGGTATTTAGTCTCAGCATTAATAAATTCGACAGGAAGAAATCTCAATACCAGAGGAGTTCTTCAGTTGATTCTAAGCTGTTTAGGAATCTGTGCGTAGTTTATAAACATCTGGTGGAAGACAACAAGCATGTCTAGAACCTGAAGGGCTATTGTCAAACTTCATAATTGTTAACGGAATTTAGTGCCACCGGGAATAGTGCATTACTCATTTGTAAAACAGGAAGTCTATTAACTGCTTCTATATAAAGTAGGAATTATTTTTAGAATCTGTTTTAGAAAATTTATAAACTTCAGTCTATTTCTGAAGAAGCCAGGAAACAAATCCTGCAACCGAGGAGTAGGAGTAATTTTGTTTCAGAATTTCAGATTAAAATTCACCTATTGTGCAGAACTGGAGTCAGTTTATTTATGCATCTGTAATACTACAGTGTTCTCAATTTTGTGATGGAGAAATGAGCAGTGTGTAGTTTTTATTTTCTTCATCTTTACATATGTGGGATAGCAATTTTCTTTCTGCTTCTGTAAAGTAACTTCTGTTTCACTTTTTGCTTTTTCTTTAATTATGTCTTTCCATTTTACAGTTTTAGTTTAGAACTGTAGAAGGGGAATGTCACGGGGAATTGTCTTAGGGCCTCTAAATTTAAAGGCATTTTTTGAAACTGTCTTTCCGTAAGTTCAGCTTCCTGATGGCTTTTGAGCTGCAAGTGCATTTCTGTACTATCCTTGGATGTTTCTTGCATTTTTCATATTCAAGACCTTCTTTTGTCAAAATCGGCATTCATTGCAAACGTTTTTTTTCCACTCCTGTTCCTGTTTGTACAAAGTCTTTCTTGTTACTACCTCTGTTAGTGGAAAGTTAGTATAGGTAAACTTGTTTCTGAATCTAGAAGTAGTTTGAAGAGTGGAAATGCTGCAAGCCTGGATGCTTGGAAATTATTAGGCATACATAAACTGATGCCTGAGAATTACTTTGAGAGACTGCTGGCATGTTAGCGGGGGGGGGGGGGGGTGCTCTTTATGATGAGGAGGGGAGGTACATGAGCAAGATAAATCAAAATTCTTATTATGGACCTGTACAGCTATGTCCTAATACTCTTTCTGGTTTCACCTCTTTCTCTGTAATGTCTTTGTGTGCACGTGTGCATTGCAGAGAGCAGAATCTTGGGACTCAAGGTCTGTCACACATCTGTGGAAGGAAACTGCTGCATTATTAGCATCTTTTGGTATTTAAACCACTTGGATGTTTTTTTACAGTAAAGAGTTTTAGTCACGCAAAAATACTTCGAGTTATTTTGAAACCAGGGATACGTAAAAGTACAACTTGTTTGTCATCATTCCCTTAAAAAACAATGCTGAACAAGATTTAAAAAATACGTTCTCGAACTTGTGTGTTTTAGATCAAAAACTTGATTCCTAGTTTATTCTGAATTGCCTGAATCAGCAAGACTGTGGGAAGCGATGCATAACTGCACAACATTGATTCATGTCCTACATGTTCGCTGCTCAGTCAGGAAGCCTGAAGCTTAATGTCAAATGTGTGGGTGAAGCAGTTCACCAGAGCAAAATAAATTGTTCTACTTGCGTGGTGCTGAATAGGGGCATTATCTTGGGAAAATCTGTTTCAGTGACTTACTGTACTGTACAATACTTGTTACTTGGGACTGAACCATGAATACAGTCCATTAGGATCCAAGCTCAAGGTCAAATGTTAGCTCTCTCTTCTGTTCTGTAATCTCTTTTCTAGAAATCCTTTCAAATAGGTTGCAGAAATCATAGGATTTTTTTTTTCCTTTAGAGGTAGAGAATATACATCTCATAACTTTCAAGAAAGGGGATACACATTTTTTCCTCATCTGTAAAATGGGATCGTAAGTTATTGGGAAGTAAACAGCAATATCTAGTTCTTCTGACAGGACCAAAATGAGTCTTGAGCTTATGGTTCTTGACTTTATATTTTTCATTACTTTAAAGCATTCAGTGTCACATCCTCAGTATTCTTTTAGAATTTTGTACATAATATTCAGTGTTGTTGCAAACTGTGGACTGTCTAATTTGAGTTTTTAAAATTTGACTTTTGAACTATAGAAGCTGGAGAAGGAAGAGGTCTACTTGGTCATTTCCAAATCAAATAAAGAGTGAAGCCTGCTCATGTTAGGACTAGCTGCAGAACTTAGACTTCCATGGGAAACTGCCTTCCATTATACATGTTTTGAAGATGAGAGCTGTTCTGTGCAGGTGGTATTACTATTTTTCTTTCTTACTTATACCGGTGCTTTAATGGCTACATTACCTGATTTCTGATTTACTTGAATAATATTTTGGTGTTATAAAAAGCAAATCAAAGCAGTTCGTGTTATTTTTCTAGCGCATGCATTATGACTCTAAATTATGATTAGAAATGTATTTCCATATTTTGCTCCAAAGAGGTTTTTAGAAACATGTGAATAAGAGTCTGTATTTATATTCTTAAAAACCTAATTTATCAGGTGAAATAAATTTGTTCGGTTGGACACTATTGTAATGATCAGATGTGATTCATTGTCTGTAATGGGCTGTCCTCCATGAGAAGCAGTATGGTTACCTTTCCACGGACAGCAGTACCCCAAAATTGAAAATGCTTAGGAAAAGTGTCTCTGTCAGGACTAGGTTTGCAGAAAGCAGTAGGAACTGAATGTTCTGTTCAGTGTATCATTTCTCTTGTATCATTGGAAAGAGCTTCTAATGGAAATTTTCATCAATTGTCATCAGTATCTTGAAAGACAACCTAAGCTTTGTAAAATTAGGAGTCCTGGATTTAATGCAAGCTTGGCCAAGACTTTCTGCTTTTGCTGTGGATGTGTGGATTAGGGTGAATTGGAGGAGGAAAAAAAATGCTTTGTTGACTGAATCGATAAAAACATCCCCACAACTACCTTCCCCATCCCCCCACCCCCTTTTTTTGGGGTGGAATGTTTCTTGTGTATCTCCTTCTTTTGTTTGCTTAAAAAAAAAAAAAGGAACTTGATTTGCTGTGGAATCAAAATAGTTTTCAGGAGAGTGCATTTTCCCTGTAACAAAAATACAGTATTTTACCTGTGAGGCTCATCAGAATTACTAGAGTAAATAACTATTTTGTTGCATTTTGACACATTCTGGGCTGCATCAAAAGCAGCGTGGTCAGCAGGTCAAGGGAGGTGATTCTGCCCCTCTACTCTGCTCTCATGAGACCCCACCTGCGGTACTGTGTCCAGCTCTGGAGCCCCCAACATAAGAAGGACATGGACCTGTTGGAGCGAGTCCAGAGGAGGGCCATGAAGATGATCAGAGGGCCGGAACACCTTTCCTATGAGGACAGGCTGAAAGAGTGGGAAGAGAAGGCTCCAGGGAGACCTTACAGAAGCCTTCCAGTATCTGAAGGGGGCCTACAGGAAAGATGGGGAGGGACTCTTTATCGGGGAGTGCAGTGATAGGACGAGGGGTAATGGTTTTAAGCTGAATAGATAGTAGGAAGAAATGTTTTACAATGAGGGTGGCGAAACAGTGGAATAGGTTGCCCAGGGAAGTTGTGGATGCCCCATCCCTGGAAGTGTTCAAGGCCAGGTTGGATGGGGCTTTGAGCAAGCAGGTCCAGAGGGAGTTGTTCCTGCCTATAGCAGGGGGGTTGGAACTAGGTGATCTTTAAGGTCCCTTCCAAGTCTAACCATTCTAGGATTCTTTATAAAAAAACATTTATAAAGTCTCTGTATAACAATTCTAGTTACATTTCTATTATAATATGTATGCAACTAAACCATACATAGTTTTATATCACAGTTGAAGTGTTATGCAGCATGCAAGCATCTTCTCTGACTTAAAAAAAAAAAAGAGATCGTCCTGAGGATGTTTCCAATTAAGGTAATACTTGATCTCCAATATCAGAAGGGACTAATTTAGATTAAGTTTAAAAGAGGAAATTTCAGAAATAAGATTACCAGATAAAGTTACTTGATTGCAATCAAATTTAGAGCAAATTAATAAAAATGCTCTTATTCATCTATTTTTATTTTGCCTGTGTGTGCAATGTGGAAGACCATGGTCTTGAACCAGCAACACAATCCTTGCCTTCACTGGTTTCAATAACTTTTTACCCATACTTCCTCTCATTCCTTAAATATTTGTAGGTCTTGGCTTTCCCATCTGTAAATTAAGTATAGTGCCACTGAGCTTAATAAACTCATATGCTTGTGTTGGGTTCAACAAAGTCTTTTGCAGATGGTTGGGTTTAGAGGTGGCTAGTTGATTGCAGCTTACATGGAGGTTAGTAGCCAGCAGAATGTCCCAGCTGCCTGTCCTAGGACGTGTCCTGTTTAATGTTATATGTGACTTGGAAGATGACCAGCCCTCGCTCGTGAAGTTCGCAGATGACACCAAAGTGGGGAAAGAGGAAAGCACTTGGGTGTGCTTGAGATCACGTCTGGCATTCAGAAGGACCTGAGCTGTCTGGCAGGTACTTTGTGAAATTCCACAAGGATGAGAGCAAGGCTGCACACGTGCAAAGGAAGAGCTCCTTTAAAGGGAAGGGTTGCCCTTCACTCAGCACTTGTCAGACCACACCTGGAGTATTGCATCCAGTTTTATGTCCACACCCTGCCCCAGTACAAGAAAGATGCGTGGAGCAAGTTCAGCACGAGGCCACCACGATGTCAGGGAGCTGTAGCACTGCCTTGGAGGAGACGCTGAGAGAGTCTCCTTCAGCCTACAGAAGAGATGCTTCATGGGGACTTAGTGGCAGCCTGCCCCTGCTTGTTGGCAGGTTATCTAGAAGGTGGCAGGACAACAGGTAATGGTCATAAGATGAAGTGAAGATGGTTCTAAGTAGATAGAAGGGCAATACTTTTCTCTAGGAGGACAACTAAGCAGGAAAACCAGTTGCCTGGCAAGGTTGTGGAGCCTCTGTCTTTGGAGATTTTCAGAATTCCAGTAGATAAAGCAGCCTGGTCTCACCTGGTAGTAAACCTGGCTTTGAGCAGCAGGTTGGGCTACATGACTCCTAAGGTACCTGCCAACCTGACCAGGTCTATGATTCAGTGATTTTGTGGCCTTGCAATAATAATCTGCCCTTAGAGGGGAAGAATATAAATATTGCAAAATCTATAGTGCTTTCTGCTTGCACTGTAGATAGGAGCCGTCAGACAAATCTGCAAATGCTGTCTTTGCTTTCTTCCTCTTTTCCTCTGAGGTACTGAGCAGGAATCTGTTCTAGGTGAAGAAATGTAAATAATACCCTTTAAAAAGGAGGATCAGAATACCAGTCTTCAGCCATGTTCTTTGTAGATTGCTGCTTCAGGGCTTTTTGCCGTGGTGTTATCCAGCTTTTAGCAGGACGCTGCTTGGTGAGAGAAGGGGTGGCAATAAAAGAAGCGAAGTGGCTTTTGGGGAAGTGGATTCGGCATGCAGTCTGACAAATGTGCATCTCTGCAGATCTGCCCTTGTTTGCCTTGCAGCTGGTAATAGAATTTCCTCAGATTTAACTGAGCCAGGAGCTGGGCTTTATATTTATTTTCTGCTTGAACCTATGCAGTTCCTTGTTATTCCATTGCTTATGGTTTAGGTAATTTGCTTTGATAAATTTAAGAATAAAATTAGTACTTTATAGAACTGTTAGCTATTAATAAAACCAAATACACATTAAAAGAAATAATGATCCAGGCTTGATACAGCCACCTTATATGGCTTATGGCATGTGATGGGAAGCTGTCATAATATGCATGCTTGCTTCATTCACACCCACTGTAGTATAACAACATCTCTAAAAAAAAAAAAAAAAATTACAGTCTGTTTCTTCGGAGTAGTTTTGTACGGAGAACAAATTGTGCTATCAATTTTTATTTTTTCTGTGTAACAGAGCCATCTTAGGTATGGAAAAAAAAAAAAAAGAAATTAACCTCCTTCTGCATTCTTTTCTGTCCTTGTTTCTCTGCACTCTCAAAGGAGTCCATATATCAAATTTCAGCAAGATTTACTTCGCAACAGGCTTTCTGTGGTTAGAAGTGGAAAAAGAGTCAATTAGGCATTACACACCAATATTCAGTAAGTGATGTTGACACGAGGATTTTAGACACTTGTGGGCTTTGTCTTCATAGGTTTATGGGGTTTTTAATTTTTTATTTAATTTTCAGGCTTTCTCAGAGAAGTTGCTTTGCAGCTTGCCTGCACTAAGCTTTCTCCTTCAGTCACAGTTCCTTGGCAATCAATCACCTCATCTCATCTTTTCTGTTTTCTATTAAAAAATGCTCACTGGCTCATTCTTTCTGCACTGTTCAGAATGAAGAATCCTGATGTCGCTGCGGTTATAGTGGGCACTCCTTAAAAAGAAGGTATGTCGCTTTTACAGTTCTTAGGGTGGTAGAGCTGGAAAACCTGGCCACCTGTGCCTCTTGGGTGCTCCGTGGGTAGGTACTGTGCCACCAGGGATGAACGCTGTGCTGCCTCGTCGCTTTGGTGGAGTTTCCATTGGTCCTGTCTCTGTCGCCTTCTGACTATTGTATAAGTAATGACTTTTGGACAATATTTTTGATGAAGTGGAAGTGCAGATGTTGATCAGTATTTATATCTGGGTGGCTGAGAGCTGGTGGTCTGTTCATCCCACAATTAGAGGAAGCTGTTGAATGAAATGTGATATGTAGCCGTAGCTGAGAGACCTTCTAGTCCTGGAGGCAGACAGAGGTAATGAGAGGGGAAACAGAGTCACAGAGAGACACTGAATTTCTTCTGTTGGCTTTGTACAAGTATAAAGGTGCTTTTGTTTTCTTTGCTAAAACTGTCCTTTGCTGTGGAATCAGAATTTCATTTTCATGTATGCCAGGCCACTGGCCTTCATTATAGAGGTGTTAGTGCTTTGAGATTGTAAGGTCTGCTATGGGACACTCCCACCTCCTTCTGTACCAGCTTTCATGGTTGAAGATGAGTGCTGTCAGTGGAAAATGGGAAATAATAGAATAGAATATTTCAGTTGGAAGGGACCTACAACAATCGTCTAGTCCAACTGCCTGACTACTTCAGGGCTGAGTAAAAGTTAAAGCACGGTAGTAGGAGCACTGTCCCAATGCCTCTTAAACGCTGCCAGGCTTGGGGCATCAACCACCTGTCTAGGAAGCCTGTTCCAGTGTTTGACCACCCTCTCGGTAAAGAAATGCTTCCTGATATCTACTCTGAACCTCCCTTGACTTAATGTTGGAACCATTCCCATGGGATAAGAGGTCAGCACATCCCTCTCCATGTCCCCTCCTGAGGAAGCTGTAGAGAGCAATGTTCTTGGGCGATGTTTCTCATGCTGAGAAGCCTCCCTCGTGCAGTGGAAGCAGTCAGATCTCGAATGGCGCTTGCACCAGAAATCAGCCTCCTTTTCTCGAAACTAGACAATCCCAAAGTCCTTAGCCAGTCTTCGTAGGGCATTCCTTCCAGCCCTCTGGGAATCAGCGCTGGAGGCTGTCCTTGGGGATCATTCACCCTTGGCCGATTCTGGTTTCTGGTGCAAGTGCCGTTTGAGATCCGACTGCTTCCGCTGCACGAGGCTTCCCAGCAGGAGAAACATCGCCCAGAAACATCTGATATTAATATGGTATTTTAATTACATTTTCTTTTTCTTAAATATTGATTTAGAATATAGAAATCATTACAGACTTGGTGAGGCCTAAATATATTGTGGTGTAGTAAGGGATCTGAATTTTTGTCTTTCAAAATACAGTGCTGACTTTTAAAGACAAACTTACAAAGTTATTAGCTAAACTGCTGCAATAAAAGCATGCTGGCCTGCTACAAATTCGTGTTTTTAACAGCAGTAGTTTCTTAGGCTTGGAATATTTTCTTCATGTTTGCTCAGATAGATTGGTTTGATGACTGACCTGTTATAAGCAGAGAATTAAACTGGGAACTTGCAAAGTCAGAAAGCTGTCTTTCCTCTCCCAGTCTGTAAATATGAGTAAGAGCTGCCTGTTTCTCCTAACAGTTTGACTGAAAAGGACCGGGTGAAAACATCGGGAATCGGAGAGGGGAAGTGAGGGTCAGTTTTTTGGCCAGAATGGGTCACCTGCCTTCCATAAAAGTATCTGGGTGCTCCTTGGCCTCCCTCCCAGCATCTCCTGTACATTGGGTCCATGTGGGAAATGTGGAGGAAGAGGTGGAAGGGAAGGAGGCAGTCTGTAGACCACCACTGTGGTCCACACCAGCCACTGCTACCTCTTTACCCTCACCTGAAGGAAAGAAGGTGATGAGCACTGAGTCAGATGAATTGTTGGGCAGCTGGATGCCAATGGGAGATCTTAACCTTTGGGGTGGGTAACTTCAAAAGCTGCTGTTTGTCCCTGTGTTTCTGTGACTGCTGTGGTACCTGTAAAGGAGCAGTTTGAGTCATTAACTCAGGTTAGAGGTTATGCTGTGTATGAGAAGTCAATTTTATATGGAAAAAAAGGCTTCATATTTTGATAACCTTTGTGTCATTTCATGGAATCATAGAACGATTTAGGTTGGAAGGGACCTTAAAGATCATCTAGTTCCAAACACCCTGGCATAGGCAGGGATACCTCCCACTAGACCAGGTTGCTCAAAGCCGCATCCAGCCTGGCCTTGAACACTTCCAGGGATGGGGCCTCCCCAACTTCATGGGCAACCTGTTCCAGTGCTTCACCACCCTCACAGTAAAGAATTTCTTCCTAATATCTAATCTAAATCTACCCACTTCCAGTTTAAAGCTATTACCCTCCATCCTATCACTGCACTCCCCGATAAAGAGTCCATCCCCATCTTTCCTGTAGACCCCCTTTAGGTACTGGAAGGCTGCTATGTCCAGTACATCAGGGCAGTTTTTCATTTGTTCAGACTGACAATTTTGTAATGCAATAAACATGAGCATAATAGCTCATGTGTTTCGTGTTTAATGGGTTATTTTTTTTTTCCAATTGGAATTTTTAAATATCTTTGGAACAAAATTTTCATTTTCTGTGTCTTAAAAGCATGTAGTTGTTCAGTTTCTTAAATAATTTTGTGTTAAACTAGATAACAGATACTCAGTGGTCATGGTGTTGTGTCTGGAATACGGTGTTCAGCGTGGGGCCCAGTAGAAGTGAGGGACTGGCAAACTGGAGTGAGTCCAGTGAAAGCCACTGCTGTGTTTGGGGGTGGGAGGAGGTCAGGAGAGGCTGAGGGAACTGGCTTTGTGTCTTTTGGAGGAGAAGGGACTGAGGGGGATTGAATTAAAGCCCTCAGTTCCCTAAGGCGGGTTGGGAAGAAGATGGAGCCAGGCTTTTTTCGGAGGTGCCCAGCAGGAGAAGGAGAGGCAATGGCCACAAGCTGCTGCAAGCGTAATTCCAGTTGGGCATAAGGAGAAAACTACTCCTGGTGTGGTCAGTTAAACATAGGAGGAGGCTACACCGGGAGGTGGTGAAGCCTCCTCCTTCGAGGGGGATTCAGAACTTGGGTGGAAAAGACCCCGAGCAACCTGCTGTAATGCTGAAGACACCCCTCCTGAGTATAGGAGAGAACATTCGGAGGTCCCTTTCGGCTTAATCGGAGCTGGGATGGCCAGGGTTGCTGTTTGAATGCACGTGTGTAGCTGTGTGGTGTCTAACTCTGTTAGCAGCAGAATCAGTGGGGAAACCACTTGAGCTACAGACGTGTGCTGTGCCATGTGCTGCTGGACAAATTAAATCATCTGGCTTAATCTTGATTTAAACATCCTCGACTGGAGTTAGTTCCCCTGCCTCTTGATAGAAAAGTGAAAAACTTCTCCTTGAAATACAGTGCTGTTAAGATATTGTTCCATGAATGTGCCGTCTACTACATAAAATGGCAATAATTTTATTTTTATGAAGGGTATTACTGGAATGTACAATACACAAGCTCTCTTTGCTGCTGCAGTGTTTTCCTCAGCATCTGAAAAGTAGAGAAGAATCTGTGGAACTTCAAGATGAATTAATGCCACATATAAGTCAACCCCTGAGGCATTCTTAAGTGAGAAAGTGTATCCATCTTCTTGTGAATAACAGCACTGTTCAGACGGGAGCAAGCAGGTCAGTGGCTGGGACTGTAACACTGGGTCTGTGTCCTTCCTCGACACAATTCTTGTGTAATTCGAAGCATGTCACTGAGCTGGATCAAAACGGAAAACAAGCTGAAAGCTTCCATAGCTCAGCTCTGCCTATTAAGTTTTGGGATTTGCTGATGAGGAAGCAACTGATTTTTAAAATCATTGCTGAAGTTAACTTCCACAGGTGTTCAAAATCTTGCATCCTACGTTGAAATAAATAAATAAAAATATTCTGGAGGTCTTTTAGCTACTCTCTTGAGGATGCATTTGGAAGACGTGCTCAGACTAAATTTCAGAGGTTTGTCAGTTACTGTGTGTTTTGCACTTGAAAAATCTATGTTACAGTGATGATTCAACTGTAAAAGAAGAAAGAAATACAGCCTTTTCTTCAAACCATAATTTCCCCTCATTTTGTCTGACAGTTTTGGTGTGGCAAGATGCATTCCAGACATTAGTAAACAGGAACACGCCTTTGAGCTCTGCAGATATAAATTGTAGCAAGAGGCTTTAGAAGGGACACTGTATAGTGAAAGCATATAATGGAATATTCTGTGTGTTGTAGAGAGTTGTTTCATATGTGTATGAATCCTTTCTGAGCCTTGGCTCTGAAGCTACTTGTTTCTGTCTAGGACTTGATTAAGAATTACCAAAGCTTAAGACGATTTAAAAGGGAATTTTGTATGCTTAGAAAATGCAAGTTTTTACAAATTGCCTCATTATATGAGGATCTTGTGCTACCAGAGTTCTTGTCCATGCTGGCGTGTTTGTCGTGATGATTTGCCCTTGCATACCTGATGCCAGGGAGGTAAATTGGCTGGTACCTCCAAAGGCTGGATCCTTTTTTGAGGCACTCCCTTCCGTTCACTGCCACTCTTCTGTAAGTGGCAATTGATTTGACATCTGTATCCCAATTCATTTGGCTTATTATTTCTCCACTGTACCGTGAATTTCACTATCTCCTTCAACTCTTTTCATACTTCAGCTATGGAGACTTTCCAAGGGCTTGAGCTTGCTGGCCTTCAGGTGCTGTTGCAAGCAGAAACGGTAGCTTCTTGACATTAACATCTATGTTAATTTTCTGTCCTACTCAGTTTCTGTCCTACTCAAGGGTAGGTCAGAAAAATTTAGCATTGGCTCTTCCACTGCCTTGTGTGGCTGTTGGAAACCTACTTTTCCTCCTTAGCCTTGTTCTGGGATCTTTCTTTTTGATATGTTGTCTCTTGAGTTGGAGTGACGATGGGTTTGGGGTAGAGTGTATGCATTGCTCATCACAGCAGGTCCAGTTTTTCCTTCCAGATGATATTGGAATATCACCATTGAGTACTGTTATGGGGAGGGAAGGACAATTTCTTTCATGAGCTCTGAGCTGTGCTGTCTCCCAGTGTGTATTCAGGACCAAAGTTTGGGAATGCTTTGCAGGTTTATTCTTTTCCTTAAAACATGAGATCCATGGCATTTGAGGAAAAGAGGAGGAAAGAAAAGGTGCTCAGGAGACTGCTTGCTGGTACTTCACTCTGCTCAGGAGAGGTAAAGGGGCTTAAGCAGGGTTTTTTTCAGATTGTCAAAGAAAAGAAGAAACTGTATATAAAGCATATAGTTAAAACTTGTCATTTGATTGCCAAATGGAGAAAAGTGTCATCAAAACTGATGTGCTTCCTAGAATTTTTATCCCATTCTCCTCTGTGGAGATTTTGAAGGAGAATATATACTCCAAACAGGCATGGAAATAACATGTTTTAGTAATCTGCTTGTGATTGTCACAGTGGGAGCTGCAGAAGACCAAATAGTTTGAAAAACTCATCTTTCTTCAGCTGCCTTATTGAGATCATTACAAAAATTGGCTCCAATACTGAGGGCTGTGTACATAAAAATTTGGACTAGATGTATTTTGAAGCAAGAAGCCAGGCACATTTCCTCTCTTCTGTAATGGTATTAGCTAATAGGTATGAGCTTGGCCAAATTGAAAAGGAGTGTCTCAATATTTGGAAATTAATGTTCATCTGCAAAACATGTTCCCTTCTTTTTTGCAGGGTTTTTCAGTCTGCTAAAGGCACACTGGATACACTAGGATGGACACAGAGGAATTCCCTCCTCCACCACCAGAAGGTAATTGAAATAGCTTTGAGTTTTAAGGCAATTTTGTTGCAACAATTTGATTATATTTCCAAAAGTGTTTTTACCTCCCCAATGCTCCCTTTCACCGTATCACCTTAAGACTTGATCCTAGTGCTATTTTGCTGAAACATGAGTTCCTGCCATCTACTCTGTTTTGTTCTTGGACCTTGCTTGCTGGTATTGCGAGAGCATGATGGGAGGAAACCTGGGGAGCAATTGGTCTTTATAGTCCAAATCTGCGAATGTGTATTTTCTAAGGTAGCATTGTGTAGACCGAATCATCACACCTTCATCATGGGCTTTGGCAGCCTCAAGTGTTCATGCACATAGTGCCCTGTAGAGAAAAAACAAGTGAAACCTGTGGCATGGGCAGGGTGTTTGGACCAGTGCCTCAAATGCCTGGACAGATTTGGAGTCTGAATTAAGAGGACAGAGAGGGGTGAGTTGTTTTCTGTTAGAGCATGTGCTGCTTCCATACTTCATCTGGTCAATGTCTGCTGAGGGCTGTAGTTGAAGGACCTTCTGATGCTGGAGTTCTCTAGCCAGCATGCATTCCTGTGGGAAGCAAAGGGGAAGCATGCACAGCTGAACCTCCGTGCGGTCAGAGCATGGAGGTTTAGGGAAGAGTATGATGCATGCTGGACTGTGGATCTGGTTCTGTAAAGTTAGCACTTGGTGCCCCTTGCCTGCTGTATGCTGGTACCTGTACGGCCACTCATATAGCCCAGGTTTCAGAGGGTATAAAGATAGGATGTACAAAGACACCGTGTCATTGTCTTCTGCATTTATTCTCTGTAAGAGAATATGTTTGGGGATTTTTTTCCCCCTGATTTCCTGTAAACACACCTTTGTGTAGTGCTTGGTATTATGTATTTTAAGTCTTAAAAGGATTTGGCTTTTGATAGTTGGATGCTGGGAGACTCCTTAGGAGAAGAATGATATGCTTGTTCTGATCATCCCAAAGCACAAGGTTATGGAGACATGGGGTATGGAGGCCTGTGGGTGGATCCACTGCAGCTGTTCTTATTTTGGTGAAGTTGCAAGTATAGTTTGTATAGATAGTGACTTTCTTGTAAATGTTTGATAAGTCCCTCATATAGGACATTATTACTTATGGATTTATATGCTGTTATATACATTGATATATGTATATATTAAGATATGTATGTTCTTAACATACATTATTGCTTGTAGGACTTTTTACTTATTGTTCACACGGAACTTAGACCTATGTGAAGCCATTCAAGTATGAAAGAGGATTTGTGTTAGTTTTGTTCAGACGTAGCTCTCTAGGAATTTGCAAATTGCCATCCTGGATCAAAACTGCTTTTTCTCATAGACACTGGCACAGCTAGAGGTCTGATTTCTGCCTGGAAAATTGGGAATATGAAAGAAGCAGAAAGTTGTGAAATCGGCTTTTAACGGGTTAGATTTTTGGCCAGCATTGTTGACAGTTTTATTTATGCTCTGAGATATCCCTGGGGTTATTGTTGGCAAAAATGCTTTTCCTGTCTTTGTCCTAATCCACGTGGTCAGGACCCTGTTTCGTTTAGTGACAGTTACTATGAAACTGTCTTTATCGGATAATCCAATCTCTAAAGCAATGTAGTGCTGCAGGGGAAGAGTCATCCCTAAGGAATCAATATTTCCACTTGAGCAAGGGCTGCCATTGTTCAAAGACAGCTAATAATTGTGGCAACAGCTCCAACTTTGTGCAGCATGTCAGTATGTGGGATACTCTGACAAAAATTCAGGGTGACCTCGTTCAGTATGATTCCAGAATTCAGGTTCTTTTTCTGCAAAGCTCTTTGTGACATGTAGAACTATGTGTATCACGTCCTTATTTTTAGACATGTCATTCCTTGTTAGACTGGGATTAGACTTCTTTAACATGAATTGAGATTCTGCTCTACCTAATTTTACATCAATGGATGCCTTGCCTGTCACATCCAAAAGCTTTGTCTGAGAGTATTGGAACTTGTATATTTTTCTACTTTACCATTGCTGACTCTCTTTAACAAACACATTAACAATGGGAATATCAGTGAAGATAAATTTTGATAATTACACTGAAATACGCTTTAGTTCACTCTCTAGATAGTTTTCCTGATGTGTTTTGCAGGTGGAAGGTAAGTTAGAATTTTAGGGTCGAGTACAACTGCAAATTCATATAACAATTAAAGGAGGGAAACAAACAGGATTTTTTTTGTGATGGTTGAAGGGTCTTTTGGCATGCATATACGCTGGCTACCTGTGGTGTCTGCTCAGAAGGGATAAGCAGCACCTGCCAGTGCCTTCAGACAGTGGGTTGCATGGGTGGCTGCTGTGGCTGGTAGTGAGGATGAGGCTCCCACTGTGTGCAGGATGCTTTGATACATCATAAAAAAATAACTTTAGCTTTTGCATAATGATTCTAAAGTCCTGAACTGGGGAAGAAGAATGGTAAACCTTCATCTTTGTTGTGGGGATGTTGTGAGAATGTATAGGAAAGCTATGCAATTAAATACATGCTAAATAATGTCATTTCATATTAGCAATAACTGCCTGAATCTCTGACGTTGAATCTGAAGTTGAGGTGCAGTTAAGGTCAATAGTAGAGCTGCTTCTGCCACTTCCTGATAGGGACAAACTATGTGCGATGAAAGAGAAGAAGATAACATATTTTACCTTTATTTCATTTATTATGTTTATGCAACATATCTGCTCGTAGCTGTTTGGACATTCCGTTCATGCATTCTTAATTAGGCAGTGACAAGTTTGTGCTAGTTAATTCCCTTACCCCAGAGCAAATTCAAGTACTGAGGAACTTGAGAAAAACTAATGCCTGTATGCTTCCTCCTCCAGACAGCTTTAAAAAGAGATTTTTTTTTTTCTAGTCATGATTAAAAATTCCCTAGTAATTTTCTCTGTATGTATTGAACGAATGTGTGTTTTAGCAGCCAGGGAGCAGTTGGAGGGGGGTAGATGCAAACGCTTCCCTGGCTAAGAGCATAATCCAAAAAACTGCTTCTGAATTTGACGCTTGAGATTATAGTAGTAGCTCATGTTCCCTTCTTTAGTGCGTCTGTGCATATGAATTTGTGCATATGAATTTATGCACAAAGTGCTGGTATTTAAGATATCATACCTAAAAAAAATTCCATGGCTATTTTGTGAAATAAAATAGAGGGATAATTCTCGTTGTCTCTATCAACAACAACAACAAATTTTTAAAAAGTGAAATGAAAATGGCAAATTTTATCATGACTGTACGTTATAATTATGTTTTTAATTGGTTGCTGTAGTGGAGTGTCCTTAACTAAACCCATTTAGACAAGAAAAGGATATGCTGTGGACTGCAGACTGTACAGTGAGGAATTAAAAACCTGGTAATTCTGAGAACTGGGAATCACATCCTGCCCCTCCTGTAGAGGAGTTGTCTTCATGCTGGACTGGGGATCGGGTGTTTAATGCTGGGATGGTGTTTATGTGCGATGGCCCCTGCTTGTGTTATTACAACTTTGTTAGATGAGATGTGGTCTCCGGCTGCTTTTCATTTCTTTACTCAAAGAAACACCTTATGATCTTGCTAAGTGGAAGTCCTTTTCTGTAAGTGAGGACTTAAGAGGTGTTTATCAGGGCCTGTTTCAAAAGGAAAACCAGATTTGTTTGCTCAGCAGGATAGATATGTGACTAACAGCTTCTTGCCCAAGGGGAGCGGGGGATTTCTGATGCATGGCACTACACCTCATATGATCTCTCTGTGAAAACTATTAGAAAAAACGTTGGATGTATTTTCCTCGTACCGAGTATACTGCCCAACAGTTCATCCCGGTTGTCCTGCACCGAGTTGCCTTGTACAACAGTTTTAACACCTAAAATAAGCTTTTAAGCTCTGTTTTATAATTGAGTCTATCAAGGTAGATTAATGTACAGTGATGAGATTTGGAGTATGGCTGCATTGCAATACAGTTCTTGAATTGTGAACAAATGGTGTATTTTGCTTCCTATTTATAGGAAGTTAATGTTGTTTATATTAAAACGTTAAAGTGAAATACTGACATTTCAGTGTTTGTACAAGGACATTGTGAGAATGAATCTGATAGCCTAGTCTTCATATTGCTGCCAAATGCTCTCTTTGCCCAAGAGAGAATCACTTACCACTCTTCTTCATTTGGGAACCGTGAGGTGCTCTTGAGGACCAGGTGTAGTGGAGAGCTGGGGGTTCACTCACCTACACCACTGTCCCCAGTACCGTGGGTAAAGCTGGGGGAGAAAGCTTGTTCTGCTGAAGTTTGGGATCTAAGATGTTCAATAGGATGAAATTTGTTGGTGGTTTGGTTTGTTGGGTTGTGGTTTTTTTTTTTCTGAAACTGAAAACAGACTGAGGATATCTCCTAGACAGCAGCCGTAAAAGCATTTTGTATGCCTTTTTATACAAATGAATTAGCTTTCTGGGGCTGCCAGTGGGATATTTCTTTGTTCCTGATACGGAGAGGTATAAAGCAAGGAGGTCAAGGACTTAAATCTGGATATCCTGTATGTGATTGAGTGCTGTGATTGTGTCCTCCTGTGGTTATTTCTTGTCATTTGCCTGCCAGTGCCGGAACACTAAAATAGTTGTAGTTCCTCTGTCCTTGAGAAGGAAGTCTGGCTTGAGTCTGCGAGTAAGAGGGAAGTAGGAACATTATACTGTCATAAAAGTTCCCATTGGGATGACTTCACGTATTCTAACAAAAAAAAAGAAATTTTTTTATTAATCCTAGATGGTTAATTAAGCCTAGACACTGCCATCTTTCACTGTAGGGACAACTGTATTTCTGTGCTAGGGGAACTGCTTTTTATTCTGTGTGCTCTATCTATTTCTTTCAGATTTAGTTACCTTTTGTCCTGTTTAGTGAATGATTTCATAGCTTATTTAGGTTTTAACTGTTTTAACAGGGTAATTTTGTGACTGAGACAAGAGGCAGTTAAATTTGGGCTTTTATAGTATTGACAAAAAAAGCACTTGTATGTTTTATGGTTTAGTTTATGGAAGTGAAGAACACTGGGGGGACATAAGCTTGTGTTTCAGACTACAGTAAAATAAAAAGATGTTACTATGATTGGGGGATTGAAATAAGAACACTGCTTAAATTAAACTGCAGCTGTAAAGGGAGTTGGTCTTGGGCTAAACAGCATTGTTTGTTAGATATCTACTTTCAGCGTACAGACAGTTACAAATGATGGTAAAAGGGGAGCCAAGATTTCAGAAGAATGAGAACAGAATATGAATTGTAGTTATGAATGGCCCCTTGTTTTTGAAGCTGGCAGGAGCTTTCTGATGTCTGACATCCCATCTGTAACAGAACAATTTATTTATTTCTAAAGATGACATTCCTCTCAGTAAATAAAGGCAAATGCATTGTTTAAGGTAAGGATCGATTATTTTGTGTGACAATCCAGACAAGCTGTGTAACAAAGAGTAACAAGAAAATTCCTGCCGCAAAAATGCAGCTACGGTGTCACATGCCACTCCTAATTATGTGGTTTTTTTTCTTCTAGCCAAGTGTATTTGACCATTGGGAAAAACAAGAAACAGAAAGAAAATAAATTGGTTAATGAAAAACTTTTTTCTGTTTTTAGCATCTACAAAGAAAATGCAGATTACATAGATATAATTATCTCTTACTTTGTTTTGAAGCAATCCAGTAAAATCTTTGCTAGATGTTTATAAAGTGTTAAATGATCAAATGTGATTCACTGTCATAGATTTGAGCGCTTGATTCATCATTTTGGTAGTATTTAATGTTTGCCTTCTGAATAGTAAGTTACAGGTCTTTTTTTCCTGTTCACTCAGCTGTTCTGTAAGGTGACTTTACTGCTGGGCTTAACTTGGTAGCTGTGTGCAGGGGCAAGGCCCGGACATGTTGATTGAAAAGAGCAATTGATGACGAGATAAAGGGCTTCCCAGGGATGGCAGCAAAACTTTATCTTTGGTCTGGAGTAACTACTGTTGTTTGCCTAAAAACCAAACAAACTGTAAAGGAATTTGTACTGATTTTGGGATATTCTTGCAATGAATATTTGTGTAAGCTAAGTTCTGAAACTCAAATTTCAAACAACCAACACATAAGGAGAAGTGTGAATTTTAAAATTTTTTTTTTCTTTGCTTCTTTTGCCTTTTTAGGGCTTGTATCTAGCATTAACTGGCCAGGATGAATTGCTGCCAAATAACTGAGGGATTTTTTTGGTGTTGAGTGTTTTTTTTAAATCTATTTCAGTGATCCTAGCAAATATTCACTAACCATGCTTAAAGCCTCTGTAATGATTCTACTCTGGAGTTTACAGAGAGATTAACTCTTTTTATACATGGTTATAATTCTTTTATCTTGTGTATGAGAACAAGTTAAAACTTGTTTGCATTATGAGAAGTTAAATAAAGTGTCTAAATTATGGAATGAAACATTAGGTGCTGCTTGCTTTTGCTGCAGCAAGGAACTGAAAGTATGCCTAGGAATCTGAGGAAGAGATATGCGGCAAACATTTTTTTGGGAAAAACCCTCCAACCCTTTATTTAGAATTTTCTTTTTTCTTCCTCATTGAACTAATCTCTCCAGGAAATGTGATCTTGTCATAGTTTCATTAAAATGAATAAAGAAGGTGATTTAGTCTGTCAAAGAAGGGTTCATGCAGGAGTACATCTCTCTATTGAATTCAACAGCAGACTGACAACTTTGGTTAGGTAAAAGCTTGTTTCCAGAAAAATCTTCTGTTATGCTGGTACCAGTTTCTCCAGGGACTGGAAGAGGGATGTGTGTGCTCCTGTGCCGTGGGGATGCCCACACTGATGGGTGACTTCCCAGTCTCTGTATTTCCCAGTTCTGTATGTTGCAGGGAGAGACAAAGGGGAATCCAGGTGCTGACACAAAAAGCTGCCCTGGAAGCAGTGAATTGGTTCAGTGGTTAGTGGTCTCCTGTATTGCAAAGGAAGGTGGAAGTAAAATTAACTTTGGCTGGGATTGCTCTTTCCCACTTGCGTATCTGATGGTGGCCCACTCGTGTTTGCACATGAAGAACGCTTGCCGGCCAAATGCTTGAGAAGGCTCTTCATGTTGGAAGGCATTCCTTCCTGACTTCCCATGCGGACTGGCTGAAGCTCTGAACCATGAAGTTGTCTTCTGCCAATGTTGGGGCTGAGGCAGGGCTTTCTTTCCCCTCCATGGCTAACAAAAGGAGGCCATGAGAAGGACTCTGAGGCTGATGCACCGAAAGGTCCCAAGGAAGCAACGTTGTTGTCCAGCGCAAGCCAGTGCCCACTGAGGTGGTAGGATTTCTGGTCGAAGCTGTGTTAAAAGGGTATTGTAAAACAGGATTTTGAAGATTTCAGTTTGTGAGTTTTGATGTAAGAATTACCGTTTTCATGAGTTTGCTTGAATTCCTCAAGTATGCTGTTTTTGAGCTATAACTGCACCTTAGTATGTTATGACAAAGAAGAGCAAGACACATTAAAAAAAAATTAAAAAAATACTAAGAAAGTGGATGCTATAAAACTCCCTACCCATTAGTTGCTGGAATAATGCATTTATCGAACTTTACATATATTAAACTTTGTTTACAAATCAGTCTATGTTTGTAGATGCTCTCTAGGCTGGGTGAAGGGCTAACAACAGAAATGAGCCAGGGAGAAGCCAGTTGAAACCCAGAATATTTTCAGTATTGTCCTGGATTTACAGGACATAACCGTTGTTTTCTGGTCTACAACTTTTTCTGTAGTAAAAGAGGCTTTAAGTTGCTATAAATGTTAATTTCTAGTGTGGTTTCTTCTTCAGAATACATTGAGGAGAAAGCACAAATAGTTAAATCTAAGTTATTTTTAAGTGTGTGAACAGGTTGTATGCAGTGGTCTTGGAGTGTTAGATGGATTTATTGTTGTGAAAAAGAAACCTGCAGCAGTGTGTCCAAAAAGACAAATTGATCCCTGAAGCCATGTGCATCTTCCCAGTCTTGTCTGAGCTGTTACTACAGAAGGAGAATGAGCTTATGAACACCTCCAATGCAAGTCAGATGCTTTTAGGTGTTCCAAGTGCTGCTTTTGGGAGTGCCAGTAAGTGCCTCAGTTTTGACATTGCAAGATAAAGAGTTGTTCAGCCCTGCACCAGTGGACCAGAACTTAGGCATTCCATCACCTAAGTCATCTGAAGGTTTACTCCTGAAGTATCCAAAGTGTGTCCTCCTTCAGGGACGTGGACCTGCTTCATGACAAGGACCTGTAGGAGTGAGTCTAGAGGAGGGCCAAAAAGATGATCAGAGGGCTGGAGCACCTTTCTTGTGCAGACAGGCTGAGAGAGTTGGGGTTGTTCATCCTGGAGAAGAGAAGGCTCCGGGGAGACCTTATAGCAGCCTTCCAGTATCTGAAGGGGGCCTACAGGAAGGATGGGGAGGGATTCTTTATCAGGGAGTGTAGTGAAAGGATGAAGGGTGCTGGTTTTAAACTGAAAGAGGATAGGTTTAGATTAGATATTAGGAAGAAATTTTTTGCTCTGAGGGTGCTGAGACACTGGAACAGGTTGCACAGGGAAGTTGTGGAGGCCCCATCCCTGGAAGTGTTCAAGGGCAGGTTGGATGGGGCTCTGAGCAACCTGGTCTAGTGGGAGGTGTCGCTGTCCGTGGCTGGGGGGTTGGAACTAGATGATCTTTAAGGTCCCTTCCAACTCTGACCATTCTGTTACTCATATCTGAAATGTGTCTGCCTGATGGAAAGATGTTTCTAGACGTGATCCAAGACCTGGGGTACTTAAGCTTTTGCTTTAGGTGTATTTCAAATCTTTTTGGCATGATACACAGTTTATGTACCAGAACTGTATGTTTTCTTTATGTAGAAGTGGGATCTCATGCTCCACCTGGTTTAGGCCCCCAGGGTCTCATTCTGCCACTTTCTGCTTCAGGGGAGTCCCAATTACTCTTAAAGTCTTTTCAGTCCAAGGTATTATCAGGTGATACAGCAGTTTCATGTTGCTCATCAGAATTAAATAGACTATATTAGAGAAAGACATGTTCTTCAAACTGTTAAGCAGCAATTGCTTCAATGTAAAAAGTAATTATTTGGAGAATATTATATATAGATATTAATAGATCATATTCGCTAGAGAAAAATGTGAAGAAATAAAAACCAAATCATACTGCTCTCACTGGTGGAAATTTCCTTTAAACATGTGTGCGAAAAGAACCGTTATCAACTATGTGGTCAAAACTACATTTCCTAGAAAATTTTCCTTTTCCTTTTGCTTCACGTGACACTTGTACCCTGTAGTTAGCCAACACTTCGTTTTCCCAGCGTCTTCAGAGTCCTTCTGCTGTTTGATTGCCTTGTTGTTAAAGCTCCCTGCTTTTCCCCTTCCCTGCGTGGACTGTCCGTTTGGCAGCGCCTTCAGCAGCGAGTTCAGACGTCGGCACGCGCGGTAGCTGAGCCTGGGCTGGGCTACGCCGCCGTGGCCAGCACCTGTCTCCACCAGCAGATGTGTCGGGCAGCGGGGCAGCCTCTGTGTTCTGACCGCTGTACCTCCTGGTAGGTGCCTGGTGGCATTCACACTAATTCAGACTGTTAACCTTGGTACTACTAAGAGTTACGTGTATTGGCATTCCTTTAAAACTGATGGAAAGCTAATAGCCTTTAATATGGATAGATGTTTTTCTGCATAGATAGGAATCTATAATGTAGATCTATGCAGATTTCCAAATAACGGCTGCACGTATTTTACTTACAGGAATTTCCTTTTGAGAATTTCACTTGCTGCACATCAACAACATATCTTGGTGAAATTTTAATGACAGAATCTACTAATACGGTGCTGAGGTGGAAAAGACCTGCTTGGGACTAGGCTTGGTATACGTTTCTGGCTGTGGCAGGCAATACCAGTGTCACCAGTGTGCTAAGTATGAAGGCAGTTAAGGTCATTGGTGGGTGGAGAGGAACATAATGAAGTTCAACGACGGCAAGTGTAGGGTCCTGCATCTGAGGAGTAATAACCCCCTGCATCAGTACAGATCAGGGGTGGAAAGTAGCTGTGCCAAGACAGACCTGGGAGTCTGGTGGGCAACAAGTTGACCTTGAGCCAGCAGTGTGCCCTGTGGCCAAAAAGGCAAATGGCATCCTGGGGCGCATTAAAAAGAGCGTGGACAGCAGATCGAGGGAGGTCATCCTCCCCCTCTATTCTGCCCTGGTGAGGCCTCATCTGGGGTACTGTGTCCAGTTCTGGGCTCCTCAGTTCAAGAAAGAGGGAACTGGGGAGAGTCCAGTGGAGGGCTATGAAGATGATGAAGGGAATGGAGCATCTCTCTTAGGAGGAAGGGCTGAGATCTGGGTCTGTTTAGCATGGTGATGAGAAGACTGAGAGGGGATCTCATCAACACTTATAAATATCTAAAGGGCAGGTGTCAAGAGTATGGGATGAGACTCTTTTCACTGGCGCCCAGTGACAGGACAAGGGGCAATGGGCACAAACTGGAACATAGGAAATTTTATCTCAACATGAGGAAGAACTTGCTTACTTTGAGGGTGGCAGAGCACTGGAACAGGTTGCCCAGAGAGGTGGTGGAGTCTCTGATTCTGGAGACATTCAAAACCTGCCTGGACGCCATCCTGTGCAACCTGCTGTAGGTGGACCTGCTCTGGCAGGGGGGTTGGACCAGATGATCTCCAGAAGTCCCTTCCAACCCCTAACATTCTGTGATTTTGTAAATGGTGACAAAAAGCCGACTTTACGTTGCAGCCTTTCTGATTGTAGTGTAACCAGCGCTGAAAAGCATCTTGTGGACTTCCAAAAGGTAAAGGGTCTGCTGGTGTTGCTGCCACTACTTTCTGGCCAGCTTAGTTCATGTCTAATGTTTTTATTTTAGACTTCTGAATTTTTGTGATTATTTTAATTTTTACCTAACCTTAAGCCTAATTTTTAGCATTGTGAGTGGCTTGTAAGGTTCAATGGCTTTGGTATTTGTAAATCTGTCCTAACAGCCACAGATCTGGGCTTTATTTCAAGAAGTAAAANGACAAGGGGCAATGGGCACAAACTGGAACATAGGAAATTTTATCTCAACATGAGGAAGAACTTGCTTACTTTGAGGGTGGCAGAGCACTGGAACAGGTTGCCCAGAGAGGTGGTGGAGTCTCTGATTCTGGAGACATTCAAAACCTGCCTGGACGCCATCCTGTGCAACCTGCTGTAGGTGGACCTGCTCTGGCAGGGGGGTTGGACCAGATGATCTCCAGAAGTCCCTTCCAACCCCTAACATTCTGTGATTTTGTAAATGGTGACAAAAAGCCGACTTTACGTTGCAGCCTTTCTGATTGTAGTGTAACCAGCGCTGAAAAGCATCTTGTGGACTTCCAAAAGGTAAAGGGTCTGCTGGTGTTGCTGCCACTACTTTCTGGCCAGCTTAGTTCATGTCTAATGTTTTTATTTTAGACTTCTGAATTTTTGTGATTATTTTAATTTTTACCTAACCTTAAGCCTAATTTTTAGCATTGTGAGTGGCTTGTAAGGTTCAATGGCTTTGGTATTTGTAAATCTGTCCTAACAGCCACAGATCTGGGCTTTATTTCAAGAAGTAAAATTCTTTAGTATTAGGCACGCTGTTAGTGGTCTGTCTCTGAAACTTGAGTCTCTAAGCAGGCAGATTCATCATTCTTTTGCCTTCAATTTTGAGTTTATTTTTGAACCAGAAGAATAATATCTGTTGTGCATGCTTGACAACATAATTAGTAAGTAGCGTGTGTATTTATGAAAATACTGTAGAAGCGTTTTTACTTACTACTTTGTTGTTTATTTGCAGGGAGAGCCTGTTAATTCATGTGGTTTTGCTTTTGTTTCCATTGCTGGAAACACTTTTTGCGTGAATGTGTACTGTTGAGTTTTGTTGGGGTTTTTCTTGTAGCTGCTTTCCACAGGGGCTTGTAACACTGCTGATGTGGTTGTGCTTTGGATATGTGCACAAGCTGGGTGTAATTAGCAGTGTGCTTGTACTGCAGGAACCTGGCTTTCCTGCAGTGCCAGCTTAGCACAACTGCAAGTGAAAGGGGAATGAAAATCCTTGGCTCTGATCTGCTTCCCATGGGGTTGAGCGCTCACCCCTGTGTTTTTGCATACACAGTTTTGCTGAAGACTTTTTCTTTCCCTTGGCAAAATAGAGGCTTTCCACCTGCGTGACCGTATGACGAGCTGATTAAAGGATGCCAGAGGTGTGGCAAATATCACGCTGTGACTTGGAAGTGTCGGTGAAGGGCAGCGTTTGCAGGAGCACTTGCTCCTAAAAGCCAGACTTCCTCTTATGTGGTCCCTCCTGGCCTGCCCAGTCACTCTGCGCATCTCCCTCCTCTCCCTGTGCAGGTGCCATAGAGGTGTCATTTGGGAAAGGCAGAAGAGATGCGTAAGCTGAGTACCGGAGTGAAAGAGTATTTAACTTCAGTTTTTTTCTCCTGATACCGAAGAAGTTCCATCTAGGAACATCTATGGAACTTCCAATGTAGGAACTTCCATCTGAAGATGAGGAGGAACTTCTTTACTCTGAGGGTGGCAGAGCACTGGAAGAGGATGCCCAGACAGGTGGTGGAGTCTCCAACTCTGGAGACGTTCAAAACCTGCCTGGATGCCATCCTGTGCAACCTGTTCTGGCAGGGGGGTTGGACCAGATGATCTCCAGAGGTCCCTTCCAGCCCTGGTGATTCTGTGAAGTGGTGGTTGCCAGTGGGAGATGTGAGCAGGTAGAAAATACCATGTTGCTGTCTGGCTATAGGAATGCAGTCTGATCAGTGTGAAGAAGCTGGGAGAAACTATCCAGTGGCGACTGAGCCTCTTAAAACCTTTTTGCAATTTCCTGCTGAATCAGCTGTCGTTTTCCAGAGGTTTACAAGTTGGCCGAATCGGGGAGCTTTGCAGGCACAAGTGTTTTCTAGCACAAGGTTCACCTTGCTGATCAAATGCCAAGCCTCTTCTATGAAAATTCACCTGAATAAAAAATGAACAGTTCAAAAGCCTGTTTGTCAGGGAGCACAATCAGCATAATGTGTTTGGGCCGGAATGGTTAGTTTCACAAAATAATAATAACTTCAAAAATTCAGTTTTTTGCTGATATCTGCGTGCTTCCCTTTCTTATTTCTATCTAGTGCCTTGTATGGTTACGTTGGGAGCTGGGCAGATTTTAATCCTTTAGAAATAAGGGACTGAAAAAGCAAGCGTATTTCATCTGAGAAATCTCTGGAATGTATCAAGGTTAGATAATAACCACTCAGATTGCTATGCCTGGCAGTTTGCTTTGGTTTGTAAGCTTTGTAATTTACCAAATTTTATAGTACCTCAAAATAATCTGACATGGTAAACGTCTTTATATTTTGTCCTGAAAAGTTTTGTATGTTTCTAGATACTCAAAAATTTGTAGAGTTGAAATATTTGGGGAATTCATTTTGAAGGAAGGTGGATCTATGTAGTCCCAAGTGTCTTGTTGCAATCCAAAATACATGAGTAAAAAAGATAAATGTTTTAAAAATGCATGTTAGAATAAGAACAAGCAGCTCCTGCCAGTCTGCTTCAGGTTCAATTGTATTAATATTGTTTTCACTAAGTAATAAATAGATATTTTCTATCTGAAGCATTGTACACTTACTTCTTCATTGGTCAGTGTAAAGTGATGAAATGGTAAAAGTGACTAAAAATGTGTATTGTTCAGAAAAAAGAAGAAAATGTGGCATTCCGTGAATATACAAGAAAGATTACACTCTAGAGGCCAACTCCCACCTGA